>JAAALK010000086.1:18062895-18288906 GCA_019279435.1 Zizania palustris | reverse complement strand
AAATTCAGAGTCGGTTATGATATCATCGTAACGGACGACAAGTCTCCGGACTATAAATATGTATCTATTAGCTAGGTTAGGTGGGAAGACACACAAAAAACACCACTACAAACTACTCTCGGTGCATCGCCACCCTTGGTTTCTAAGGTTAATCCCGGTGGGACTTAGCACTCGGAGCTGTGCTGCATCACTTAGATCTTCGGCGAAGAGGTGAGTTCCACCACCCTGATGATCGTATTGATCGGTGTCCTTCAAGACTGTATCATTTCGATCTCTTGAGGCATTGGTTCGATTGGTACGATCGCCGATTTATCCTGGTGTATTTGCTAGGTCTAAGGCTTCATCGTTACGATCTCTTAGATTGAGGTGAGTTAGGTATCGTGGTTTAAGGCTTCATCGGTTGAGTAAGACATCTTGATATATTGTATCTGATTTATGCGATGCAACCATCCATCTGAATAAGCATGCCCGATGTGTTAAAGTACTATTAATTATTTGTGATTTAGCAACTATCTTGGTTAAGTCTGATCTTGTTGTTGTGGTAATTTCATAGTATGGATGCATTCTTTAGTATGTTAGATTTGGTTTCTATTTGAGCACAAGCCGATAGGTTATATTTGGTTTCTATTTGAGCACATGAGGCGTTGTCTGCACGTCCATCGGCCCGATGTTGTGTTATATGCATCAACCGATGGCGTAACCGATCCTGATGGTATGGCTTTGCTATCGGCTCAGTAACCGATAAGCAACGGTTTTTACGGTTATTTCTTATCACCATAGTTATCGGCTCAATAGCCGATCGGCGTTGGTACTAATGCTTTCGTTTTCCCTAATCAATTGCAGGGTCAAACTAATTGGCACGCTCAGAACCTTTCTAAGAATGTAGCACCTATATTGGAGTTAAGCAGACCCGTCAGGCCACGTGTGACCAAAAACGACATCAACACCCCAAAAACCCCAAACCTAGACATAAACCTTGAAAGTGCTAAACCCTTAAACCCCAAAACACTAAACCCTAAAGACCCAAACCACAAACCCTGAAACCACCAAACCCCTAAACCCTAAACCTTGAAACCCTAAAACCCTACAACCTAAACCCCCACATCCCAAACCCCAAACACTAAAACTCCAAAATCCAAATCCGCAAACCAAAAACCTAAACCATAAAAAATGAAACCCCTAAACCCTAAAACCTAACCGTAAACCCCGAAAACCCAAAACCCTAGACCTAAAACCCTTAAACCTTGAAACCCCTAAACACTAAACTATAAACCCCCAAACCCTGAAGCCCTAAACCGTAAACACTAATCCCCCAAACCACAAACCCTAAAACACCAAAACCACAAACCGTAAACACCAAAACCTAAATCATGAACTCTAAACCCTAAACTCTAACCCTAAACCCTAAACTCATAAACCTAAACAACAAAACCGTAAAACCCCAAACCTTGAAACCCTAAACCCTGAAATCCTGAAACCAAAAAACCCTAAACCCAAAACACAAAACTCCAAATCCCAAAACGTCGGACTATGAAACCGCAAAGCCACAAACCCCAAAACATAAACCGTAGACCCTAAACCCCAAAACCCTGAAACCACAAAACCCCAAACCGTAAACCCTAAAACCTAAACCCTAAGCTACGAAAACCCCAAACCCAAACCCCAAATACTAGACCTAAAACACCGAAATTGCTAAACCAATAAACCCTAAAACACTAAACCCTAAACACCCAAACCCCCAACCCCAAACCCCAAAACCTCAAATCCTAAACCTTGAAACCCTACAACCCCAAACACCAATACCACAAACTGCAAACCCCAAAACCAAAACCATAAACACCAAAACTCCTAAACCCTAAAACCTAACCATAAACCCTAAATCCTGAAACCCCAAACCCTAGACCTAAATGCCCCAAATCCTTAAACCATGAAACCCTAAAAACTAAACCCTAAACCCTAAACCCCCAAACTCTAAAACCCTAAGTCATGAAACCCCAAACCGTAAACCCCCAAACCTAAAACCTAAACCCTAACTCTAACCCTAAACCCTAAACCTGTAATACCTAACCCCAAAAGCCTCGAAACCCAAAACACCAAACCTTAAATCCTAAAACCCCAAACCTTGAAATCTCAAAGCCCCAAACTGCAAACCCCAAAACCTAAACCCTAAACCTCAAAACACTAAAACATTGAAACCTCCTAAACCCTAAACCCTAAAACTATCAAGCCCGAGAATAATATCTTTCCGAACTTTTGTGCATTAAGTCCTTGTCCCGGGAAAAGGCAAGGTACACAATAACAAGTAAATACAATAGAGTTCCACGTAGATTAAAACAAATTACGCATAGTCGTATACATGGCCTAGACATCCTGCACAAATATTACTAAGCAAAACACAAGCAGATAACGACCTTTTTCCCACGAGCGCTCGAGTGCGGCCAAGCCACACGCCTCCTCTTCATCTTCATCTGTGTAGATCCCTTCAATTTCTAGAAAGGTTTGAAATGATGGGTTGAGTACATTGGTACTCAATAAGCCACCCGAAATGATGCAAATAATGTAAGGGAATAACAAGGATGGTATAATAGGGTTCTTTTGCGTAAAGCTGATTTTCAGTTAAAACAATTTACAATCCAAGCAGTGTACCAACACTGGCAAGTTACCACTACTTGTAGGATCCTTAGATCCCATCCCAACCATCATACCAGAATTAAAGTGGAAGGTTATTCTAACCGTGAAAACATCACTTTGCCCGCCCTTGACCATGGGCTCGGCTATTTGAATAGATTTTAACTCTGATTAAAGGTGTACAACTTTACCTACAAGGCACAATCTCAGTTAACGTCAGAATACCACCACGGTACCCCGACCCAAGCCTATGCCAAGGCCCATCGTATACCATACAAACATACAAAGACCCAGTAAGGTTTCGCTTCTCGTAGGGCCAACCCTAGTCGAGTAAGCCCCCTCTTGCGCCAAGTGACATTCAGGAATGGGGTGCGACCCACCATAAACCGTCACCCATCATACCACTGGTGTTTTAAGTAAGTACAAGTAATACTCTAAGATAGGTCGTACCCATTATACTTGTGGTACTACGAAAGTGCATTGCAATAGTAGCAACGAATTGATCCTTAATCGCCATAGGTGCGACATCCCAAAATACTAGCATGCACTCACGACCAGCCCTTTTCAGTATTTTAATTGGTCAAGTTTTAATCCAAATCCCTAATGGTAGTAACCCTACTATAGGGTACAATTTAATTAACATGAAAATACAACATTTGTCATTAAAGAGGTGAATAATTACCCATTTAAAAAGACTAGTTCAACTAAGCATGGCTAAGCAATTATTCTTATATCGATCAACCCCGCCCTTATTAAGGTACGAGCTGAACCAACATTTTACCTAGGTTGACAAGAGGTATGGTAATAATTGCACGGGGCCATAATTAAGACAGTGGACATAGCTAAACAATAATAATAGCATATCATAATCCTAATAATCATGCATTAAGTCAAAGCAAAACAATTTATGAAAAATTGGATTTGACATGTTTAACTGTTCATGTAGCTTGCCTTGGTCTGCAAAAGCTTGATCTTCAACGAAGTATGCCTACGAAGGTATGAAATCGGCGGCGTCTATGCATTCACATACATAATTAATGCAAAACGGTACATCAATACACACGAACAGTACAAAAACCATGCATAATTAGATTCTCTGCAATTTTATGAAAACATGGCAATTTTAATCACTCCAAACGGAGTTAGGATGAATTAATTATGCATTTTAGAAGTTTTAACTTAGTTTTGAACCGAAACAGTACTACTGCATAGAACAGAGGGGCTAAAATGCTAAATTGCCAAAACAATACAGCAGACCAGTGCACAGCACACGGCGACCAACACAGTGATGGCCGACGTGGTGGGCGGGGCCGGTGTGGCCAGTGCACGGCACGTCCAGCGGCCGGCGTGGCAACGACGACGACGACAAGCCTAAGGGGGGAAAGGGATAAAAGAGGGTGTTCTCACTGGGGACGACGGCGGCAGCACGACTACGGTGAGGAAGGAGAGATCGGAGGAGGAAAATGGTGGAAATGAGGGGGAAATGAAATGGAGAGATGTGGGGTGACCAAAAATACTCGTTCGCGGAGGGGCGACGGTTCCAGTATCATGGGAGCGGCCTCGGCGCAACGTGGGCGATGGGGGAGTGAAACGGCCGACACGGTTGAGCCATGGGAAGAGGAGGTTCGTGCATGGTGGGAGTGGGAGAGAGAGAAAAGAGAAGAAGGTGGGAGGAAGGAGATGACATGTGGGTCCTACGCGTAAGATAGAGAGAGAAAACCTAAAGAGAAATAAATTATTTTAAAAAATAAAAAACAAATATATAATTCTGAATAAAATAACTTTTCATAATTCTGAATTATTTTATGAAAATCCAAATATTATTATTATTTTATTATTTTTAATTTATTCATGAATTTTTTTAAACGCGGGTGTTACAAAAAAACTAACCGTGAAACCTAAACCCCGAAAACACCAATCCCAAACCCTAGACCTAAAACCCCAAAACCCTTAAACCCGAGCGGTACTAGTATACGGGCGCATGGTGATCTCGTCCTATACACGTGGATACCATAGAGGTACTAATCTGATTATGGTGCTTGTCTTCTTCTCATGGAGATCACCAGACTATGTCATCTTCATCGTCGGCGAACGGACGGAGCTAAGAGGAACCGCACGAGAACGTGCTTCATCAAATCTACTTCCACTGCTCTAGCGCATCTCGTGGCTAGAGGATCTATGATCCTATTACAATGCATGGTTCCTAGGCAAATGGGGTAGAAATTTTGAATTTACCGCTAGTGTAGCCTCCCTAATAACCCAACAAAAACAATAAAAAGGTAAGGTATTTTGATGAGGCCATCACCTCTATGGATACAAACAACACCCCTCAAGTTTCTATGCAAGATCCAATCACGTACTAGAGCTTGAGCACGATAATTAAATCTTCAAGTGCCACCACGCTGGTTTGTGAACCACAAATTCAATTGCTATTTAATTTTTGCATATTCAATTGCGCTTTCTGCATTCTTCCTTATGTTCTTTGATTTGCAGACAGAGATTAACCTTTGTAGTGAGGTCAATCAAGTTGTGTGTGGTTTTTGGTCTTGCTAATTGGAGGTCGGATCGTGAGTATTTCGTCTCCATCAAATTATTGCTTATCTCCACTTGACGAAAGATTGGATGTCCCGCCCTTAATCATTTTTTATGAAAGAAGGTGAGAAAATTTGGTCAAGGAACCTTAGTGTTGGGGTAAAGATATCTTTGCCCCGAATCAATTATGGCGCCCAAGTTTAAAACATATGAGAAGGAAGAGTTTTCAAAGAGGAGAGGCCTTTGCTTTAGGGGTGAAAACAGATCAGATAATATCCTATTCGAATCTGGTAGGATTGAAGATACGGTAACAAGTTTTTTAAATCCGACGGATTCAGATTTTGATTTTTCAATATAGAAATGGATACAGATGTGGTTTTGATTAAATCCACTGAATTCATATTATTCGTTTTTGTGTGGATTATCCATTTTGTGTGTGGATTATTCGAATCCCCCAAAACATGATAATCCGAATTTGAATTGGGCTGCTGACCCATAACAGATCTATGACTAAGAACGTTAGCCCAAAATAAAGAAACCTATCTTAAGCCTGATCTAAAGTGTTCATTCCCCTTCTAGCTGTCGCCACTTCTGTTGTTCGCAGTTTGCCTGTTCTGCATTCCACCGGGCACCAGCCGCTGCTTGGATCTAGACACCGAGACGTGTGTGGCTACTGTTTGCCGCTTTGCTACTGACCTGGTGTGTCCGTGCGTGGCTGCCTATGTGCAACCCCATGCTGTCAACGTGCCCACGTCGTGCGCTCATGCCACCCTACGTTGGGCGAAGTGACTGCGTGCGGGAGAGGGTGCGGGGAAAAGGCCGCCGCTGCATCATCGGGGGAGTAGTTGTACATATTTCTATGGCTATTGTTGCTTTTGCGGCTCCTCAGGCTACTGGTTCCACCCAGGGTTGTGCCTGAGGGGGGTCGAGCAGTACGCTCGATCTGGGCCTCCACTTTCCCAGGGGCCCCACCCGGCCACCACATACACAGGAGCGTGCACAGGTACCACAGGCCGTGGGCCGTGGCCATGAGGTAGGCAGGCCATCGCAGATCACGGTAATTAGGGGATGAGGAGAACCAAGTCATGCCATACGCAACACCACGTGAATACAAATGGCACTGGTAATTAGGGCTCTATTTATAATTCCGCCTTAGGCCTCACGAAACTCAAGAATGTCCCTGGTTCCACCGTTGTTCGACGCGAAGACCGGCTTAGGCGATGGGGAGGACCACACGCTCACGGCGCGATGAAGCCGGAGCCGGTCCTGCAATGGCTTCCAGTTGATCATGTCGCTACCGCTGCCACCCGTGTCAGCGGTCGTGGGGCTCCTGCCCTCACCGTTGCCATCATCGTGATAAATCTTCAGGAAGTCGTGGATGGCCAAGTCGGGAGTGGACAGCTGCTCCGACAGGATAATCCATTTTACAATATCAAACCATATTTGATTTGTGCAGATCTCTAAAAGGAGCTCTTTGAGTTCTTGTTGACTTTATATGTGACTTTCAGGTGGTTGAAATATCTATGTTCCATGGGATAAACTATGTGAAAACGAAGAAATTGATGTTATTGTACAAAAATATGGTTGACCGGGATGATTCAGATGCATTAGAAGCTTTCATTCTTTGAACGATTGGTGGCTGATATAGAGAAGTTGTGCCATTCTTTTCTCAAAAAGGATAATCTAGCTCATGATGGCCGGGAGCGTGGGACTCCTTTATATTTACTACCAAGCCAGTTTAAGTCACAGGATGGGGTGATGGGGAAACAAAAAACATAGGTCATTGCTGAGTCTAGCACACAACACAGGTGAATTTAATTTGACAAACTTTTGTTTTTAAACTTGTAATCCGATAATTTTAATCTGTTTCTGACTCAAGTTCGCACCAAATCTGATATCCGAAATAATTCACTTCATATCTCTACCTGTTCCGAGGATATGATACGAATACTATCGGTACAAATCCGATTCTTTTTCATCCCTACATTGCTTGGCCGGAAGAAATGAATAGTCATCTAGGATCTGCCCCTTTGCCCCCTTGGGCATCTCCTTTTATTCATGAGGTACATATGAAATTATATCTTTAACATTGAGCTTTTAACATGGAGTGGACTCCACCTTGTGACATTATGATCATCTGAGCATTTGGTGATATACATTTGAGATATACCACACCACTTATGCAATTGTTGTGTCCTTTGGTGGTTGGACGTTGTTAACGTCCTAACTCCCACATGGCCACATCGCATGTAGCACTAGTCGCTAGATGTCAACCTCAGTTTGCCACAATAAAGACAGCTACAGATGGATGGGTCTTGGTCTCTTGATGCGATGAAAGGAAGGAGCTCAGCTAGGGTGAACTCTGATCCAGCAACGGTGACCTGACCTCAAGCTTGCAGCTCTTGTGGCCCCCTCACTCTCTCCAAGGTAGATTAAGACGCTTGTTAGATCACAAGAAATTCAGATAAGAATCTAGATTAAGACTCTTGTTAGATTAAGCATCTTGATCTCTATATAAATCTGTACCACTGATGTTCCAAAGAGGCCTGATTAGCTAACGCAACACTACTCACATGATGGGTACCTGCCCCGGCTCATCGATTAGACCTCAAATTCCAAGCCTAAGATTATTTGTAAATTGTAATGTCAGCTTCTGTTTGTCCGATTTAGATTCAGGATTTTTTAGGACTGACCAAACTTTCTCTAAAAAAATATTAAACGTAGAGCAGTTGGTTCCAAAGAAACTGGAGACCCACCTTTTTATTTTAAGCAGAAACAAGCAGGCCTACAGAGTCTGTGTCAAAAAATAGTTTCAGGCAACAGAGTCTGTCAAAAAAAAGTTTCAGGCATGGTGTGATTAAATTTGTAAATGCGGTGACGCTGTGAACAGACGTAAGCAAAATAGCGTAGCCGTTAGATGAAAATTAAGGATTTACCATTACCTTTCTAACCCATAAGCTGTTGACCCGAAATAAAACTGGAAGGTTAAATCCTCGATTTTTAATTTCTAACCTAAAAGGAGTAAAGAGAGGGTATATATCCAATCATTGTATTGCAATGCTGATGCACAAATCCCTATGTTTTGCGGTATTGGTCCATTCCTCAGGAAAATGTTATTTTACATTGCATTTTTACGAGCATCCACAATGTTAAAATAAGTGGTGGTGCTAAGAATATTTTTTTAGTTTGGTACTAGTTCTATACATTATGAAGATAGTGCTAAGTAAACTAAGATAAGACATTAGTTCTATATATAGATATTAGTTTCATAAATTAAATAATACTACTTTTTTTAGTTTGATAGTTACTTATTGAATAGAGTATACATATTTTTATAATTTTTATGTTGGAAGAATCTTATCTCTAGTACTATACATTATAGCATTTTTTTAAGAAATAACTTTGCTTACATGTCCATATAGTATTAGTTCAAGAGTACGGCACAATTATTTTTGTGCCTTCGGTCTCTAACCCATACATCAGTCTCCGGTGGCACATTCTTGACGCTCTGGCTCTCACCTGCAAGGCGAACATGAATATATCAATTACTCCAATACAAGACGAAGCAAGATTGATCTGGCAGTCATGAAGTCCAACAAAGCAATAGTATTGCAAAAAACAAAATCACTTCTAAAATCTGAAACTCACTTAAATGGTCTAGATTCTAGACCTAAATCGTGAATCTTAATAACTATAGAATCTTGAAATAAAGAAACTATTTCTCACTACCTAGATACTAACTAGCCGCTTCTCAAAATCTGAAGCTTCCTAAATAGACACATAGAGGGTGTTTGGTTTGGGGCTGCTAAAGTTTAGGGACTAAACTTTAGTCTCTTTTAGTTTCTAAATTGCGAAACATGGGGACTAAAAGGGACTAAAGTTTAGTCCCTAAACTTTAGCCCTTTATTAGTCTCCAAAACCTTGCTAAAAGGGACTAAAAGTACTACTTACCTCTCAGCTCTCACCCTCATTTAGTCCTTTGAATCAAACAGAAAGACTAAAGTTTAGTACTATAAAAAAAGAAGGGACTAAAGTTTAGTTTAGTCCCTAAAAGAACCAAACAGACATAGTATAAAATCGCAGCAGAGCAAGTGAAACCACAACTGGCAGCTTAATCGTGCGTTGATGGGTGAAAGTGAAAATCCAACAAAAAAACATGGCACACATGGTATGAGCATCTAGAAATAATGGCATGGCGTTATGAACTGTGACAGGTGATTCGTTGAGCAGCAATTTCTGTTTCCCGCATTTTACGAGTCTTCAAAACATTCGATTGGTCGATCTGCACAGTCAGTGCCATTATCTTAAACAGTAATACAATCAGAAGGAAAACTAGTACGATGTGGGCAATACTACACCGGTGCTAAAATTACCAAACAATAGCAAGGGCCAATATAAGTAAGTAACCTCCTAGTCTGTTTGAAATCAAGTTGAAATTATCAGCACTTGAGCAGGCTGAAGCTCATAAAAGGCGTCGTCTTTACTCTGCATGAACCATGTTTTGGTGTCTCATCAACTGACAACACAAAAACCATAGAAATAGAGAAATCTTTGTAAAGAAAAAGCAAAAAAATATATGCTGTACCCTGATCTGATCTGCTACTGGCAACTTGCTAGTCATTGGCTCAGACGACAATGTCTATACAGCAAACGTTTGCCCGAAAGCCTAACAATGCTAACTATGCATCGCTGGAGTTTGAATAACCCCTTAAAGAATTTTAAGGTCTGAAAAATATCTGTGGTATTGAAAAATAGCTAAACCTACAATTTTGAAAGATGATTTTTCTGACGTGGCGAAACAACGGACGATTTTGCTGACGTGTAGTTGAGCTATTTTTCATTGAGTTTGAATGTCCATACAACGTTTGTCTACTGAAACCCTAACAATGCTAACTATACAAGGAAGTGCTCAAAGTATCTCTAGAGTTTAAATAACCCCCTAAAAAAATTATCGTTCTATACTTATTCTGTTTTGCAGAACTCCTGGCAATCTATCTCCCACCAAAACTTTCCCATGATGAAGTAATGTATGTAGGACGAACAAGATGTTGTAACAAAAGAAACAGCTTTGTGTAGGTGAATCTGCCAATGGTCACCAAACTCCCTTTTGCCATTGATGTCCATACAGCAAGCGTTTGTCTGAAACCCTAACAATGCTAACTACGCAAGGCAGTGCTAAACTGCTGACCCCTCACTTCAATTGACTGAGTTCGCCCCCCAAGAAACCAAGAAAAAGGGGAGGAGAGGGGGAGGGACGAACCGTGGGCTGCTGCGGCGCGTGCGAATCCGCTGCATCGAGATGAAGAGATCCACGGGCGGCAGCAGCAGGCGCCGCGGGCCGAGAGGGAAAACCTTGGGGTGGTCTGCTTCCATCGGAATTCGGGAAAAAACTCCTTTTTCTTGTTGAGGGGGAAATAGCAGATTTAACCCCACAGTTAAGTGGCTTTGCTAATTTGCTCCAAACTTCATTTTCTTTGCTGATTTATCCTATACTTAAGAAGATCACTAGCAGATATATCCCATACTTCTCTACTATATAAAAGAGGCTACTGGTCGTCCGTCCGCAAAACCGTCTGCGCGCTTGGAAAAAGTGAAAAAGCAGCGCGCAGCGCCTGGAAAAAGCAGCGCGCGCAGTGCCTGGAAAAAAAGCAGCGCCGCATGCATGCATGATGCATGTGCGCGGGAGAAAGAAATGAGGAAAAAGAAAAAAGGAAGAAAAAGAAAAAAGAAGAAAAAGAGGAAAAAGAAAAGAAAATAAAAATGTATTTTTATATTTCGGTCTTTTAATTTATGTATTTTGCGCGGATGTACGAATTTTGTGTAAAAACCCTTAGATTTCTAAAAAATCATGCAGAAACATAAATTTTGCGCAAAAGCCCTATTACAGAATAACGTTTTGTTGCAAAGCACAGGCATCTGACTAGTCATTTTCTTATTTTTCATTAGGGAAAAAGACTCATATGCCCCTAGAACAATGGAACGGAATGGATGCTCTGGTCGGCAGCGACGGCGGCGGCGCGCTGTTGGTGGCGGCGCGCTAGGTTGGCAGACTGTTGGTGGTGGTGTGGGGTCGGCGGGGTCGACGACGTGAGATCGGCTATGGTCGTGGCTACACGGGACCTGCGGCTGCTGCACTAGACCGGCCACAGCGGCGGTTGCATGGGACCGGCCACGGCGACGGCAGCGCGAGTTGGCGCAAGACTGGCAACAGATTTCTTTCAGCGAAGGAAGGAAGAAGAAGGGTATAAGAGTACTTTTCCCTGATGAATAATAAGGAAATAAATTAAAACTAAAGATAAAATATGTTATCTGCAAGTGATCCTTTCAAGTGTGGGGCAAATAAGCAAAGAAGATGAAGTTTGGGGCAAATTAGCAAAGACCCTTCAACTGTAGGGTAAATCTGCTATTTTCTCCTTGTTGAGATCATGAGATGGGAAGGGAGAAGATGCTGGTCAAACATTCTTAATTATTTGTCTATAAAACAGTTTTAATTATTTTTAACACTCTCAAATTTTTTTCAAACAACCCCCTGTATAGCTAGCTGACCTATTTTGCTAGACTAGAGGTGTTTGTTTCCACGTACTAACATTTAGTCTGTGTCACAGTAGATATTTAAATTTTAATTTTAAGGATTAAAGATGAATTAATTATAAAAATAATTACAGATTCGGAGGATTATTCGCGAGACGAATCTATTAAGCATAATTAATTCATGATTAGCAAATATTTACTGTAGCATCACATTGTCAAATAATAACATAATTAGACTAATTAGATTTATCTCGCGAATAATTTATCGATTATGAATGAATTTTGTAAATAATCTATATTTAATATTCTAAAATAATATCTAAGCATTTGATATGACATGGATTAAATTCGAGTTCCGGTAACCAAACCGGACCTAAACACATGCAATCGGCTATTCGCATCATTGAAAATATGCCCAAGTTGTTGACGAGGATGTCACCCGCCTCGTCGTTATCCAAATCCCAACTGTTCTTAGAAATTACAAGAGTGTAAAACGATGCCTAAATAAATTGCTCTCCGTGCTGAACGAGCAGTGAATGAGTGCGTTGATTTTTTTTTTTGTGTGTGTGTAAAGTCAAACTTAGTTAGTTTGGTTTTCTCATCAGCGTAGTTGTGTTGCTTTTTACATTCACATCATTCATGTATATTTTCATTACGATTGGAAATAAATTAAGCGGCCGTCGTTGATTGGAGAGGTGTCAACTGTCCACCAACTTGCATCAAATTATCTCGTTTCTCGACCTACTTTGTCTCTGAAAATGACAATATCTGGACCCATGACGTTTTATTTACAGCTCTGTTCTCGTCCAAAAGAATCTTATGTTGAAAATAATAAATGATACTCCCTCCGATTTCCCGAAAAGTCGTTTTGAACGTGATTTTAGGTACAATGAATAATTAATTAGTGTGTAATTTATATGTTTCTCGCTATTAAATATAATGCTGGAGTAAACATAGCACGAAAACGAGAAAAATAGTATTATATCGGGTGTATAGTTATCCAAAATACACAATAAAATACAAAATAACTTGTTCTAGATAATTCTTGATATAATTTTAAAGTGACTTCCTTAACCAAAGGGAAGTAAGGTTCTTTCGAAGGATTTTTTAAATAGTATTATTTAAAAAAATCAAATTTTTATGGCAGTTTAAAAATTTTCAAAAATAAGTAGAAGTCGGTCGACTAGCGCCACGTGGCGGTCAGTCGGGCCTTGGTCAGCCGACTGTGGCCACGTTCGCACTAGTCGACCGACTAAGGGCTGACTGGCGCCCGCGCTGTGCCTCGCACCCTATACCCACCCGCCCCCTTGCCTTCCGTGCCCACCCCGTCGCCTCGGCTCCCGCCCCGCATGCCACGTGGATGGGCGGGAGCCGAGGCGACGGGGACGGGCATAGGGGACGGCTGGCGCGGGAGACGAGAGGCCTGGCACAAGAGGCGAGGGATGCGGGGGTGGTAGGTGAGGGGGCGGGCGGGCGACGAGCGGCAGAAGCGCGGGCACACGAGAGGCGAGGTGCCTGCGTGCGGGGCGAGCAGGGTGCGGCGCGGGCGCCAGTCTGCTCTTGGTCGATCGACTGGCGCTGACGTGGCCGCAATCGCCCAACCAAGTGCCGACTGGCCGCCACGTGGCGTCAATCGGCAGTTGGTCGACCGACTGCTACCTATTTTTTAAAAATATTAAACTGTTATACAATTTTGAATTTTTTAAAAAAATATTATTTAAAAAAATCGCCTTTCAATTTATAGGATAAAGTGAAATAAAAAATAGAGAGTTTAATATTCCTGGAAAATTTACTCATTGTTACGAGGAAAATGGCAATCTGATCAGACCTTATCGTGATTTGTGAGAAGAATCATGTGCACACTATCAGTGAGTAAAAATGTGAAGAAAATGAGATTCCTATGTTATAAACACCATATCCTATAAATTTTTATATTCTCTAATTCTCTGTTTCACACGTGTAAACCTATATTTTTTCTACCTGCATTTCAAAGAAACCATAGTATTTTGAAAGTACATGTATACTTATTTTAGTTTAGAAACGGTAATCCAAAAATGGCACAAAATCAAATGAAACTCCACGGTGCAGTGGACGACGATTCACTGTCCATTAAGTTCAATTTGGGGAAGTGTTTTAAAAACAATTGAAGGGTTTGGTTGAGGTAGTGGTTTTCGAATGGAGATAATTTCTGAAATTTATCCATTCTTTTATATATCACTCGTTATCTTAATTTTAATGCGTAGATGAGGAATTACATAAACTTTTATCAACACGTAAGGAAATCTTTTTCAAATGTCATGTTTATGCACAAATTTAGTCTGAGTTTGATTCAGCTTTTCTAACAAGCTTGCTGGTTAGAAAACTAGAAGCTAAATCAAACAAATCTAGGCCAACCGGTTTTTTCAAAACCCACAGTTTTTTCGTAGTACAAATTGAAAGATTCATCTTTGAATGAAAATTACTCACCGTGCTATTATAACATATCGGTTCATGTAAAAATTGAAAAGACAAAATTTTAGTAAAATATATCATTTTAGTGTAATTAAAAAATGTATAATTTTAATATAAACATTACAAAAGTTCATGATTATAATAATTTAAATATAAAATCGCATATTAATAACGTAATCAAACATCGTTGGCTACCAAAACATACATCATAGTTAACCGTTTCTCCGTTTTTTTCATGGTACACATTAATTTTTTATAAACCATAACTCACAACAATTGTTTTTTTTTTCAGAATTACTCCGTGCGAGCAGAATAGATATACAACTTCACCAACCAATTTGACTAGTACTTACAAACGAGTGGCTTTGGCCCCGACAGAATGTGTCAGGTCAGTAGACTGATGAAGGATTTGGGCAGGCGCCACTAGCCAGTGCATTTATTGGGGCGTTTGTTAATCATTAATGTTTTTAGATATTATTTTGAAATATTAAATATAAATTATTTATAAAATCCATTTATAATCGATAGATTATTCACGAGACAAATTTAATTAGACTAATTATGTCATGATCTGACAATGTGATATTATAATAAACATTTACTAATCATGAATTAATTAGATTTAATAGATTCATCTCATGAATAATCCTCTGATTTTGCAACTATTTTTATAATTAGTTCAAGTTTAGTCTTTCAAATTCAAATTTAATTAGATTAATTACGTCGTAATTTGACAATGTGATGCTACAATAAACATTTGCTAATCATGAATTAATTAGACTCAATAGATTCGTCTCATGAATAATCCTACGATTCTGAAATTATTTTTATAATTAGTTCATATTTAGTCCTTCAAATTGATGTCCAAACATACGATGTGAAACAGACTAAACTATAGTTCACGGAACCAAACGCCCCACTAATCATCAACAGTGTCATCTAGGCCCCTTGGCCCTTCCTAGCATGCTTACTATAGCCCCAAGATAATGGGGCCAGTATTTCAAACCTACCTTACTCTGCAAGCACTGATTGACAATGGCCCATCATGAGAGCTAACATAGCAACAGAGCTCACACAAAACACAGATTATGATCTCAGTATTTTGTGCACTTGGATGATTCAAGTACAAGTAAAGAGTACAGATTTGTGATCCATCCCAAAAGGTTGGGAGGAAACCATTTTCTAGCTTAGAAACCCATCCAACTGCTTTTGTGTGTGTGTGCTAAAAAATCAAGACCCTAATGAAAGCAAAAGTTAGTCAGAAGATAAAAAACATAACCGTCGTACGAAAGTCAGTTCTTTCAATGCAGCACGACTAACAAGCTGATTCCTGAACGATCCAATGCAGCACGCTTGTATGTATAACCGTCGTACGAAAGTCAGTTCTTTCAATTGTGTGTATAACAAGACTTTAAAAAGATTTTTTTTAAGAGTCAAAGTCACTTGCACAAACATGCACAAAGCACAAGATGGTGAAGGGAGGAGGCCCGCCCTGGATACGTAGGATTACGTGGCTGTGTAATCTCTTAAATCGTTAGGACAAATATTATGATGTATTTCCATTTGTTCTAGTTTTATAATATATGTTAGGTTGTCGATTTATTCAAATAAGGCATATAAATTTCAGGTTTTTAAAGTTATGACAAATATTATGTATATCTTTATATATGTATTTCAATTTGTTCTCATTCTGTAACATATGTTGAGTGGTTTATTCATACAAAATATTGAATTTATTCGATACTTCTTTTTTATCATCGCGACCGACATTTAGCTATGAAATATATTTTTCTAAAATACAAGTTTTAGAGTTTAATTTATCCCCAATATAATAATATAATACTTATAAAAACATAACTTTTACCGCTTACGCAGTTATATTGCTCTTGGACTATTACTTATTACTCCACCCAACTAATATTAGACTCATGCTCACCCATCCTAGAAATAATATAATATTTATATTTATATTCAAAATACATGTATTAGGGCTCCTTTAGAATACATGAATTTTACAAGAATTGAACTAAATCTTTTGAAATTCCTTTAAAAAATTCCGAATCTAAAACTTGTACCTATAAAATAAATACCATTTAAAGTTTGGTAGAGGTTCCAAAATTTGCCGGACTGCCATGCAACTATGCAAGGGATAGCCACAGTGTTGCAATTATTAATTGCAGCTCAGCTCGCCCCCAGAATAGTTGCAGTAGAATTAACTCAACCTTGTTCTCCTCCTCCGTCGCGGCAAAAAAAACTTTTACTGCTCGCATCTCGCTTTGCTACTTTTGGGGACCTCAAGGCCTCTCAAATCCAGAGGAGGAAAAAAGGCAGGAGAGCTCTCTCCATCCAGCGCAAGAAAAGGTCTCTTCTTCCACCTCCTCCTGTCCGCTCCCACCTTCTCCCCGATCTCGCCATTCGTGTCAGTCCCGATTGTTCCTGCTGCGGCTGCGGCTGCGGCTGCGGCGGGTTCGTGGATCCTGGATTTGGCTGGCTGGGAAGCGGAAAAATTGGATTTTTTTTTTTGTTTGGGGAGGAGGGTGTGGGCGATGATGGCGTCGCCTGATCCGTTGAGTCCCGGGCGGTGGAGTGGCTCCTAGACCAGGTCTGGTTTGTATTGGTTCTAATGATCTGGGCGTGCTGATTGGTTGGGAAGACTGGAATTTTGGATGGGGGGTGGATTCCTCAGGTTGGAGATCTTGTGATCTTGGGTGAGTTGAAGAGCCGTGGGTTTGCATAGATCCCTGCCTGTTCCTGCGGCGGCTGGTTTGTGGGGGTGGGATATTGCTAGGGTTTTAGTTAGCTGTGGTGGAAGATGATCAAACAAATCCTTGGCCGGCTGCCAAGGAAGCCAGGGAAGACCGGTGATAGTCGGGATGCTGCTGGGCCAAATGGCAATGAACCGTCAAATTCATACAGCGTTGCCAGGAGTATGGAGCCAGTGAACAAGAGGAGTGGAAATGGGGATTACGTGGTGCCAGCTGGTTCAAGTCCTAATCCGACGATGAATGGGACTGCGGTGTATCACTCCAATGAGCCACTGCCGGCGTTTAAGGAAGTGGTGGCTTCGGAGAAGCAGAATTTATTTGTCAGGAAGGTGAACCTGTGTTGTGCTGTGTACGATTTCGCAGATCCAACAAAAAATTTAAAGGAAAAGGAGACGAAACGCCAGACACTTATGGAACTTGTTGATTATGTCACTTCTGCAAATGGCAAGTTCTCGGAAGCCGTCCTGTTGGAGGTTACCAAGATGGTGTCAATTAACTTGTTCCGGAGCTCCAGCCCCACCCCTCGTGAGAACAAGGCCATTGAGGGGGTTGACCTGGAGGAGGAGGAGCCTCTCATGGATCCAGCATGGTCACATTTACAGATAGTTTATGAGGTTTTCTTGAGGTTTGTAGCATCACAGGACACAGATGCAAAGCTAGCCAAGAGATACATAGATCATTCCTTCATTCTTAGGCTACTAGATCTTTTTGACTCTGAGGACCCCAGGGAAAGGGATTATTTAAAGACAATACTCCATCGCATATATGGTAAATTCATGGTACACCGCCCTTTCGTTAGAAAAGCTATCAACAACATTTTCTATAGGTTTATATTCGAAACAGAGAAGCATAATGGTATTGCGGAGCTGTTGGAGATCTTGGGCAGCATAATTAATGGTTTTGCTCTTCCACTTAAAGAAGAGCATAAATTGTTCCTTATCCGCGCACTGATCCCACTTCACAAGCCAAAGTGTGTATCAATGTACCATCAGCAATTATCCTACTGCATCACACAGTTTGTTGAGAAGGACTGCAAACTTGCTGACACTGTTATTAGGGGCTTGCTGAAATATTGGCCTGTGACAAACAGTTCAAAGGAGGTGATGTTCTTGGGTGAACTAGAAGAGGTTTTGGAGGCAACACAGCCTGCAGAATTCCAAAGATGCATGGTTCCACTCTTCCGTCAGATTGGCTGTAGCATTAATAGTTCACATTTCCAGGTTAAATATCTCATGCCAACAATCAAGTTTCAAAATTCAAATTCATTCTTTTCTAAAATCCTCTTTGTTGTTTTTTACTTTTTTTCAGACAATCCAAATTATATGCACTTTGCTGCTTATATTTCGGATTCTGTTATTGTTGATGTGTATCCACATTGATCTCTTGCGCATCTGCTATTATAATAGTTTTGCTCCTTTTGTGAAAATGATCGATGCTGATATCCTTTGCAAGCTTTGTTGTTGGTTTACTTACCTTTTCTAATGCACCATGGAGTTGTTTTCGACATGCTAATCTGGAACGATGTATAAAAAGTACCATTTATTTTCTTAAAAATGCAATTGGTACTTGTTAGGCTGAGATCTATTGAAATGAAATGAAATCAAATAGGTATTAAGAACACTGTTCATTATTTACTAGGACATTTTTAACATGAGCATCTTATATATGCAATCTTCCAGAGGGTAGGCACCTTTACAGCACTGCAATCCTCTCAAAATTTGATATGATGTATCCTTGATAATCATAATAGTGGAATGAAACTTCTTGTTTATCTCTAGCCCACTACCCTTCCCATGTGCCCCCCCCCCCCCCCCCCCCTACTGTTATCTTCAGGAATCATACACACCCCTCTGAAGAGAAAGGAATTTTGCATGCCAGTCATTAATCTATGATATTTGAGAGATACTCTATACTGGAAATTGGTTATCAAGTGCATACTGTCAATTTTATCTATATAAAACTACAACATAATAAGTCACTCAACCTAGAGCTTAGTGGTGTTAAAGAGGAAACTTGGCACCCAAATAACCGGATTAGGCACATCTATTGAAATGGTGCAACTCTTTGTTATCTTTTTTGTTTTGCTTTGAATTTATCAGGCTAATTATGTTTGTTTTTAACAGATTTTTTTCCTTCTTTAGGGAGTAGAGCACATTTTTTTAACAAGAAATAGTGTCTTATCAAAGCCATTCATTAGTTTTAGTTATTTACAATTTCTATACTTGGTAACTGCTAGACTTACTTTTTCGCTTGCTATCCTGCTATGTGTGAAGTAGTCTATGGTGTGGTACAGGATTCTTGCCATCTCAATGACATTTATCTTGTAAGCTGTAACTCATCTAGCATAGTACTTGCTGCCTGGATTACCATCTATTGTTTTGGAATGGAATGTCATATCCATCATGTTAGTCTGGTGGTTTTGCCTAGTTATATGTATTCTGCTGAAGCATTTCTGTAGCTTATTGAACATTTCCTGTATCTAGATGCCTAAATATTTGTTGACATCTAAAAAAACTATTGCAAAAAGAAAATGTAGTTAGCAAAGCATATAACCTGGGCTCACTTATTTTTTGCTGTCTGTTCCTAGGTGGCAGAGCGGGCACTGTTTCTTTGGAACAACGACCAAATTGAGAACTTAATTAAGCAGAATTACAAGGTGATATTACCCATCATCTTTCCTGCACTTGAGAGGAATGCCAGGGGTCACTGGAACCAAGCTGTTAGAAGCCTGACGTTGAACGTACGCAAGATCTTCTCGGATCATGATTCTGTGTTTTTCGGGGAGTGCTCGCAGAAGTTCAACGACGACGAGATCAAGCAGGAGGAGCTTAATTCGAAGCGAGAAGCCTTGTGGAAGCGCTTGGAGGAAGTCGCAGCTCCCAGATCTGGCAATAACAGCTCCCTGGGCACGCCTAATGGCAAATGCAGTCAAGCAGCCGGCTAGAATAGCATAGCAATTACAGTGGTGCAATCCTTGGGCCCATGTGCGATTCTCTGGAGCTTGGTTTGTGATTTTAGTGTTGAGATTTTTTGTTGGTGAGCTGGTTTCCCCCCTGTTCTAGGCAGGTAGGATGTCTTTCGTTTCCTGAGAACTGCATTATGAAAATGTACACATACAAAAGAATTCCTGGGAGCTTTGCCATATGTGGAGTGACATTAATCAGAATTATCATATAGTTGAATAAACTCTATTGCGGATACACAGTCCGATGGCTTCCTGGAATTAGCAGCCATCACTGTGCTATGGGTTAGCAATCATTCTGAGATGAAACATGCGATATTTAAACATTTAGTAGCACGTGTGTTCTCTTTAAAGAAAGTCAACTGAGGACCAAGCAAGCAGAAGATTTAACATATGGCACAGATGGTGAAAAAAAATCATCGATATGAAATAAATGGATGGATTCGGCACAGATGGTCTACAAGTAATGATCTGAACTTTCATGGATCAATAGTTAGGTCTCATTCTCATATAGAACGCTGGTTGATAGTCTCTTTCAAATGCAAAGTCGAGTAGTGTTCGTAGTCCCTGGGACCAAGGGGAGCTCGAGCAGAGTTTTCTTTAGCAAGGACCAGCTCCAACACTAACAAAGCCTACAGGTCAATGACACGTGATAGCTTCTGGATGCGGTTCAGCAGGAAGTCCCCTTGCTTGATGGTCGCCTGGTAGAAAGCATTTCTTGCATCAGGTCGGTTCGTCTCCAAGACACCGGCAACCTTATCGATCTTGCAGTGAAGCTTTCCAGCAGCAATAAAGCGTGACAATTCCCTGGATTGGAAGAAAAAAAGGTTAGCAACCAATGGACAATGGTCATGCACACCCCAAGAGCTATCATGTGGCACGACAAGAATCACAGCAACAACAGAACTTAGGTGATTGCACTTACAGGTCTATGAAATCAACTGTCACACCAAATGCAGCAGCCATTGCTTCCATCGTCACACTCTTGTAGGACTCGAGGAATTGTGAATAGACAACAGTGCGCACCTCCCGCATGTAGTAGCGGAAATGAGGCTGCAGGTAACGGTCTAACTTGATCTGCTCTGTCAAGCCAGCTGAAAATAAATAGCAAACAGGATTGATAAATGTCATGTGGGGCCGCGTGTATACACGACGGCGCCGAGCGCGAGATATGCGCCGGGCAGCAGAAAGGGAGGCGCACAAGGCCCAGGAAGGGGGCCGCGGCTGAGTTTGAAATCAGATAAGGATTGTTAGTTTAGAGTTTGAATAAATCTGTTTGTTAGTTTCGATTTCAAATAAATCTGTTAGTTAGTTCCAGTTTGAATAAATCTGGTTGTTAGTTAGTAACTTAGTCCTTAAGTCTAGGAAGGGTGGTTGGCCGAGAGGCTATATATATCCCTTGTAAGACAGATTATGAAATAAGAAGTATTTTGGCAATCTACCTCTCACAACCCCTCTTCTCCAAGCCGCCGGCCAGGGATCTATCCCCGCCGTCGAAGGGCAGCAGCGTGGGGGTATAACCCTGCTGCAGCTACGGACCGAGACTACGATCTTCGTAGTCGGGGTCCGGCTACCCTGGGCATCAACGCCCTTGACAACTTGGTATCAAGGTCACAACGATCCTCCTCTTCCGCCAACAGCAACCCCACCTCCACCGCATCACAGCCACATCAGCCTTCTCCACCAAACAGCCCCTCACCAATGGCCGAGCCATCCAACGCCGACTTGGCTAGACTACTCGAAGTCCTCACCGGCACGATCACGACGCTGCAAGCAGATGTGGCCGAGCTCAAGAAAAACAAGGATCCATCCTCCTCATCCTCCAGTTCCGGCGGCACCACAGATGGCAAGCAACACACCGATCGACCACCACGATTCCAGAAACTGGACTTCCCCCGCTTTGATGGCAAAACAGATCCCTTGCTGTTCATCAACAAATGTGAATCTTACTTCACACAGCAGCGCACGATGACGGAAGAACGGGTGTGGATGGCATCCTATCATCTGGAAGAAGTCGCACAATTGTGGTACATCCAGCTCCAAGAAGATGAAGGCACGCCCACATGGGCGCATTTCAAGGATCGCATCATGTTAAGGTTTGGACCTCCTCTTCGGTCGACTCCATTGTTTGAACTCACCGAATGTAGGCGAACAGGATCCGTGGAGGAATATGCCAACAGGTTCCAGGCCCTCCTACCACGTGCGGGACGTCTCACCGAGGCGCAACGAGTCCAGCTCTTCACCGGCGGCCTTCTTCCACCACTGAGCCACGCCGTCCGGATCCATAATCCCGAGACGTTGGCCGCTGCCATGAGCCTCGCCCGCCAGGTGGAGCTAATGGAGATGGACAGGCTGCAACAGGCACCGGCCAGGACCGCATCACGGGCACTGCTTCCCAACCCGCCCCCGCGTCCCGCGGCGACCGCCGGCCCGGCCTCATCCGCACTGCCGGTTCCGCCTCTGCCGACGCCACAAACGCCTCCACCGGCGTTATCAGCCCCCCAGGTCAGGAACGGGGACAATCAGGCGAAACGGCTCTCGACGGATGAACAGGCGGAAAGGCGACGTCTTGGCCTCTGCTATAACTGCAACGAACCATACTCCAGGGGTCACAACCGGGTCTGCCGCCGGCTCTTCTATATCGACGGCATCGAGCTCACCCCCACACAAGATGAAGCAGATCAGGACGCACCCGTGTTCTCGCTCAGAGCCGTCGCCGGTATGCCAATTTGTGATACAATGCAGGTGAATGTGACCGTGGGCGCAGCATCCCTCACGGCCCTCCTGGACACGGGGTCTACCCATAACTTCATTGGGGAAGCAGCAGCGAACCGCACGGGCCTTCAAGCACAAGGTGGCGCGCGCCTCACGGCCACAGTGGCTAACGGCGAGCGGATCTCTTGCGCCGGCGTACTCCGACAGACCCGAATCTCCATAGGCGGCGAGGAGTTCTGCGTCGACCTCTACATCATGCCTCTCGCCGGCTACGACTTGGTCCTAGGCACTCAATGGATGGTGACCTTGGGACCAATCGTCTGGGACTTCACCAAGCGAACCATGGCGTTCAACCGCCAAGGTCGGCCGGTCAGCTGGGATGACGTAACCGCACGAAGGACCCCGCTCATGGCAGCCACCGTCTCCCCGCAGGACCTCCTCAATGAGCTGCTATCAGCGTTTGGGGGCCTCTTTGCTGAACCAACCGGCTTGCCACCACAGCGCGCCCGCGACCACAACATCGTCCTCAAACCGGGCGCCTTGCCAGTGGCGGTTAGGCCGTACAGGTACCCGGCCGCTCATAAAGACGAGTTGGAACGACAGTGTGCCACCATGATCAACCAAGGCATCGTCCGACGCGGCGACTCCGCATTCTCGTCACCAGTCCTCCTAGTCAAGAAGGCCGACGGATCATGGCGTTTCTGCGTCGATTACAGGGCGCTCAACGCGCTCACGGTGAAGGATGCCTTCCCCATTCCCGTCGTCGAAGAACTCCTGGACGAGCTCCATGGCGCATGCTTCTTCACTAAACTGGACCTGCGCTCGGGCTACCACCAGGTCCGTATGCGTCCCGGCGACATCCACAAGACGGCGTTCCGAACACATGACGGCCTCTACGAGTTCTTGGTTATGGCCTTCGGGTTGTGCAATGCCCCTGCTACATTCCAGGCATTGATGAACGACGTCCTCCGCCCGTTCCTTCGCCGCTTCGTACTTGTGTTTTTTGATGATATTTTGATCTACAGCAACACATGGGCGGACCATTTACGCCACGTACGCGCCGTCTTCGACGTGATGCAACAACACAGCCTCTTCCTCAAACGCGCTAAGTGCGCATTCGCAGCATCATCGGTCGCGTACCTGGGGCACGTCGTCTCGGCCGCGGGCGTCGCCATGGACCCAACCAAGGTTCAAGCCGTCAAAGATTGGCCGCGTCCGCGGTCGGCTCGAGCAGTGCGAGGCTTCCTCGGGTTGGCAGGCTACTACAGGAAGTTCGTACACAACTACGGGACCATCGCTGCACCGCTCACTGCTCTCCTGCGAAAAGAAGGGTTCTCGTGGTCTCCTGAGGCAACAGCCGCGTTTGCCGCTCTCAAAGACGCGGTGACATCGGCTCCAGTACTCGCCTTGCCGGACTTCACCAAGCTATTCATGGTCGAATGCGACGCGTCATCTCATGGCTTCGGGGCCGTGCTGGTCCAGGACAGCCACCCGATTGCCTTCTTCAGCAGGCCGGTAGCACCACGACACCGTGCGCTCGCCGCCTATGAGCGCGAGCTGATCGGCCTAGTCCACGCCGTCCGTCATTGGCGGCCATATTTATGGGGGCGCCACTTCATCGTCAAGACCGATCACTACAGTCTCAAGTACCTGCTCGACCAGCGCCTGTCCACCATTCCGCAGCATCACTGGGTCGGCAAGCTCTTGGGGTTCGACTTCGCCGTAGAATTCAAGCCGGGGCACTCCAATGCTGTGGCAGATGCTCTCTCTAGAAGGGACACACCTGAAGACAGCATGATATTGGCGCTATCTGCCCCGCATTTTGATTTCATAGATCGGCTTCGTCAGGCACAGACCACCGACCCGGCCCTGCGCGCACTGCAAGAAGAGGTCAGGGCAGGTACCAGACCGCAACCATGGGCACTCGCAGATGGGCTGATCCAATACAGTGGCCGGCTGTACATTCCCCCAACATCACCATTGCTGCAAGAGGTCCTGGTGGCCGTCCACGAAGAGGGACATGAAGGGGTCCAACGAACGCTGCACCGCCTCCGCCGCGACTTCCACTCCCCCAACATGAGGCGCGCAGTACAGGACCTAGTTCGAGCTTGTGCCGTATGCCAGCGCAATAAGTCTGAACATCTACACCCAGCAGGCCTGCTACTTCCCTTGCCCGTGCCACAAGGGGTGTGGACAGACATCGCCATGGATTTCGTCGAAGCACTTCCACGCGTCAGGGGCAAGTCGGTAATCCTGACAGTGGTCGACCGATTCAGCAAGTATTGTCACTTCATTCCTCTTGCACACCCATACTCGGCGGAAAGTGTGGCACAGGCATTCTTTGCTGAAATTGTCAGACTGCATGGTATTCCGCAGTCTATAGTATCCGACCGCGACACAGTGTTCACCTCCAACTTCTGGCGCGAGTTAATGCGCTTGAGTGGCACAAAGCTCCAGATGTCGTCTGCCTTCCATCCCCAATCAGATGGGCAGTCCGAATCGGCTAACAGAGTGATTATTATGTATTTGAGATGCTTGACAGGTGATCGACCACGCGAATGGCTCCGCTGGCTCCCTTGGGCGGAATACGTCTTCAACACAGCGTTCCAGTCATCACTGCGCGAGACGCCATTTCGCGTCGTCTACGGACGTGAACCACCGTCCATTCGATCATACGATCCAGGCGAAACACGCGTGGCAGCAGTAGCCAAGACTATGGAAGAGCGCACGGAGTTCTTGGAGGACATCCGTATAAGACTGGAGCAGGCCCAAGCAGTGCAGAAGCGCCACTACGACAGGGTGCACCGGCCGGCCAACTTTCAAGTGGGTGACTGGGTTCTTCTCCGCCTCCGGCAGCGCCTACCTGCGTCCCTTCCTCAGGCTCCGTCCAGCAAGCTCAAGCCCAAGTTCTATGGACCCTACCGCATCATTGAATGCATCAACAACGCCGCTGTCCGGCTCGCCTTACCACAGCAAGCACGACTACATGATGTCTTCCACGTCGGCCTCCTGAAGAAATTCCACGGCGACCCCCCGCAGGGGCCACCGGCTCTTCCGGCAGTCCGCCATGGTGCAGTCATCCAGGAACCAGATCGTGCTGTCAAGGCGCGCCTGGCACGGGGTGTCCGGCAGGTTCTTATCCACTGGAAGGGCGCGACACCAGCTTCGGCCACTTGGGAGGATGTCGACGCTATCCGCAGACAGTTCCCACTCTTCCAGCTCGAGGACGAGCTGCCTCTCGAGGAGGGGAGAGATGTCATGTGGGGCCGCGTGTATACACGACGGCGCCGAGCGCGAGATATGCGCCGGGCAGCAGAAAGGGAGGCGCACAAGGCCCAGGAAGGGGGCCGCGGCTGAGTTTGAAATCAGATAAGGATTGTTAGTTTAGAGTTTGAATAAATCTGTTTGTTAGTTTCGATTTCAAATAAATCTGTTAGTTAGTTCCAGTTTGAATAAATCTGGTTGTTAGTTAGTAACTTAGTCCTTAAGTCTAGGAAGGGTGGTTGGCCGAGAGGCTATATATATCCCTTGTAAGACAGATTATGAAATAAGAAGTATTTTGGCAATCTACCTCTCACAACCCCTCTTCTCCAAGCCGCCGGCCAGGGATCTATCCCCGCCGTCGAAGGGCAGCAGCGTGGGGGTATAACCCTGCTGCAGCTACGGACCGAGACTACGATCTTCGTAGTCGGGGTCCGGCTACCCTGGGCATCAACGCCCTTGACAATAAATCCAAATATAATGATCATATCAAGCCATAAGAGTATTACTGCTCGAGATAGTAGATGCAAGGTCATGTCAAAGCAATGTGATTTTGTTACTCACAGAATGCAGCAAAAAATGACTTGTACTGGCAACTGTAGAGGGAGTTAAGAAACTCAGAAAGGTGAGGTACTTTCCCAATTACAGCCAGGATCTCAGGTGCATCCACAACCTGCAAATACCCTTTTGTTCAATGGACATTCAAGCTAATAAAGCAGACCTGAAGGGGCAAATATGGATTGGTACCTTTTGCTTTAGGGATACACGATCCAATGAGATAACACTTGTAAGAACTGTGTAGAAGATGAATGTATCATAGGGGAACAACTCATAGGTTGTGAAAGTTGAAATTGAATCCAAAAATAAGCTTGCAGCTTTCTTGAAGTTTCTAGTGGCCATGCAATACAAGCCTTCATACACTTTCAATCTATTCTTCCTCTCCCAATCACCACCCTCCTCAAACAATCTTCAATCCAATCAACAAATTTGTTCAGTATTAGACATCAGAATGCAAAACAAGCAGAACAAAAACTGAAAGACTTCAGGCTTACTTTTTGGCCTTGTCGATAGACTTAGAGATGAGATCAAAATCCATATAGAAAAGGCCAATCTGTAAAGTGTGGAAAACAAGGTCCATCTTCTGCCCAACAGCTACAGTTTTTCCTTCAGTAACTTTAAGCTGTTCCAGTGCTTTCTCCTGAAATTTCAGTTATTAAGACAAGATAGCTATGTAATGTGAATATGATATCCTGAAACAATGTAAAGGACACATGATATATTACCTTCTCCCCAACCCTTACGAAATACAAGGATTTGGCTAGATGGGCTTCACGCACTTCACTCTCACCCAAATTCTCTTCAGCGTCAGCGATCCTTCAGGAATAAGGGTGTTTTTTAACAAATAGAAGATAATAACTGAAATGGTTTTGATAAGATACCAAAGTAGGACTCTCAAGCATGATTTTGTTATGTGTTTATACTTCACAAGCACGGATTTTGAGGCTTTAAGGAAAATGTGTTTATAAAACTTCTTATGAAATGATTGTTTGACTGCATTTATTTGTCCATGCAGAGACATCAATTCTCTATTTATCATCATTAATGATTCATTCTGAAAAAAACATGGCTAGATCTAGATTCGGGTCCTGTTTGGAGCTGGAGATCCTATGAATCAGCTAGCGCGAGTATCTAGCAGCCTAGTTGAAGAAGCCAGCTGGTTACATTTGCAGCTAGTTTGTTTGGCAACACAACTTTTAGGAGGCTAGCTAGTGCGCTGAGTGTGTTAAAAGTTGAAATATCTGAAATAACCTTGGAGTAATTGATGTCCTATTGTCCTAATTTTATGTCGAGTATTAGTCTATGGAAAAATATATATATTAAAATGTTGATAACAATAAATTTAAAAATCATCATCGGCAATTCAGCATTTTTTTGAACCAGAAAGGGAGGAAATCCCTTTCCTGTTTCCATTAAAGAAACAAAGTAGAAGTTCAGACTTCCATACAGCGACAAAGTATCCAGCAAATATGTACCAAAAAACCAAAAGAACCTCTGTGTCTAATCACTTATTACAGACCAAAGATTTCACATTCAGCATGGTAGGTAATTTTTGATGACACATTGCTAAGAGATAAAGAGAATTCCCGAAAAACGTTGGGGATCTCAGCTACTACTATATTGAGTAGTAGCTGTGTTTAGATATTTTCAAAATCTGGATAATTTGGGTGCTGTTTTTTGTTTTTTGTTTTTTTTTTTGGGGGGGGGGGGGGGGGAGGCCCTACAAACTCGCCCAAACAGGAGCTAGATCACAGTGGTTCAAAGAGAGCAGCACAGCTTGCCCTCTCGATTGGTAAATTTAGTTACATTGAAAGGTAGAGAACATAGAAAACAGTTACCAATTGATGTTCAGAAACAGTTAGATCAAATTAAGCGCACTGAAAAATTACAAACTAGAGACACACTATGAAATTAGTGGGTTCTAAGGCATATATTGCTACCGTATCCACACTACTAGTTAGTGAAATGGGAGTAATTTGACAAAATCGTTTGGAGTGACATTTTATCAAAGTGAAATGGCGAGCTGCATGGTCCGGTACTTGATGCGTCAACTCCACGATTTTTATGAAACCCTAGAACCTAGACTAAAAATCGAGCAGGAAAAGGTGTACAGGCGAGATCTACTCACTTCTCGTCGAGCTTCCGGATCTCCTCCTCGATCCTTCCGCGCATCTCCGCGAGCAGCGCGGCATCCACCTCTAGCACGCCGTTGGTCGCCAGCGACTCGTACAGAGCCGCCATATCTGAAGCAAGCACATCAATCGGATCAAATCAAACGCCAAATTTCCACAAACGTTCAGGAAACAGGAGGCAAGCGGAAACTGCCATGACCGTTGATTCGGGAGGAGGGGATTGATACCATCGGATTTGACTGCGGCGAGGACGTCGGCGCGGAGATCGACCTTGGCGAGGTCGTCAACGTCGGGGTGCGAGAGCAGGAACAGCTTGTGCGCCAGCACCAGGTGCGGCTGCTGCTTCCCTTCCTCGCCGACGCCTCCGTCCATCTCGCCGCTGCAGAGTCGCCTCGATTCTCGCTTTGCCGCCGCCGCCGCAAGAGAGAGAGATTGGGAAGAGAACAGAGGAGGAAGGCGAGTTTAATTACATTCCCGGCTCGTGCTAGGCTACGTGGTCTCATCTGAACCGTTCATATTATGATCGGACGGCTGTGCGAGGCTGAGATCTGGTGCGGCGCATGTAAAAGGGGAAAAGCGCAGGCGCCTCTCCGGAGCTCCGAGACCAAAACCCCTCGCGGAAACCCTTACCCGATGGCCTCCGCCGCCGTCGAGCAGCCGCGCCGGCGGAAGCCGGCGCCGGGGAGAGGGGGCGTGGTGATGCCCGCGGGTCTCTCCGAGGAGGAGGCGCGGGTGCGGGCCATCGCGGAGATCGTCTCGGAGATGGGGGAGCTCTCGCGGCGCGGGGAGGACGTGGACCTGAACGCGCTCAAGTCGGCCGCGTGCCGGCGGTACGGGCTGGCACGGGCGCCGAAGCTGGTGGAGATGATCGCGGCGGTGCCGGAGGCCGACCGCGCCGCGCTGCTCCCCAGGCTGCGCGCCAAGCCCGTGCGCACGGCGTCGGGCATTGCCGTGGTCGCCGTGATGTCGAAGCCGCACCGGTGCCCCCACATCGCCACCACCGGGAACATCTGCGTGTACTGCCCGGGAGGCCCCGACTCCGACTTCGAGTATAGCACTCAGTCCTACACCGGTTACGAGCCCACCAGCATGCGCGCCATTCGAGCAAGGTGATTTACCTTACTGGCTACTGATGTCATTCGTCCATACTAATACCAGTGAGATGAGCTGCACTGTGGCAGTTAATGTAACAATGTTTTTCTTGTGTTGTTCTGAACTATGCTGTACTTCAAGTGAAGACAGAGACCAGAGGGATGTTATTTATTAAAAATGCATGTTTCACTTTGCATTACAGTTGAAAATTATGCCATTATCAGACAGTTATGCGATTGTCAGACAAATCATGGGGTTGATAATTTGTTCAAATTGCAAGCTCACTTAGTGGATTACAAATTATGCACAGCTCATTAATTACTGTTATCAAAGTTCCCTAGCTAATGTAACAAGAAAGTGCACCAATGCCCAGTAGTGATATTTTGATCTGGCAATGTTATAGCAACAGGTCGTGATATAGCCGTGAACTTGATGCCATTGGTTTGACTGTTTCATGCCTTAGGAGTATATGCTTTTGAGAATTTTCTGATCTGGCTTTGTAATTATAGGTACAATCCATATGTGCAGGCCAGAAGCAGGATAGATCAGCTCAAAAGGCTAGGCCATAGTGTAGACAAGGTTTGTCCTTACCCTTGAGAGCATCACAGTATCACACCTTGGTTTGAGTAATTCCATTCATTTTCTAGTTAGGTTTGATAGATTCTACCTTAAGTGCATGATTATCTATCTATCTGAATATTCTATGCAGGTCGAGTTCATCTTGATGGGTGGGACTTTCATGTCATTACCGGCTGATTATCGTGATTATTTCATTAGAAATCTTCATGATGCCTTATCAGGTCACACTTCTACTAATGTTGAGGAGGCTGTTTGTTATTCAGAACATGGTGCAGTCAAATGTATCGGTATGACAATTGAGACGTAAGTATCATTTGACAATCTAATCTGCCCATGCTTAGTTTCCCTGAGCATTAGGTATGATGTCCCCATGAAACATCTTTATTAACTTAAGCTTTAAAATAATATTTTGTTTCCACAAAATTCCAGGAGACCTGATTATTGCTTGGGACCTCATTTGCGCCAAATGTTATCTTATGGGTGTACCCGCTTAGAAATTGGTGTTCAGAGCACATATGAGGATGTTGCACGTGACACAAATAGAGGCCACACTGTAGCTGCTGTTGCTGATTGCTTTTGTTTAGCAAAAGATGCTGGTTTCAAGGTGCTGTCATTAAATCATTAATCATCTTGTTTATTGACTTGTTGCTGCAGCAGTAGCAGCATTTGGTAAAATGAAGTGTGTCTTGTATGGTTGTGAACTACGGCACTATGCTAAACCTCCATTAATTACCTTTGATAGGTGGTCGCGCATATGATGCCAGATTTGCCTAATGTTGGAGTTGAAAGAGATCTAGAAAGTTTCAGAGAATTTTTCGAAAATCCAGCATTCCGAGCTGATGGTCTAAAGATTTATCCAACTCTTGTGATTCGTGGAACTGGCCTTTATGAGCTATGGAAAACTGGCAGGTACTTCGTTTTATCTAGAACTTGGTACTCTATTTCTAGTCTTATTTTCACTCATATGTTTGTTCTCCAAATTTTTTGAGTGAGAACTTATGTACTCCTGATTGTGTTTCAGATACCAAAACTATCCACCTGAGCTTCTGGTGGATATTGTAGCAAGGATTCTGTCTATGGTACCACCTTGGACACGAGTTTACCGTGTCCAGAGAGATATCCCTATGCCTCTTGTTACTTCTGGTGTTGAGAAAGGTAATCTTCGTGAGCTTGCTTTGGCTCGAATGGAAGATTTGGGCTTGAAGTGCCGAGATGTCAGAACTCGTGAGGCGGGGATTCAGGTCTGGAATGCTAAAATTACTCTCACATTCTTGTAATTTAACTTCGGTTGTGTCCTTATATTGTTCTCATTATTGTCTTTATTTAGGATATCCATCATAAAATTAGGCCTGATGAAGTAGAGCTCGTCAGACGTGACTATGCTGCAAATGAGGGTTGGGAGACGTTTCTTTCATATGAGGATACACAGCAGGTATATATACTCTGACAGCCAATTCATGTGATTTTGGGGAATTTCAAAATATGTTGTAGACATGCCTGAATAGGATTCAGGTGTGTTTGAGGTTGTATGGCCTATGGTCAATGCTTATCTTCTTGGTCTGTAAGTTTTTTACACTGTTGTATTTCAGTTGTACCACTGTGGCACTGTAGTATTTTTTTGTTTTAAACAATCAGACTGTCACGGATAGGAAGTGGGACAGGCCCATAAACAGTACCACGTGTACTGTTCACGTGAACAGTACCCCGGTACTGTAGCAGTTAGGATAAAATCTGTTTTGATTAATTAGTTAAGATTCCAGATTAGATCAAGTTGGTTATAGCAGATTAGATCAAAGGGTCAGGTCTTGTGCCTATATAAACAGGACCTCATTAGGAGTCTAGTCGTCGAGTATTCAGTTTGGCTATTGCCTTCTTGTATCCCTGCCTCTTCGCCGCGTCGCCGCAACGGCGCCGCCGCGACGAAGAGGTCCAGGCCCTCGACCAACTACCTCGTTTCCTTATCAATTAAGAAGTTTAGTTCCCTCGAATTCCCCCGAAATCTCTGCCGGTGACAACTTGGTATCAGAGCTGATCGGTTCAACTTTCGTTGCCATGAATTCACCAGACGGCACTGGATTAGGGGGTGGGGTGGAAGAGACATTGAAGGCCATAATGAAGCGTTTAGACGCCATCGAAGAAAGACTACTGCCAATCCAAAGTCTGGAGGAAAGATTAACAGCACTGGAGATTTCCGTTCGGTCCCCTCCTAGGCGCCAAGAACTTTCGACCGCTTGTGTTCCTGCGCACACGCCGGAGCAGGTCCAGGACGGCGGGCGCAGGGACTTCCGCCAAGTAGACCGCGGAGAGGAGGTGGACCAGAGGGGTCCCTTGCCTCGCAGCCAGGAAAGCAGGCACCGAGGAGCCGGCAGTGACGGGGACGGTGACTTGGGACCGAATCCATCGCCGCACCGCTAGGGAGGAGGGTGGCAGGGCCCAGACCAGTCGCCGCACCGCTAGGGCGAAGGGCGGCATAGCCTTGAGCCGCCGCCGCGCCACTAGAGAGGAGGGCGACGGAACCTTCACTGAGCCGCCACCGATAGTGATGGTGGCCAGGGGGACCTACCGCCGCGCCACCGGGGAGGGGAGCGCCAGAAACCACACTGGCCCGCCGCAGACCCTTGCATGACGCGACACCGCTGTCGGTCGCCGCTGCCCTGCACGGCGCGGCACCGCCGCTGTTGGGTGCGTGGGCTGCTGCTTCCCCGCATGAAGTGGTGCTGCCGACCGCCGTGGCCGCCGCCATCGTCTGCATCTCTTCCGCACCGTTTCTGCCTCCGACTAGATCTTCGTCATCGAAGTGGTGGGCGACAGCGGGGAAGACGACTCGGCAGCTCGAGGACGAGCTACGTTTTTTAGGGAGGGTGAGAAGTGTCACGGATAGGAAGTGGGCTAGGCCCATAAACAGTACCGCGTGTACTGTTCACGTGAACAGTACCCCGGTACTGTAGCAGTTAGGATAGAATCTGTTTTGATTAATTAGTTAAGATTCTAGATTAGATCAAGTTGGTTATAGCAGATTAGATGAAAGGGTCAGGTCTTGTGCCTATATAAACAGGACCTCATTAGGAGTCTAGTCGTTGAGTATTCAGTTTGGCTATTGTCTTCTTGTATCCCTGCCGCGTCGCCGCAACGGCGCCGCCGCGACGAAGAGGTCCAGGCCCTCGACCAACTACCTCGTTTCCTTATCAATTAAGAAGTTTAGTTCCTTCGAATTCCCCCGAAATCTCTGCCGGTGACATAGACTGATATTGTTCTCCAGAGTTCAACACTGGGTCTCATGTTCCCTCAATTTTTGTAGCATTACTCACAGTTTATCGTTTTGCAAATTTTACAGGATATCCTTATTGGCCTGCTGCGCTTGCGTAAATGTGGACGCAATGTTACATGCCCTGAACTAGTAGGGAGGTGTTCAATTGTCCGTGAACTTCATGTATATGGAACTGCAGTCCCTGTGCATGGTCGTGATGCAGACAAACTACAACACCAGGTTAAATTATATTTACATCATTACATCATTACATGTGGATGTTGAATGATACTGTTAGCACATCCATGAGTTTTAGTCCTTGACCTTACCATGCTTGGGATTTGGACACCTTCCATGACAGTATTAGCACCTTCCTGTGCTTTTTGTCCTTGACCTCCCTCTGTATTTATACATGATCAATTCCAGACACTATTTTAAATCAAGCTTAGTGTTGAAATCAATTACTTATAAAAACTGTTTTTATTTTTTTTATTTACTTAACGCTTTTGTTGTATTGGCAGGGGTATGGCACACTTCTGATGGAAGAAGCCGAACGAATTGCTTGCAAGGAGCATCGTTCAAAAAAACTTGCTATTATATCTGGAGTTGGAACTCGCCATTATTATCGTAAACTGGGTTACGAACTTGAGGGGCCTTACATGGTCAAAAGCCTGGCCTAATATCTTTCATTATCTATAGATGCTCGTATTGCAGCAATGCAATCAACATTGTCAGTGTAGCATGAGTTTGTAAACCCACTAGGTTTTCGAAATGTCAATGTAACTTCTTTTATATTATTGAGTAATATATGCCTGGTGCATTTCCCTTGAATTTGTCAAGCATGCGGCATGCCATGATTTGTGACAAACGGCTGAAGGAACTTTTACAATTTGATTGCACTGATATCTTGACTTACAAACATCATGTTAACAGTTTACTATCTCACCATTAGAAAACGCCAATCCTATTTATTTGAATGCCCCATTTTTGACAGCAAATTTAGCCGTCCCACTGAAACTCCTCCCTGGAAATGACAAACTAAAATTCATGTTTTCAGACATTCCGTTTTCAGTGCTACATCTCATCAGATCAAGCAATGTTAGGAATAATCTTGCTTGATCTGCTTCGCGTGTGCGTGCGTTAGTTAGAGTCTTCACCAGACACTGCATGCATCCGTGCATGGCATTTGAGGTGGGATGCATCCGTGCATGGCATTTGAGGTGGGAGTGTTGGCATAACGGCAAACTTGGAGCATGCATCATCTTCTTTCTCTCACAATCGACACTAAGTACGGTTCGGCTCCAACAATTGGTATCATAATCCTGTTGGCCATTGCAATGGCAGCGGACGAGCGATCTATCCGAGATTGTCTAGGTCAACCGTGTGTGAGCGCGTAGTGGTCGATTAGTGCAGATCGCAACGGAAAAGAACGGCATCGCCGTATGCATTTGTGCGCCGCCGGGTGTGTTACCTAGAGAAGAAGAAGGCGTTCGTGTGCCAAGGACGTGTGTCGTCCGGAGTGAAGCTGCATCAACAGTGCGGCGAGAAGACGACGTGGTGACCGGGCAAGGAAAAATTCGCTTTCTGCGGCAGTATATCAAAATTAGGGGAGTGAATGTTAATCTTGATATATTGTATCGGCAAGTTGTTAGCTTATTTGTTGGGCAAGTTTGAGGCATACGTTCATGGTCAGATTGTGCGACAGATCATACCGAGTAGAGTGAGGGCGTGTGTTAGTGGCCTGCATGCCAAGGCACTAATGCGCATTTAAGCATGTAGTTGTGAGAAGAGAAGCAACGTAAAAAAAGATGTAGTTCTCCTGTGAGTGAGACAAGTGCTAGCAAGAGAAGCCATGTGTATCTAATGTTTATCTTCCTCCGTCTGTGCATGAGGGCGAGCGTCCCAGTTCCAACAAGGTACTAATTGTATACGAGGTACTAATTCCAGCATCCCATAGACTTGGTTTTTAACAATTATCAAATAGATTAGTGTAGAGAAATGATTTTTTATGTACAATAGGAGTCTCCTGAAGAGGTATATTAATCTAGGGACCAAAAGGTCAAGGGAATACAAATAGCCACAAGAAAACAAGAGAAACAAACTATAACTGATCCAGCCAGTTTAACAATGAAGATTTAGCCAATAGGGTTGGAGAGAAAGTTCATCATTAAAACTTTGTTTCCAGCTTAATACTCTCATTAACCTTATTAGCTCTAATTTTCAGGCAAGTTAGATGGTATCACTTGATTAACCGATATACATTAATTATGCACGTGTTAATCGAAAGAAACAAGGGATTTAGAGTTTAGAGTTTATATTTATAAAACAAATTTTGAATGCTAAATCTAGTTTCTTCACGAGAAGGAAAGAGTACTAAATGTCAGCGCAGCCACAATAAATAAGACACAGGCCCGTTTGGTGGCATATCCACAGCGGAAGATGAACATTTCTCCATGTAGAATAAACATCGAACACGTTCGTCGCATCGTCAAATGGCACCAGTCAACTCAATCTACGCACAACATTCAAAGGCTTCAGGATTCCTGTGCTTGTCTACTTTCAGCATCGCTTCAGCTAGGAGTTGCACAGCGAGTGCAGAACAGCACTGCGCGCAGTGAGGTGGAATGGCGTCAGGGGAACGAATCGGTTCTTCAGTTCCTGGCACAATGATAGTCAAAATGGAGTACATGGTAGGAAGCGGGTGATCATGGTGTAACCAGCAAATGATTCTGTACCTCGTTGATTACCTGTCATCTTTGGTCTAAGAGCTGAACAAAGCTGGTCCAGATACTCCTACTTCCTTAGCAAGTATGATCCATCCCTCATCTCAAGCTTTTCGTCTGATACTAGACCAGAAAGAAAACTCTGCAGTTGCTGCAGTGATTTGTCATATGATGGCTCGGCTATGCAGAACATCTGAAACGAGCAATTTTGGAACATATTAACAAGTCAAAGATTAATAGTAGAGGGGGAGAGGAAGAGGAAGAATGGACAGTGTCTCATTTATCTTGCCTTTAAAGTGTTGTGTATCCGGTCCAAGGTCATGCTTCCGAAATTGGTCAGCATCCCGATGATAAATTTCTGCGGTGCCGTAAAATGAACTGGTTACTTCGTTTAGTCTAGGAAGAATTGAGAGATGGCAGAAGTAGCGAAGGCATCTTTGACATCTCAAGAAACAAACCTCATAGACTGTCATTTCTTTCCTAAGTTGTTCCTCAACAGATGCAATTGAGCTTTCACCTTCATCTTCAGCCATTTGAAACCTTTCACAGAGTTGGTTCACCGTGCTGTTTTTGCTAAAATCAGATGTGCTATCAACAACAGTAAATGTATGGTCATCGGCATCTGGGCCGACTGATTCTGTCAGGACGCCCTGCGACATGGTACAAAAAAGGGACAAATCATAAATGGGTATTTTAATCAAACTAACTTGAGAAGTTCTCTCCAGGAATGCCTATACAGACGTCGTGCAGCATAAATCATGTTTAAGGATATCAGATATCCATTTCTATTCCAATTATTTTAAGCATAAGTATATGTTTCTTGCAACTCTTGTATAGATGGCAATGAGTCTCAATTGCCTTGTACTCTAGTCCATCTGATCATAAGCCTAAAAAGTTCACTGAAAAACTCACGATAAAAACGATTGAGAGTCCAATACCATCATCATTAGGAATGCCAAGCATGAATGTGCTACAGTGATTGGACAGAGACTAAATAATTCAAAAGTTATTAACGGTATTGCAGCATACTAAATATATATTTGCCACACCTTGCTTGTCCAGAAACTTATTCTTCTGTTAAGAGAATCCACAGGCACACCGATTGCCGCAGCTAGTGTTTTTGAAGTCCAGCTGAAAAGATTAATGATTTCAGTTAAAAGTAAAAAAGTATCATGAAGCACAATAATTTTATTACCTTCGATTCTCTTGGAATTGCATTATGATTGCCGCATGAACAGGAGCTACAGTGAACTGCATACTCCTATCCTCGAATTGCAGTTCCAGCTGGACAAAGAAAAGGAAATTCATAAGACAGAATGTTTCTTCATAGCTACCCATTCAGTTTAAAGTTGCATTCTAACCTTGACAGTTCCAAGATTTTTCTTCCAGAGTAGCTTGCGTGGTGTTTTTATCTGATGAAACCTTTTAGCATAATCAGACAGCAACTGATCAACTGAAACAGGAATTGTAAGGTCTTCTGTCTGCATTTGAGCCAGATATTGAGAGGTTTAGTTTAGTGAGTCAAGACAAGTCATTTGTACTCCAGCCAAGTGAATAAACAGTTAAGATAAAACATTAGTAATTCAGAAAGTGCGTGATACTTGGTTGAACATCAAGTTCAACGTGATAGCCTGCCAAGTGCCAACAAATACAGAACTGTGGATTACCAATTTACAATATAGATCGAGTCACTGAAGACTATTTGAAAATTTGAATCATTACATAGGTCATCCCCAGCAAAAAATAAAGGGAAGACATGACAGATGCCATTAATTTATCGTAAGGTTTACCACGATAACTTCAATTAAAGGCAAGCTCAATACCGTGCCTGAATTGGTGGCCAAAAGTTGGAGGATATGATGGTTGCATCAAAAACGTCATGCCCAGTTCCTACCGACAAAAAAAAAAGAAAAAATTGAAAATGCCATAAAATTTGAACTTTTGGTCTGTACAGGGCTACAGGTAATTGCAGTTTAAGCAGTACCAATTTGAGATGTCCTTGATAAAGATGTTTTAATATTTGAGTTGGTTCTCTTTGAGTCAATCAAGTCATTAAGCATAATCTCACACTTCTGCATGCTGCTCTCACCAAAATGAATCTGCCAAGACGACAACATCATTAGAAAAACTTGAGGCAACAACTATGGAATAATGCACCCCATGTAAATCAATAAAATAACTAGGAAAATGTAATTAATAAGAAAAATTCACAAATGTCTAACCTTAAGCAGTTCCAGTGTGCGGATATCTGAATCTATATCAAAATCAGATTTATTGAGCAATTTTTCTGCCAACATTACACGATACTCATTGACTAGTTGGTCCTTCGACCCAATAATACTAACTATTAGTCCAAGGATATCAATTTTCCTTCTATTCCTGCTGCCTTTCAATGGGTCTGCTTCCACAGGATCAGGTTCCCAGCTGTAAAAGTTGGAATCACAGTGATAGCAGCTCTATTAATGTTCCATGTTTCAAAGGAGCAAATCCTTCTTATAACTAAAGAGACAAAGAGCAAATATACCTTTCAGCATTTAGCCATGCTTGCTTCTCATCAATGTTTGTATGGTCATCATAATCAACATTTTCCTGGTTTTCAGCATCTCTGTTCAACTCTTCCAGAAGATTATCCCCAGCATTTCCTGTTCCATTTGTGTTTCCTCCAGATCCATCGGTGAGCATTGTTACTATGCATTTTATAGTGTCTTTTCTACCTCTCAGGTAATCCCTAATTGGTTCACCTACTGCTTCCAAGAAGACACCAGTAGGGTCAATTGTCCGTAATGCCTTGATAGTGGACACATACTGGTGTAATATATCATTGGTTGATGCACCAGCTGTCAACAAACGATATCTCAATGATGAGATAAATGAGTCAACAAGTTTTGAATGTTGACCCGTGTACTCCAAACACTGTTTTAGGTCTTCAATGGCAGGAGAGCTTCATCAGTGCCCAAAAATATCCAGATTAAAAATTGTATTCCAGTTAAGGGCACATACATTACAAAGAATAAAATTATATTAATGTGCCATAAAAGAATTATAATAAGCAGATCAGAAGTTTGAGATGACCATGTGGACAGGTTGGATAATCTTGACATGAAAAAACATGATATAAAGCATGAAAGGAAATTAAGATGGTGGCTGGTCATAAAAGTTAAGTATACTAGACCTCCTTCAGATAAATGAAGATTACCAGCAAGATTAAATGGACATTAACCATTATTATTTGCATAGGACATCGCAACCATTACCCAATAAAACAAGTACCAGAACTGCATACACTTCTAAACTTTACAGGGTAGAGAAAATTATTAAAGCATACCAAAGGTTAGAAATGATATTTGGATATCAAACTCATTTAAATGGTGAACAGCATTGAAAATGACTAACCTCTCAGGGTAATCAACTATTATTTCAAAAAGTTTGCCAATTCGTAAGTCCTGCAAGGTCTCATAAGCAAAATACTCAAGGCGCATGTGCCATCTCACAAGAGCTTCAGAAGGCACACCAATCCCAGGGAAGGAAGATGGACGTGAGGCCAAGGGTGATTTGAGACCAGATGATCCACTTTCATTGTTGACAGAGTCCCCCAGATATGTCAATAGAGCATGCAAAAATTTAAGAGGAACAGCCTGACAAGGCCCAGAAGTATTGTCAGAAAAGTCTGATAAGCAGCATTTATAGATAAAATCTATAAGCACATAGTAAATATCATGTTCAGATAGCGAAGAACAGTTAGAGAAAAATGTTAATTATTGATGATTCTACTTACAGAACTGATTCAAAAGAGGTATCAAGCAATTGCAAGAACAATGAGACAATATCAATGTTCTGAAGGGTGCACTAGCTCATGAGTCATGATAGATGCACAACTGTGACAGCTCTATTACATTAACACTAAACTCTTCTCCCAATTTGAAGATGAGAGATAAAACATGCTAAGCCTACAGAGAATAAGTATCCTTACAAAGCCCAACTACTTAAGTGCATATGAATGAAACTTAAACACGGAATAAATTTGACATAGACTGGGATGATGCTTCTGAATGAATGACAGTAAAATGGGGATAAGAAAGGGACCTGAATCCACTTTTTGACACACCCAAGTACAGGAATTCTATAATCATCACCAGCTAGTTCATGAACTTTGGACTGCAAATGAGAGTAGTTAAAATAAGGATACTGGCAGAGATTCAAGACTGTATATGTGAAAATAACAGACACAGTATGTGTTAGTGTTACTTAGGTAAAGAATTGAGTTTGGACCTTTAAAAGCCAGATTATTGCAGAAGAGTATGCATCCTCAGTCATTGATGTAAAACCAAGATATCTTAGATCTCGAACAACTTTTCCAATATTCTTAACCAAATTTATACTTTCTGAAATCACAGGTTCTTGACCATCAATATCCATTTGAGATTGCCAAGCAGAGGTATTACTCCTTTCAAAAAGATCATGATTGCCAAATGGATCATTCCCATCAGATCCAGCCATCATGATATTTAATTCTTCCAGTTTCTTCTTGAAATAAACATTCAATATCTCTACATATCAAGTATATTCCAGAATAACAGGTTGAGTAACCATAGTAAAGTTTCACAATGCACGTTAAGTATATTAACTTCTATTTGGATTAATTAGTATTTAGTAACATATAGAACACATCCAATAAAACATTCTTGAACTAATTGTGCTTGTGGACATGAAACAAGCATGCTTTACTCTCTGGCAATTAAAAATGATTACTTTAGCTAATTTTATCTCAGGGAGGGAAGAGAGTAGGATTACTAGGATCCATTGTTCAATTCAAGGAACCCTGCAAAGTAACCTCAAACAAACCAAGAAAAGGACAGCCACGGCCCTAAAATATTGTCAAGGGCGTTGACGCCCAGGGTAGCTGGACCCCGACTACGGAGATCGTAGTCCCGGTCCGTAGCTGCAGCAGGGTTATACCCCCACGCTGCTGCCCTTCGACGGCTGGGAGTAGATCCCTGGCCGGCGGCTTGATGAAAGGGGAAGTGGGAGATTAGATTGCAAAATACTTCTTATTCCATAATCTGTCTTACAAGGGATATATATAGCCTTTCGGCCAACTAACCCTTCCTAGACTTAAGGACTAAGTAACTAGCTAAGGATAAGAACTACAATTACCAGATTTATTCGAAATAGAAACTAACAACCAGATTTATTCGAATTAGAAACTAACAATCCTTATCTACTTTCAAACTCAGCCGCAGCCCCCTTCCTGGGCCTTGCGCGCCTCCCTTTCCGCTGCCCGGCGCACATCTCGCGCACGGCGCCGTCGTGTATACACGCGGCCCCACATGACATCTCTCCCCTCCTCGAGAGGCAGCTCGTCCTCGAGCTGGAAGAGTGGGAACTGTCTGCGGATAGTGTCGACATCCTCCCAGGTGGCCGAAGCTGGTGTCGCTCCCTTCCAGTGAATAAGAACCTGCCGAACCCCACGCGCCAGGCGCGCCTTGACAGCACGGTCCGGTTCCTGGATGACTGCCCCATGGCGGACTGCCGGAAGGGCCGGTGGCACCTGTGGGGGATCGCCGTGGAACTTCTTCAGGAGGCCGACGTGGAAGACATCATGTAGTCGTGCTTGCTGTGGTAAGGCGAGCCGGACAGCCGCGTTGTTGATGAATTCCACGATGCGGTAGGGTCCATAGAACTTGGGCTTGAGCTTGCTGGACGGCGCCTGAGGAAGGGACGCAGGGGGGCGCTGCCGGAGGCGGAGAAGAACCCAGTCGCCCACTTGAAAGTTGGCCGGCCTGTGCACCCGATCGTAGTGGCGCTTCTGCACTGCTTGGGCCTGCTCCAGTCTTAAACGGATGTCCTCCAAGAACTCAGTGCGCTCCTCCATGGTCTTGGCTACCGCTGCCACGCGCGTCTCGCCTGGATCGTATGATCGAATGGACGGCGGTTCGCGCCCGTAAACGACGCGGAATGGTGTCTCGCGCAGTGACGACTGGAATGCTGTGTTGAAGACGTATTCCGCCCATGGTAGCCAGCGGAGCCAGTCGCGTGGCCGATCACCTGTCAAGCACCTCAAATACATAATAATCACTCTGTTAGCTGATTCGGACTGCCCATCTGATTGTGGGTGGAAGGCCGTCAACATCTGGAGCTTTGTGCCACTCAAGCGCATTAACTCGCGCCAGAAGTTGGAGGTGAAAACTGTGTCGCGGTCGGATACTATGGACTGCGGAATGCCATGTAATCTGACAATTTCCGCAAAGAATGCCTGAGCCACACTTTCCGCCGAGTACGGGTGTGCAAGTGGAATGAAGTGACAATACTTGCTGAATCGGTCCACTACTGTCAAGATTACCGACTTGCCCCGGACGCGCGGTAATGCTTCGACGAAATCCATGGCGATGTCTGTCCACACCCCTTGTGGCACGGGTAGGGGAAGTAGTAGGCCTGCTGGGTGTAGATGTTCTGATTTGTTCCGCTGACACACGGCACACGCTCGAACCAGGTCCTGTACTGCGCGCCTCATGTTGGGGGAGTGGAAGTCGCGGCGGAGGCGGTGCAGCGTTCGTTGGACTCCCTCATGTCCCTCCTCATGGACGGCCATCAACACCTCCTGCAATAATGGTGACGTTGGGGGGATGTACAGCCGGCCACTGTATTGGACCATCCCATCCGCAAGTGCCCATGGCAGCGGTCTGGTGCCCGTCCTGACTTCTTCTTGCAGCGCGCGCAGGGCTGGATCGGAGTTGTGTGCTTGTCGAAGCCGATCTATGAAGTCGAAACGTGGGGCAGACAGTGCCAATATCATGCTGTCCTCTGGCGTACCCCGTCTTGAACTCTACGGCGAAGTCGAACCCCAAGAGCTTGCCAACCCAGTGATGCTGCGGGATGGTGGAAAGGCGCTGGTCTAGCAGGTACTTGAGACTGTAGTGATCGGTCTTGACGATGAAGTGGCGTCCCCATAAGTATGGCCGCCAATGCCGGACGGCGTGGACTAGGCCGATCAGCTCGCGTTCATATGCGGCGAGCGCACGGTGTCGCGGTGCTACCGGCCGGCTGAAGTAGGCGAGCGGGTGGCTATCCTAGACCAGCACGACCCCGAAGCCATGAGATGATGCATCACACTCGACCACAAATAGCTTGGCGAAGTCCGGCAAGGCGAGCAACGGGGCCGATGTCACAGCGTCCTTGAGCGCGGCGAACGCGGCTGTTGCCTCTGGTGACCAAGAAAATCCCTCCTTCCGTAGGAGTGCGGTGAGCGGGGCGGCGATGGTTCCGTAGTTGTGTACAAACTTCCGGTAGTAGCCTGCCAAGCCGAGAAAGCCGCGCACCGCTCGAGCTGATCGCGGCCGCGGCCAGTCCTTCACGGCCTGGACCTTTGTCGGATCCATGGCGACGCCTGTGGCCGAGACGACGTGCCCAAGGTACGTGACTGACGACGCCGCGAATGCACACTTGGCGCGCTTGAGGAAGAGGTTGTGCTGCTTCATTACGTCGAAGACGACGCGTACGTGGCGCAAGTGGTCCGCCCATGTGTTACTGTAGATCAGAATATCGTCAAAAAACACAAGCACGAAACGGCGAAGGAACGGTCTGAGGACGTCGTTCATCAACGCCTGAAATGTGGCCGGGGCGTTGCACAGCCCGAAGGCCATCACCAGGAACTCGTAGAGGCCGTCATGTGTTCAGAATGCCGTCTTGTGGATGTCACCAGGGCGCATGCGAACCTGGTGGTAACCCGAGCGCAAGTCCAATTTAGTGAAGAAGCATGCCCCGTGAAGCTCGTCCAGAAGTTCTTCGACGACGGGGATAGGAAAAGCGTCCTTCACCGTGAGTGCGTTGAGAGCTCTATAATCGACGCAGAACCGCCATGAACCGTCTGGCTTCTTGACAAGGACTGGCGACGAGAATGTTGAGTCGCTGCGTCGGACGATGCCTTGGTCGATCATGGAGGCACACTGTCGCTCCAATTCGTCCTTATGTGCGACCGGGTACCTGTACGGCCTGACTGCCACTGGTAGGGCGCCTGGCTTGAGGACGATGTTGTGGTCCCGGGCGCGCTGTGGTGGCAAGCCAGTTGGTTCGGCAAAGAGGCCCCCAAACGCTGTCAGTAGTTCGTCGAGGAGTTCCTGTGGGGATACGGTGGCCGCCAGGAGTGGGGCCGGTCTTGCGGTTACATCATCCCAGCTGACTGGCCGGCCGTGGCGGTTGAACGCCATTGTTCGCTTGGTGAAGTCCCAGACTATTGGTCCCAGAGTCACCATCCATTGGGTGCCCAGGACCAAGTCGTAGCCGGCTAGAGGCATGATGTAGAGGTTGACGCAGAACTCCTCGCCGCCGATGGAGATGGGGGCCTGTCGAAGTACTCCGGCGCAAGAGATTCGCTCGCCGTTGGCTACTGTGGCCGTGAGGCGCGCGCCATCTTGTGCTCGAAGGCCTGTGCGACTCGCTGCTGCCTCCCCAATGAAGTTATGGGTAGACCCCGTGTCCAGGAGGGCCTTGAGGGATGCCGCGCCCACGGTCACGTTCACCTGCATTGTATCACAAATAGGCATACCGGCGACGGCTCTGAGCGAGAATACTGGTGCGTCCCGATCTGCCTCATCATTGGCCGGTGTGGGGGCAAGCTCGATGCCGTCAATGTAGAACAGCCGGCGGCAGACACGGTTATGCCCCCTGGAGTACGGTTCGTTGCAGTTGTAGCAGAGGCCGAGCCGCCGTCTTTCCGTCTGTTCATCCGTCGAGAGGCGTTTCGCCTGATTGGCCCCGTTCCTGGCCTGGGGGACCGCGGACGCCGGTGGGAGCGCCGGGGTCGTCGGCACGGTCGGCGCCGGCAGTGCGGAGGGGGCCGGGCCTGTAGTCAGCGTGTGGCGCTGCGGCGGGCTGGGAAGCAGCGCGCGTGTTGCGGTCCTGACCGGTGCCTGCTGTGGCCTGTCCAACTCCATTAGCTCCACCTGGCGGGCGAGGCTCATGGCTGCTGCCAGTGATTCCGGATTATGAATCCGAACGACGTGGCTCAGAGGTGGAAGAAGGCCGCCGGTGAAGAGCTGGACCCGTTGCTCCTCGGTGAGACGTCCTGCACGCGGAAGGAGGGCTTGGAACCTGTTGGCGTATTCCTCCACGGATCTTGTTCGCCTGCATTCGGTGAGTTCAAACAGTGGAGCCGATCGCAGAGGAGGCCCAAACCTTAGCATGATGCGATCCTTGAAGTGCGCCCAGGTGGGTGTGCCTTCATCCTCTTGGAGTTGGATGTACCATAATTGTGCGACGTCCTCCAAATGGTAGGATGCCATCCACACCCGTTCTTCCGTCATCGTACCCTGCTGTGTGAAGTAGGATTCACATTTGTTGATGAACAGCAGGGGGTCGGTTTTGCCATCAAAGCGAGGGAAGTCCAACTTCTGGAACCGGGGTGGTCGATCGGTGTGGAGCTTGACATCCATGGTGCCGCCCGAACTGGAGGACGACAATGGTGGCTCCTTGTTCTTCTTAAGCTCGGCTACATCCGCCTGTAACGTCGAGATCGTGCCGGTGAGGGCTTTGAGCAATCTCGCCAGGTCGGCGTTGGATGGCTCTGCCATTGTTGCGGGTCTGGGGGTGGTGGTTGATGACGCACTGCTTGGTGGAAGCGGCTGAGGCGTGGTGGTGGTGTGGTTGCTGTTGGTGGAAGAGGAGGATCGCTGTGATCTTGATACCAGGTTGTCAAGGGCGTTGACGCCCAGGGTAGCTGGACCCCGACTACGGAGATCGTAGTCCCGGTCCGTAGCTGCAGCAGGGTTATACCCCCACGCTGCTGCCCTTCGACGGCTGGGAGTAGATCCCTGGCCGGCGGCTTGATGAAAGGGGAAGTGGGAGATTAGATTGCAAAATACTTCTTATTCCATAATCTGTCTTACAAGGGATATATAGCCTTTCGGCCAACTAACCCTTCCTAGACTTAAGGACTAAGTAACTAGCTAAGGATAAGAACTACAATTACTAGATTTATTCGAAATAGAAACTAACAACCAGATTTATTCGAATTAGAAACTAACAATCCTTATCTACTTTCAAACTCAGCCGCAGCCCCCTTCCTGGGCCTTGCGCGCCTCCCTTTCCGCTGCCCGGCGCACATCTCGCGCACGGCGCCGTCGTGTATACACGCGGCCCCACATGACAAATATATGAAAGGTTGGTAAGCATGCTACACTAAAAGAAATTACTTTGATTGCCCACTCAATATAAGATCCACTTTGCAGTTTCGTCCATATTCTTATTGGCCAAACAATGAGTGAATCTTCAGATGGCTTACCTACAATACCACTAGATGATAGGAGCAAAGAAGGAAAGAATAGAAAGGACATTGTTTGGAAAAGCATTATTTTCATATCCAAATGCCTCCAAAAAATAAAGGTTATTTTGCATCAATGTGTAGCTCTATAAATTTTATTGCTATTAATCGAGTCCTCCCATCTGTATGAAAAAACCACACAAAAAATTTGGAAGAATTAACACATAGGTGACAACACAATGTTCCAGTTTAGTCAGGTATAACATTGTTTGTGTTTTACCATGCATCCTATCCTTCATGATTCTAAAGAGCGATCTAGAGAAACAATAACCACCATGGAAGGTCCATAAATGTAATCTACTGTAACCAATAGAGCATTGACTCAGTGTCAACCGCAAGCATTTTCTGACAATAAAAAATTGGAGAAAAGGATGCTAACCAGGAAAGCTCAATGGTAGTGTTGTCAGAAGTACTGAAGATACCATTAACTGGTACCTAGGCATTAAGCTGGAACTACAATCCAGTGATTTTGATTTTCTGTTCGGTGTCCTATCCTCATAAGATTGTAAAGAATGAACTAAAGCCAGAATACATTTTTCCTGGTAACTCTTTTCCAAGCATATGTCCTCCAATGCTCTACACAAGACATCCTCAGGCCAGTTTTCCTGAACCTGAAATTCATGACTTAAGAAATCATGCTATCGTAAAATATCAACTAACAGGAGTTAGGTAACACAATTGTTACTAGTAGACATTTTAATGAATAATGACTAATTTCAAATTATGAAACAACAGTATTGACAAATCAGCAAAAGGATCATTTGATTATTTGAAATTTTGACACATATTTTTTAAATGTTTAAATTGTTGGAAGGATTTATGCTTTCATCTTCCAGTACACTATCTAGTAGTGTATTTTCATTCTTCATGCACTATATGCAAGATATTGCATCCTGGTTATGCAAAAAGACGTAATTGGAATATGAACCAGTCAAGACATCATTTCTGCAATTAAATTTCATACTATGAAACAAATGAGTGAACAAACAAACAATTGCCTGTTTTATAACTCACACAGAATTTAATTCTTTCTACTGCAGAGGAACTGCAATAAGGATGAAACTGCTGCCAGAACTTCTCAACTGCATTGCTTCTAAATATTCCCTGCATCAATAAGGACAAGTTGAATAGGGAAATTGAGTAAAATTAAAAAATATTGCATACATCCCATAAATATTAATGCAATTAAATAACTCCAAAACTGAGCAGACTGAACACCAACCAATATGGCAGCATTAAACTATGATCCACTTGTTATATATGTGTATTAGAACTAATTCAACTAAAAAGTATGGAATGGCAAAGGTTAGTAAGAGAACAAGACATTACAATTGCAGACCCCACCTGAAGACATGTGGCTGTCTGTCATTAATGATACTGAAATAACACTATAAGTCTATAACAGTAAAAACAAGTATAATAGACACTCCAAATATATATACATGCCCCTAAACTGCAGGAGGTAGTTCTTTTCCAACTTTTAAGTTTTAACTATGAGAAAGAACAGTGAAGTATTGGCACTAATTAACAGAAAGTAGCTATACTATCCCATGTTTCCATAGTGTGGTGTAGTTCAAACCTTCAATGTTATGGCCAAGCCCACATATTGTACTTCATTACTTGGTAACTTGGATTGCTCAGATAGTTGCACAATCAATCATCAACTCCAAAAGGCTAAAAAGCAGTTTGTGAAATTTCCCCTATCGGATCAACCACAATGCAGCTTCATGCATGGCCATATAACTACACTAATGGTTCTAGCACTCTTAGGCATAATCCCGAAAAGGGAGAGATCCTGTTTGTACCAACTGGATGGTTATAAACAAAAGGGAAAGAGCATATGTTCTCAAAGTTAACCCAGATTAACCAGGATTTCAATAAAATGATAGGCAATTTACCGTGTTATTTCAATGTATTGATATGTTTCTTATCCATGCATGTTAGAGTGACAAATGTGTGTGTATCAACAAACAAAAATGAACCTTCTGTTCATTCATAAGTGTTAGTAAAATTTAATTAACGAGGATTGCATTTTACAAACAAAAGAAATGCATTGCTCTCTGCATTACATGCATAGCTTCATAATAAGGAAGAACACGCTTAGCATGCTACAAGAACCAGCCATCATTCTTCTGCTTAGAACCAGAGGCAGTTTAATACTTCTCAAAGGTCAATGCTAACTTTCATAAACAGAAAGCGGCAAAGCTAAATTCTGCAGTCCAGCGATGACTCCAATCGTGCATTTTTACTAGGACATTGTCACAAACACACGGGAGGTCCCTTGATCCCCAGCCTATGCTTCCTCTGCTACGCCATCTGAAATTCAGGCAGGCATTCTCACAAACACCAGGCACGCAGCGCGATCGGAGTCCCCCAAACCCGTGCGACACGTCAGCCCCAGGCTCCACGGCAATAGCAACACGCAGCAGGTTTGTGCGTTGCATGTCTACGAGCGAGAAGAAACAATCGGGGCTGCGTCACCTCTAGGGAGCGGAGGAAGTGGTCCCGGAGTAGCGCGGCGAGGCCGCGGGCACAGAGGTCCGCGACAACGGGCGCCAGGCGCGGGCCCGCCGAGAGGTCGCCGGCGCCGCCGAAGAGCTCTTCGGAGAGGGCGCAGAAGCGGGCCCACGAATCGAGGGCGCCGTCGGCGTCGTCGAGCTGCATCGCCTGCCAGCCGCGGCCCGAGGACAAGCGAGGGGCGCCACGGGGGGAGACGAAGGCCAAAATTTTCGCGCGTGGAAGTGGTTTGGAACTTTTGGCGCACCGTGCACCGCGAGCCTGGGATTGTTTGAATATTTTTGAAGCGTGAGTTTGAATTCTAGGTGAAAATACATAAACTTTCAACCATAATTTAATTAATTACACGCTAATTAGAAAGGTGTTCTTTTACCCCCATAGTTAATTGTGGTTTACTTTTTTGCCAGCTTAGGTGTATGATAATCGGACCAAATCAAGTATCATAAACACATATAAAACAAAAGAATATATGTTACAAACTTAGTGTGACATAAGAGCAAATCCCTACAAATAACCAGATCAACCAACTCCCCTAATTACCATACAATCTCAGCTTCTCAATTTTGGTGCCTTATAGAAAACAATGTAATTAGAATAGTTATGAATTTCTGCTTAGTACAATGATAATTTTCATTTTAAGTTAAATTAAGAATTGAAAATTATTTGAAGTTAAATTGAGAAGTGAAAATCAAGATCTCCTCAGCTTTTAGTTTGTACTACAAAAAACAACTATTTTTTAGAACAAACTAGTTTGGCCATCGGATATGTTTGGTAACCACCACCACAGTACAATGCGAAAAAACTATTACTTTTAAAAAAGCTAATTAGCCATTTGGAAATATTTGTCGCCTCAGGCAGTAGAATAGATCTTGCTTGCAAATCTTCTATCAGCTACAACTATTTATAGAATGTTCATGTCTTCAAACAGTTCAAACTAAGCAGTCCGAATTTTTCTTCAAGACTTCTAAATAGTCTAGTTTTTTTCTTCCTGCTGCAAAACTCAATAGCTACATAAAATAGAAATAAACTAATATCCAAGCTAGGAAACTAGAAATAAATTAATATAAAAAGTTCAAAAAAACACAAAATTCTCTAGATTTTCGTCGGTTTGTCACAACCTTAAACCCCCCTCAAATGTGCTGGGAGCATCGCTAGCAGCCAGACATCGTATCGTATACAATGTCTCCACGAATGTTTCCAAGGAATTGAAGATACAACTGGAAAAAAAATTGCCATGGATTATAGCCAGTCCACCCTGATAGCTATAGGCACCCTCTGTGGATTGATCATGAACTGGCCATCCGAATGGATCTGAGACCACGAGGAAAAATTCTCCGAATGACTCAAAGCATGTCCTAAAACACTCAGTTTAGAACCGAAGCTATCTCATGCCACTCTTCTGCTTGGTTTTCTTTGTGTTACTTTTGGAGCTAGTGGAAGCACTAGCCTCTTCCTCAGCCTTCTGTTCAGCCTCGAGCACAGCCAGCTGAAGAGGACGCATAAAAGTGAGCTAATATGTGCGGGTCAGAATACCATTTTCCTTCAAATAATACATAGCATGGCAATTACCTCGTCGAGTATGGGTTTGAGTTCCTTGTATCTAGTTTCAGCAAGATCGAAACCATCTTTGCGAAGCTCCTGGCATTACACGAGCATGAATAAATACAAAATACTGCCTGCAAGCAAGGGGATACAATACAAGTATGACCAATGAAGATGAAAGACCAGGAACTGACCTTTCCAGTATGTTGCGTGTGCTCGTATGCAGCCATTTGCCAGTACATATCTGTTCTCTTGTAGAAATCTCTCAGTGATTCTCCTGGCTTTAAAAATATATAAATGAAATAAGTCACCTATTGTTTGATTTGTTAACAGTAACAAATTATTGACCAACAATCCCTCTAGAGTAAACAAAGTAGTCAGCACAGCTCCAGATAAATCTATAACCTAAATATAAAATGAAACAATGTTGAATGCAACATTACCATTGGAGTCCTTTGAGAATCCGAAAGACCAAGCATAACCCGGATTTGCTCTATCCGGGCACGCTTCTCTTTTCTTCGCAAGTTCTTCCATTCTCCCTTTATTAGAGATACAGCACTGTGCATATCAACATTCTTCTTGGCATCTTCATCAGACTTCAAAGACAGGATTATGAGCACAGATTAATAACCACACAGTATGATTGAAAGGAAATGAAAGGTGAACACTAGCCAGTTATAAATCTCAGAAAGATGCCGTGAGAAATCCAGCCCTCATATTAACAGAGACATAAATCATTAATGCAAAATGAACCGTTATGCAGTATTTTCACCATACGCCTAATTTCAACTATAAATAAACAGGCCAAACAGGATATTTGGTTGGTGGCAAATTTGTGGGACACATTAAAGTCTATTATTTTCACTGTTTTTTTCAAACAACATTTGAAAATGTGTTTTTCTTGAGAGAGAAAATGTAAGGTGTGACTAAATCTAATAAAAAGTTCTCACTCACATGAAATTTGCAAGATTCTGGCTAGTAAAGCCTAATCTTGAATCTCATCAGGATTCCCAATACGCATGGTTACCAGAATACCAGGTGGTTAACACTGGTCCTCACAAGCATATGTGCACAAACCTTAAATAACTTTGCATACCTCTTCATCATCTTCATCTGTCTGGTTGCCATCATCACCACTATCATTCTCATCCTCGTCATCTGTTTCATCATCGTCCTCATCCTCAGAAATTTCTAGCCATTCAGATTCAGACGCCTGCATAAGAAATGGTGAGTATGGACAAGCTCAGAAACAAATGGGAATAGTAAATAACATGTTAGTTAAACACAAAAATGGCAAAAAGAAAGGATCAATTTGCAACTGACCGGTATGATACACTTCCACTCATCTAGTTTGCTAAGGTTAAGTGAATACATATCATCAAGAGTAATTTCTCTATCTCTCAATTCCATCATTCCTCCATATAAATAGAGTGTATCTTTCCCTACAGTCATGCATGCATTGATACGACCACTGGGCTTCACTACCTGTAAGCGGCAAAGCTAATGAGAAACAAAAGGTCATTAAAATGTAAATGTCAAAGAAATAAAAGAAGTGTTGCAACAACCTCTGGAGGTACTTCTTGTGTAGTTGAATCAGAGAGAATGTCAGAGTTTTGCTTGAGCAAACTTTAGTTAAGGTTAGACTCTTGGTCAAGTGGTTGGAAACTCCATGGACTTCAGATTGTCCACCAGTAGTTTCTGAGTCCTCCATGGTTTCATCTTCATTACCAACATTAGCATCTGTATCATTTGACAGTTCTTTTCTTTCGATATCCTTATTCTATACATGGCAAACAAACATCAGCTTAGACTGCTTTAAGCAACAATCCAAATATATTACATAATGTGTGAATTATGTCAACATATCACATATGCATTTTTTATTAAAAAACAAGTAACAGACAGACTATACTGCATACTTTGTCTGAATTATCGAAATGGATTTCTGCACAGTAGACTGTATTTAGTACATAAAACCTACAAACTATAAACAGGAGATGACTGGTCATATGATTAGATTTCAGGAATCACCTTGTTTTTAGCAGGCTTGTCTTTTCTGAGCTCTAGAGGATACCTGTCAACATTTAAAATTGGAGAATATGTGAGCTCTGGTCCTGTGGACCAGTAAAGGTGTAATAGTTTCAACTACAACCAACATACTGAACAATTGCTCTAAAGTCCAAACTCCAAAGTAAAGAATGCACATGGAAGGGGTCCCAAGAATATCATATAATTTTCAAAGTAGTTATGTTATCCAGATACCACAAGATTACAACTGAAACTCATTCTAAGATGATGGATGGACAAGAAAGAAGTATACATCAATCAAGAAAGTTTAGGGCCTTTAGTAATTCCAAATATAGTTAGAACTTAGAAGTATAACACTTTGCATGTTTCAGTTTAATGATACTAAGAGTTGGACTAGCATGTTACAGTAGTTCCACTGAGCTGACTGGTTAAAATAATAATAATAATAATAAAGACGTCAAAACAAAAATATACCAAAATAGCAATGAACAAAACAAGCAGATATATAAGTATACTACTAGCCTATGTTACTTAAAACATATATTATTAAAGTTTCATATAAGATACTCAAATGGAGTATACCAGCGATGGTTGTCCAACTGGAAACCATACAGCTCATTCATAAACATGCTCATAAGGACGTCCGCTGCAATCAAAAATTGGGTTTTACAGTTAGCTATTGAGAACTTGTACAAAAAAGGAACAAACTTGCCGCGGGTGATATTTCAAATGCTTAACAGAATAACTTGTGTAGCTAAGCACAGAGCAAAATTGAACTGAAAGTAACCTTCAATTTCCATATCTACCACACCACCGAAAAGAACAGCCCTTTTCTTGTGAACGCACATCGAAAACCCAGCTCTGGGGCCAGGTGGCATCCCAGTTTTCTTAACCTATCAAGAATTCAAGTGGAAAAAAGGTAATAAATATGCAAAACACGCAATGGCCATATGTTGGGTTTAAAGAAAAACTCGAAACACTATCATGAGAAATCCAGTTGATACATTGTTTATAAAAAATGTAAGAGATAACCTTATTCCACTCCCAAGTACGAGGATCAAGAGTCCACATATCTGAATGAACTGTTCCTTTTTCTGATGCAATTTTATCAGAAGATACTACTTCTTTAAAATATCCACCATACAGATATATCTACAGAAATAAGGAGCATTAATACTTTTGCAAATAAAAGTAGTCGACGACAAGTCATAACAAATAGCAAGTCAGTTATTGTGCCATAAATTGCATAGCTATCAACAAACAATTAAAGGTTTACCAGAGCAAAGTCTTGATTTTTTTTAACAAAGAGGTGCCCATCAACTATAAATTAGAGATACAATATACATCGGTACATCCTTTCTTATCATGCCATGCCATAGAAAATTGTCTTGCTGTGATGCAAACATACGACAGGGAATATGATATTACAGGGCATTACTTGTCGCATCTAAAGTTAATTATCACAAGAAGAGGATCTCTAATAGCAAATGAAAAACATTTGGGCACATTAACATTTGCAAAGCTGGTTTCTAGTTAAATTAAACTCTATTTGTGAATTACCAACGTCCTAGCTATAAAGGAAAACAAAAACATAGACCTGCCTGATCTTGGTATACAATAAGCTGAAAACCACTTCTTGGACTTGGCCACAAGCATCCAGGGCGAGGTTTGATCTCCTCCCACTGAAATCCCAAGATTTCCATTGAAATAAACGACTTTATATGTTACAACAAGCAGTATTCAATCAAAGATTAACATCGTGTACTCACCTTGAAATTATCTAAATCAAAAACATGTAAGTCATTGTAGTACCTGGGAAAGGATATTATAATTAAAAAATGCAGGTCAGATTTAGCTATAAGAATGCTACACTGTTATTCAGGTGGCACATAACTTGTACTTTGGAGTTCGGACATAATAACTCCAGTTCATCTAGACATGGTCCAAATATGGATGTTACTCTAGTAACAAGATTACCAGGTTAGAGTCACATAAAATGTAACCATACTAACCTCACTTCCCTAAGAGTGTCATAAAAACCACCAAATAGCACAATCTTGTGTTTGTAGAGGACCTGTATGGAAAAGCACACAGAATGGCTTAGAATATGTATTTTCAGACTGCTCATATTACAGAAAATATTAAGGAGAAAAAAAGGAGAGAATAATAGTTGGTGACTGATTTCAAAGCAAAAACACATACCATTCTGTGTCCTGAACGTGCACTTGGACACCCCTTTGCAAGAATTTGCCCCCATTGATTTGTTTTTAGATCCAAAGACCAGAAGTCCTACAGTACAATATCAGCCAAAAATACGAAAAGAAAATTATGAGTGTTCCATCTAAGAGATGTGCTCTGTCTCAAAATGACTCCCATTAATGCCACATCAGACTATCAGAGAAAAAAGGTGCAATCAAGAATAGAAAGCAGTGTCATACTTGTGCAAATACAAACAAAAGGACAAGTGAACTATGCTCTGCATCATCTACTTCTTATATTAGTGATATTTCAACTTACAGTCATGTAAAAAATGAGTATCAGTGCCTATCTCTTGGTCTGAAACTGAAAATTCAAGCCAGGTATATATTTCTTCTGATGCTAATGCATATATATGCATTATGTGAAATGCCTTATGGAAAGAGAACATACTCAGAATAGTCATAAGAAATAAATCATTAGATTGACACATTTAATCCTCTACCTTGTAATGATGAAACCGTTCTTGGTTTGGCGAAGTGAATTCCCCACCTGAAACATTGACACAGAAAAATCTTGTACTGTAAAACAGCACTTTAACAAATAGAATGCTCGCCCCAAAGTTGAGTTTTGTTATTACCGAACATGTATATGTTATTCTTCCAGGCAACTGTCTGGTGAGCACTACGTGGAGGAGGACTGTTGGGACTAGATACCAGCTTCCAGTCGTTTTTCTCTACATTGTAGCGATAAAGATCACCATACACAAAGGTCTGCAGAAACAGATTCCCATATTCACGCCTTGTATACTTGGAGAAAACCATTACATTAGGATGGAAAATACAATGATGGCACAGTGAAATATATAATACAAATGAGTGCTTAAAACCTCTCAAAGGAGCATGTGGGAAAGACAACAGAGTTATAAAATAAACAAATGTGTAATTGTGTATATATCACATTAGATGAGCAGTGAATTCAAAGAAGATATTTTCCCCACCTTGCTTCCATTATAGAACTCTCCTCCATACAGAATCAATTCTGTATCTTTCAGTGGGTTTATTGTAAGCTGCATTTAAGGAGGTAACTTGGTCAGCTGAAAGGTCATATGCAAGTTTTTCTGTTAGTTAGCAATTATATTTTCACGTTTTTCCCCTGAAAAAGCACTTCAATAAATTAAATAATTATAATTGGCATCCCTTGTTCCTGATTCGAAAAATTAATCCGTTCTGTATCACCAAAAGATCATCGGATTTGATCAAATTACTCGTTAGAAGTACCGTCTCATGGTCTCTCCTGAAGATACTTATCAATCATTCAATCCTACTGGAATATAGAGGATCACAATCTAAACACCCAAACATGAAAATCACATGTATAGAAATATTACCTAGGCCACTTCAACTACATAATCAACACAGTACAGAAAGATTAACTTCTTTTACTGCCAATTGAAGCTCTAAAATGTTTTACCGAGCAATTGGACCGGGGAGATGGTGCAGGGACACTCTCCTCTACATGGACCTCCTTCTTCTTAGCCTCCTCCTTTTTTATGTTCATCTACAAGAATTTTTTACCAAAAGGAAATTTCAGTAAAAGAGAGAGTTGCTACAATGCTACGTGCTACGCAGCTAAATGGAAAAAAAGGGTGAGGCGATGCAAAAGGCTTCCGATTTTTCAGTTACCGGAGTGACTGATGATATAGGAGCAGAGCCACAATTTAACCAAGCCTAGGCTCAACAATACAATTTATATAGTAGCATCAAAAATTTTATAATTTTTAGTGGAATTTGATAAGTGATTAAGGGAGAGTTATTATAACAAAGTGCACATCTTTGGAGTGCCAAAATAGCAAATCTTTCGTGATTAAGGATAGCAAGCAAAACCGCACAACGGAACGCCTGAAAACGCGATCGAACTGGACCGCATGCGACGAGGCGAGAAGAGCCGATGTGAGGGAGCGGAGGGGAGGGGAGGGGAGGAGTGGCCGGGATTACGGACGAGGATGGCGTCGATGTCGTCCTCCTCGCCGACGCTGCGGGCCTCGCGGCGGGCCCGCTTCTCCTCGCCCTTGGCCGTCTTCCGCTCCGTCTTCTCCTTCCCCTTCCCCGGCTTCTTCTGCTTCTTCCCCATCTCCACTCCGCCGACCGGATGCTCGACCTCTCTCTCTAACTCCCCACTTGCTCGCCGGAGGCCGGAGGCGGAGGCTAAAAGCCTAAAACCCTTGCAAGGGAGGGTCGGTGGCGCCGGCGCCGGCGCTCGAACAGTGGGCCGCTCTGGGCCGGCGGATATTTTTACGATTTACCCTAAAATAATTGTTTTGTTTATTTGTCACGACGCAACGGCCACCTCCGTAGTTATATAGTCCGACAAATATCCTTCGAATCGGAATCGTGTCGCATCATATCTCTATCTGTTAATATATGTTTTAGTTAGACGGTTGGTATTAATTATATTTTAGTAAGATAGTTTATGTTAATTAAAGTTAAATATTATCAAATATAGGTAGTGTTGGGTCGGTTCAAGGTAATGTAAACGTTAATAAAATCATTTACGATGTTAAGGGATAATAATATAACAGATTATTGGATTTGTTTGGTTAATAAATGTAATGTATTATGATTACATTACGGTGTTTGGTTGACAAGTATAATGTATTCTATTTACATTACAAGTATTTGATTTATTTCTCCATGTTTTGTTTCATTTGGATGCTTTTATCTTTTTTATCTAATTAAAATAATTTTTTTAATTCAGAAATTTTATTTCTCTCATTTTATTTTACCTTGGGAAATTTGAGATGTTACAGTGAGCAATCTACAAGTGACTGGATTTTGGATTTGAAAAACCCGGCTAAATAGACTTAGAATTTCAAATTTCGCGTGGTTCAGAACTTTCGATCTAGCATTGGAGCTTCCGATCCGCCGGAACTTCCGATTCGCCGGAACTTCCGATCGATATCGGAATCCCAGACTGCAACAATTGCTCTCTGTATCGAATCAATATTTGATATCGGAACATCCGATCAGTAACGGAACTTCCGATCTGCCGTGGACAAAAACAGATCTAATCTGTTTTTCCATCATGTATCTTCAAACATGAGGGATCCAGATCGAACACTACGCACGTAGGCTCTAATACCACTGTTGGGGAATATTGGAGCTACGCTAGCTGACAAATTCAAAATTTCCGCCCTAAGCCCAAGACTCATGCGCGTGCGAGATCATAGATCGTTACCTTCTAGCACGAGACGTGCTAGGTGCAGCAGAAGAAGATGTCGGAGTAACGCGTCAAGTCTATCCTCGCTTCGTCCTTGTCGTCCCTCGCTAACCCGATCGATGAAGACGACGTAGTCGTTCACATGAAGATGTCCACGAGTGTCGCTGTTGGAGCAATGCCTCCATGATATCCATCCGTACAAGGATGGAATTTCTCCCACAGTAACGTGCTAGCACCACACGTGAGAGACGGGGATCCTTGACCTCAACGATTGATATCAAAAAAAGGAGGAGAGAAGTCTATGGTGGCTAGGTCTAATATAGGCTTATTCACTTTCCAAGATGTCCTCCTCTGGTCATGCTCATCTCAAAACCCACAAATCGATAACAGATCCAATCTGTTCGTCCACGTAGGAACTTCCGATCCTAGATCAGAACTTCCTACATGGTATTTTATGTCTCATGATACAGTACGACACGCAACAGATTCATTCTGTTTTCGCCCACCTCGGAACTTCCAGCTCATTGGAACTTTCGATACCATATCGGAATTTCTGAAGCAACATTTGCTCTCTAACTCGAGACTAGAAAATAATCAGAACGTCTGATACTACCTATCAAAACTTCCAATACACGAAATTTTCTTGGACATATCCTTCATTTTCCTCCACCGCTACCCACCAAGCTCCAACCACCACTCCTCATTGTCGTCAGCCGCCTCCCACCTCACTGTCGACTCCATTGGGTTCGTCGTCATCCCCTGACCTCAGCCACTACTTTGATCGAGCTCCCATCCACTGAATCGCCCTAGCCGCCGTTGGAGAAGAAGAATGGCACGTGCTACTCTACTGCCCGCGTGCTGGATCACCGCTCAACCATCGGATCTGTGCGTGCGGCCTGGATTATAACCTAAATCGAGCCTTTCATTTGCATGTATATCATGGATTTATAAATGGAAAAACATAATATCAGCATGAATGATATTTGCATATGATACTTGCGCTTGTGTTTAGTGCTATCATATTTAATTTTCTTTACTTCTTAAACATTGCAAAAAACATGCATGTATATGTTTTATTAACCTTCCATATGTGTTATATGCTACTTAAATGAGCGAGTATATATATAACATGCATGTAAATTCAGATTTTCGTGACATCTATATAGTTGTTAATTATACTAACTGATACATGACAAGTGTGTATATTGGGTGTGATACCATACATACCATACGAGTATCACATTTTTTGTGTCGTTTAGAAAAATTTCAAACATACCACATATAAGTTTTGTTAGTTTATGTTTCTTAATTATTTTGTTTCTTACTTAAATGTACACGGGTATTTGACATGCAAATTTACATGACACCTATAATAAATTCTAAATCATATATATACCTACTAAATAAATGTGGATGATATACTATATAAATTTTGGTTCATTTGTTTCCTTTCTTAATTTTTTTCTTATTTAAATTCATCATTAAATTTTCATTTCTTAAAAAACAAATATATTGTTTGTAAGATTTTAATTCACTTTCCTTTACTTTCTTGCTAAATACAAACCTAAATTCAGGTTACTTGGAAACTATAATTTGTAACATATTAAAATTGAAAATAAACATACATCGAATTAAATTCATGTTACATATATAATAATAATAATTCTTAATATCCTTTCAAGTTAGATATGAATTACTAACTGTTTACTATGCATTCCGCATGTATATTTTATGATGTTTTTTTTAATTTTTAGGGTTAATTGCATTCATGCCACCGTTATTTTCGAAACAGAATGAAATGCCATTACTATTTCGCTATTTGCTTCTATGCCATTACTATTCGTTTGTTCTCGCCTGCATGCCATTTTGTACACGTTTAGAGGCTACGGCCCCACCTGCAGTCACCAAAAATTACGTATTACCAACACTGCCCCCAGTCATGCACTGTTCATCTTCTCCATGGCTTTTGTCTGAAAAAAGAGAGAGAGAGACTAATGATGCAGAAGCGGAAGCTGCCGATGCAAGCAGGAGACCGTCAGGTAAGTTCCCAGTCCTGGAAATTTGTTGATCTCCCGTGTGAATTCGTCTGATTCGTTGCTATTCTTTGTTTGGATCTCGGGCGCGGATGCGTCGACAGGATGAGGGCCACGCTTGCACAGAGGAAATCGCCGAACGGTAAGTTCGGTGGCGGTGAGGGCGCTGCACAGTGGAGGCGGATGTCGCTGCCGGCGATGCTGCTCGGCGAGACAGTGCTTGAGGTCGTTCAGGCCAGCCAGTTTGCTCGGGACATCGTCGCTGTCCTGGACGCCGGCGCCAGCAAGAACAGAGAGGCCCCCAAAACCCCGAAACCTGTAGCCGGATACAGTTCAAGCCCACCTCGCCTCTCGGCCGGCCGTCGGTGTCTGTGAACCGGGTTTCCCCCAGGAACCGGCCGTGGGCCAAGAAGATAGTGATGTTTCCCAATCCGACATTCCTCGCTTCCACCTCCTCCGCCTCGTATGACTCGCCGTCACCGTCCAAGAAGTAGAAGCGGTTCTACAAGACGCGGTCCCCGGTCATCACTAGGCAGACTCCGCACAAATTTCTGCTCAAGTCGCCGCCGAGCTCGCTCGGGTGCAAGCTCAAAAGCCAGGGCAAACTACTCGCTTCAAGGCCCGTAGCCGTGTCACCACCGGGGAAATCGAAGGCGGCTGCGGCGGCATCAGGCACGAAGACCCGGTGCTGCACGTTCTCACCGTCACGTTTGGCAGCAAGGTTCGTGTCGTCCCCGGCGAAGGCACAGGCGGCGGCGTCAAGCAACAAGGGCCGGCGATGCTCGTTCTCGCCGTCACGGCTGGCGACAAGGCTCGTGTCGCCCATCAAGGCGAGGCTATCGCTGAACAAGAGCCGGGACAGTGGCGTCCAGGGCGGCGGCGACAACAGCATGGTGAGCGCGAGCGGCGGGAGGCCATGGAGAAGATGAACAGTGCATGACTGGGGGCAGTGTTGGTAATACGTAATTTTTGGTGACTGCAGGTGGGTCCGTAGCCTCTAAACGTGTACAAAATGGCATGCAGACGAGAACAAACAAATAGTAATGGCATAGAAGCAAATAGCGAAATAGTAATGGCATTTCATTCTGTTTCGAAAATAACGGTGGCATGGATGCAATTAACCCTAATTTTTATCATGACAATAGTATTATCTATGTGTCATTAGGGCATGTGCAACGCTCTATTTCATGCCGTACGTAGCATGTAAATTTTGCAAAAATAACCTCAAAATACTACATTAAAGGAAGAAAGAGAGTGAGGCCTTTCACCAAGCGACGAGAACGACGTGTGCCCCCGTGCAAAAACTGAACACATCCATTCACATTTTAAAATTGCATAGATCAACTATAAATATTAAATACTTTGTAAACAGCTAAATAGACAGTTCTTGTCTATAGATCATACTTGTTGTCTATTTAATTATCTATATTGTAAATTTCAAAATTTTATAGATAATAATTGTCCGTGGTTTCTACGTGTCCTTGAAACGCGAAAACTCTATTAGACTATTCACATCGTGGTTTCGTAACACTGTTTTCTAAAAGTCTACATTAGCTTTGCAACCGAATGAAATAACATCTTTCAGTGAAGAGTTTTATTTCACTATTTCCTAGGCTAACCAGTGTAATTAAATGCAACTAGCTCTTATGAAATACTCTCTCTCTAATGAAACGATTTGTCTCTTGACATTTCATTTCGTTTTATCCGTCTTAGAAATGGATTAATACCATATCATGATGATGACACTACTTTCAATTTTTTCCCTCTTTAATTGAATGCAATGTCAGCCAAATGACTGAATGATTCGACAATCACGAAGCAGCCTCGTGTTTGTACGCGTTCTTTGTGTGCTGGGAGTACAAAGCTGGAGGCTTTTAATATCCGTCCTGCCATCTGTGACCTCCCATTTACTTCGGCCATCAAACTTCAACTACCTTAACTGCACCCCCTGTCCTCCCAACACCAGCTGGTCCCGGTCCACCACACCTCCGGTGAGCCATACTTGTGTCAAACAGCATGTCTAGGTAGTAGGTTGTGTGTTACAAACTTGTAGAGCAAGTGTTTCATGTATGGCACAAACCGGCTCAATAAAAACAGCACCCCTTTTTCAATTTTTGTAGCCTACCCCTCTGTCCAAAAGGATCTACTTTTATATCTCCAATTTTGTTAAAAAAAAACTTTGTTTTTATCTTGTTACGTATTTTTAGAGAAATCTGGTAAATTAGTAATAAGAGTAAAAAATTAGAATGTCATTCGTTAGCAAAAAATAGTATTAGGAAATGATATGTAAGAGATATATAAAAGGTATTGAATGAAAAACACCTTAGTTTGTGAACTGAGATATAAGTGAAATCTTTTATGATAGAATTGAAGTTTTTTGGACGATAGAGCGAGTGCTTTCTTATTAACATTTTATTTTAATATAAATTTGGATCCCATAATAATCAACTTAGTTATTTCCACCATATTCCTCAAGTGAAAAATGGGTCCTCACTCTCTCGGGTGGAGGTGAAGAACGTCCAAAAGACCGAAGTAAAGGTGACATGGGGTGGTGAGGGTAGCTCGGGGCTAATGAGGCTGATCAACAGAGTGGAGGCGATGGCACGGCAACATATTTGATAGGGTAACGAGAGCGACGTGGTCGGCAGAGGCTTCAGTCCATCAGACGTTCTTCACTTTCATGTAGAAAACATCTAAAAGATTAAAGATTGTTCCCATGATAGAGAGAACGAGAATCATAGCACAAAATTATTTTCTACTGGTCCACATTCCTAGCCCATCCACCAGAGGGATTAGCTAGCAACCTGGGCTGCCAAAAAGACAGTGAAGTGTCACAGGCTCCACGGCGGCGTGTCCATCCGGTCTAGGTGGCACGCCGATCCCAGCCAACTCCCGACGCGGTGGTCGCTGGGCCGCTAGCCAACCGGCCGTTCGATCCGTCCCCTCCCCGTACTCTTCCCCGCCCACGGCCACCGCCCACCGCGCTATACGCCCAGATTTATTTAACAGGTCGCATTTTGCGTCCAGTCGCCCACAGCTTCTCGCCACAGCGTCAGCGAGCGCAGCGCCTCCCCTCCCCTCCCTCTCCCCCTCCCCTCCTCGCCGCGGGCGCCCGTCTGCACGCGTCGACTCCATGGACGCGCTGTCCGCGCAGCCGGCGTGGGCGCTGGCGCTCGCTGGGGTGGGCCTCCTCGTCGCGGCGCGGGCCTCGGCGCGCCTCGCCATGTGGCTCTACGCGGCCTTCCTCCGCCCGGGGAAGCCCCTACGCCGACGGTACGGCGAGTGGGCCGTCGTCACGGGCGCCACCGACGGAATCGGCCGCGCGATGGCGTTCCGCTTCGCCGCCGCGGGGCTGCACCTCGTGCTCGTCGGCCGCAGCCCCGACAAGCTCGCCGCCGTCTCCAAGGAGATCAGGGCCAAGCACCCCAGGGCCGAGGTCCGCACCTTCGTGCTCGACTTCGCCGCCGAGGGCCTCGCCGCCAAGGTGGATGCGCTCCGGGACTCCATCCGGGGCCTCGACGTTGGCGTGCTCGTCAATAGCGCCGGCATGTCGTACCCGTACGCGCGCTACTTCCACGAGGTGGACGAGGAGCTCATGCGCAACCTCATACGCCTCAACGTCGAGGCCCTCACGCGGGTCACTCACGCCGTGCTCCCCGGCATGGTGGAGCGCAAGCGCGGCGCCATCGTCAACATCGGCTCCGGCGCCTCGACCATCCTGCCGTCCTACCCACTCTACAGTGTCTACGCCGCCACCAAGGCGTAAGTACTCCTCAATATTCTCTAACCAGCTGCCTTTATTGATGTTTAAATGCTAATTTTTTGCTTACTGGTTCAACTCTTCTAGATGAGGCAGCAACAATAATCTTTTAGTGACATGTTCTTTTTGTAAGTTATGGTATGAACTATGCACCAGTTAGAATCAATTGAAACCAAATTTCAGTTCTTTTCCTCTTTTTTCATATGGACTGGTAGATTTTAGTAAAGCATCACTATGCTTTGATCCAGTGTTTTGGGCTTATGCAGTCCAAGGTTTACTTAGAAAGCAAACTACATCTTTAGCTACCCAAAAGTCTCTCTCTTTTACACCTTTTTATATGTTTCACCATTTGGAGGATTGCTTGCTAAACTGCATCAAAGTATGAAAGACGATTTTAAATTAGAATTAGAATGTGGAAATGTGGATAATGCTTTGTGTCATGTGGCCAATCTTGCATAGATATTTCTGCAGCACAACAATTGCATGGCAGCCAGCTGCAACTCGACTTTGGGTCATATCTAAGCTGCAGTGATTCACGCGACTCTTTTCATTATTTTTTTCAGCTATGTTGATCAATTCTCAAGATGCCTGGCTGTTGAGTACAAGAACAAAGGCATCGATGTGCAATGCCAGGTACCAAACATCTACTACTCTTGGCGGTTCATGCGTTCACCTGATTGTTTCCTGTTGCCTGCGGTCCAGTTATATATCGCACGAAGCCACTGTTGCTATCTTTACTTCTCTGCATATGGAGTAAAAGATTTTATAGGAAATGTGGTAGGTCAGTTGGTTACCTGAATTCCCAAGGCGAGTCCTCAACAAGAGCATGATCTTCTCATGCTGTCCTAACTCCTAAGTTAATAGAGCAACTTGTACCTGCTGAGTACAACCTTAATAATTAGATTCGTTAAAATTATTTAAATTGTCCAACCAGCAATAAATTACTCATACACAAACATATATCCATACGATTATTTTAAAATATATACAAATGATCACTAAATAACATTCCTAGTATCATGGGCGGACCTAGTGTGGAGCATGGGGGTACACTTGTACCCCAAATTTTTTTGCAAAAATTTTAGTGTATATATATATGTGTGTATGTATATGTATATGTGTTTGTTTTAATTGGGTTAAAATATAGCCCAATAATTTAATAGTTAGTCTAATAATCTATTTTTCTAACTAGCTAACTATATTCATCTTCTCTCATATATTCCTAATAGCCAACGAATATCGCTACGTCATTACGTAAATACGTACTGCTGAAAAAGTAGTATTTGTTTCATATAATTCTATTATAGTTTTTTAGTCCTTTAAAATAAGCTCCTGGAAAAATAAATAATCATCTTGTTACATGATAGTCTACGATGTATTTTTCTATGATTTGTTATAAAGGTGCCACAAATTTTCTTATATTGATTTAATCTCCATTATAACTGTGAAAGTTGCCTGTTTGAGTGTGGTATAAGTAAATTTGACTATCCTTTATAGAAGATATTTTATTGGTGTCGTTCAATGTAATTTGTCCAATATACCCACTGGTCACAATGTGTAGATTAGTAGACCACCACCTTGGTGGTTGGCATGGCAGTCACAACGACGTCTACTAACTGCTACCCTATCTAGATGGAAGAAGTTTTATTTTTCTTATGTTTTATCAGAAATTATATTGGTTCACTATGTTCAGAATATGGTATAAATTATTTTGATATATGTGTATCTAGATTGAGTATTTATCATCGATTTATTTTATCGTTGTTGTCAAATCAATTTTTGGTATATTATATGTATGGTTTGTAGTCTATTTAATTTTGTACCCCCAATAAATAAATCCTAGATCCGCCACTGCCTAGTATGATGGGAGAACAGAGAGCCTCGGTCTCATCTAGTACCATCAGGTCATTTATAACCAACCTGTTGGTGTTGGCCAACCTAACTGTTTTAATTTCCCATCACATCCTCGCTGTCGACGCTGCTGCTATCTGCCGCCATTTTTAAGCGTCTCAGCTGACAGCTGCAACGGTATTTATCAAGATGTCTCAACTCTCAACTGCTTCGTCAGAATCTCGTCGCCGAACTGTTTCATTATATTCGCTGTACATGCATGGCACATTGATTGAGTTCACGATGATGGCTGCGTTGTAAGTTTAGGGTGTGTTTGGTTCAACCCTGGATTCCTGGAAATCTAATTTATGCTGTCAGTTGTGGGAAAGCTGCGGAAAGCTGCTGTAAGTTGACAGTTGTCAGAAAGCTAAAAGTTGTAAGTTGTTTGACTAAAACAGTTTTCAACTATGGATTATGTAATAAATGTCAGTTATGCCCCTAAGGGGTCGGGGAAGAGAGGTGCGGGGGGAGACAGTCGGGGGGTTGGAGCAGGGGCACGAATCGGCAAAAATCAGGGGTTTACATAGATTCCAAATAACACGGCAGTAATCTACAGATTTTTTGGAATCAGTTCTCATTTGGAACCCCTTTAGTTTAGATTCCAGATTTTTGGACACGAATCACTTTCAAGAATCAGAACCAAATGGACCCTTAGTGTTAATATGGGTGTTTAGTATAAGAAAAAGATTATGCATCTTTCTTAAGAGTGCTATGTCCCAATGTAAAAATACATAGTTGTGCTATATTTGTTTGCTAATTTTTTGCTATAACTACTTGACTATATATTGCTATAACTACCTTGACTAGCACTCTTTAGCATCACCTGTTGCTACGCTAAGCAGTGGCTCTTGTTAGTAAGCATCATGAGTTAATTATAAAATTAATTGCATTATCTTTAGGCTAATTCATGAAATGAATATATTAAACCTAATTAGTTTATGATTTGACAATTTGACGCTATAGTATAATGTGTTAATGATCGATTAACTAGACTTAATAGATTCATCTCACGAAATAGTTTAGAGGTTCTTTAATTAATTTTATAATTAGCTGATATTTAGTTTTTTTAATTAGTATATGAATATCTGATGTGAGAAATGTTAAACTTTAATCTTATCATAAACCTTTAAGAAAAAGAGTAGTAGAATGTACCATTACTATGAAAGATCTTTTACTGATTTGATTATACGTTTACGTGTATATGTTTTTAGAATGTTTACACGATGTTTTTATCGGTATCAACGCGATTTTGGGCACAAAAGCCTCACTATCGTCTCACTGATTGTTATCTGGTGCCGTTCTGAATTAAGCTCTGATCTTGCAACGCAGGCACCCCTGTACGCGGCGACGAAGATGGCCTCCATCAAGAAGGCGTCTTTCTTGGCGCCGTCGCCGGAGACGTACGCCCGCGCCGCCGTCCGCTACATCGGGCACGAGCCGACGTGCACCCCGTACTGGCCGCACGCCGTGCTGTGGTTCCTCATCGCGTCGCTCCCGGAGCCCCTCGTTGACAGGTTCCTCCTCGACATGTCCGTCGGCATCCGCAAGAAGGGGATGTCCAAGGACGCCAGGAAGAAGACGCTGTGACACGTCGTTGCTCTCGCCGCTGCTGCTGCTGCGCGTACAATTGTTCGAAGAACTAGTAAAATGCTCAACGGAACTTATTCTTAACGAGGACGAAGAACTATTTAGAGCACGACATTTACTTAAATGTGAGGTTCAGAAATGTTACGATGATAAGAAACAATATGATATATTCTTGTCCGAAATAAAGAGCGTTCAAGACCCTAAAGTAAAAGTACATCAATATTTATTATTTGTACCAATCAGTGTTTTAATAGGCGCTAGGCGCTAGTCGGGCGTCAATCCGGCGCCTAGCGCCATCTATTTTCTCCTTCTTTTAGCTGTTCCAACTATTTATTTTTAAAGTCCAACTCTGGTTTCTACACATTTATTACTATGTTTTTATTTTCCAAGCCTACTCCATCCCATCCGAAGTCTTGTTGCTGGTTCCTAGGCAGCTGCTAGTTCCCAGGCCTGAACAGGCAGCAAGCATTTTCTGCTCCAGAGGCGTTCAAACTTCAACTGGAGTCTAGGTCTGCCATGTCTCTTCACCTCCCCTTTTTTCCCCTCCGCACATGCCTTCCCCTCTCTTCACCTCCCCTCTCTTCCCCTCCGGCCATGCCTTCCCCTCTGGCTGTGTCTGCCCACGCCGCCTAGCTTTCCTCCGGTAGCACTGCAACCGGCGGCGACGGCCGGATCCAAGCTGCGCATGCCTCTTGCCGCCGGATCTGGTCGTGCGCGCGACTCCCGCCGCCTCGTCGGGCTTTGTTTCCACCACCAGCACCCTCGATGCCACCGCGCCGGGCCGCCGGGTGCCGCCTAGGCACCATGGTCAACCGCTCAGACGCCACGGTCAACTGCCTAGGCGCCTGGGCCGTTTAGCTCACCGTCTAAAGGCAAATCGCGGCGGCGAGCCGGCGCCCAGCGCCTAATGACCGCCTAGGCGGCGCCTAGCGCCGCCAATAACCTCAATTGTTTGGCAATCAATTAAGAAAACCTATCTTAAATGAATAGCACAAACCAACATAAGAACTGGAATATCACTGTGCTTGCAGTGAAATTTATAGGTCGGCCCCATTGGCTAATGCAAGGCAGGAACAACATTTGATTTCTAATCTCAACAATTACATATACAAAACTACTCCAGATCATTAATACATAATGTTTTTAACACTATTATGTATTAATGAAGGAGTAACAATTATCAGTTCCATGCAACAGGTATACTCACCACAGACTGATTAAGAGCAGAAACCGATATTGCTGAGTTGAAATCAGGTCCAATAGGCATACAAATACTCTGCTCATATACATCCTTCCAAGTGTAAAAAAAAAGGCAGATTACTTTATAAAAACTTTTTAGCCCGCAGAGAACAAAAGTGGTTGACATTAATTTTCACAACAACAGTGCAAGTGAAATATCAGTAAAATAGACATACAACGTAATCTAACACCACACTACGACGAAGTTCGCTACAATATTATATAGATTACAGAAAAGGACAATGTTGTAAAATGTACTCTATAACATTTTGAACACCTTACCTTCTTAGCAACATGTTCATAAATAATAACATGTTTGATTTTCGCACCATTCCTCTTGAAGGTTTCTTCCGTCTTTCTTTTCGCATTTTCATGTTCTTTCATCATCCTTGAAGTATTTTTTCTATTGAGTATCAGTCCAGTGGCTCCAACCAGGCAACTAGGAACAAGAGCAGGTTTTTCAGATTCAGGATTCTCTTCATTTAAGTACCAATTTGGGAACCCAAATTTCAGCCCATTCTCTAAGGATAGAACGAGATTTTAAACTAAAATCTCAGTCCATCCTAGAAAATGGGCCGGGATTTTGGGCTCCCAAACAGATCCTAAAATTTCCAACTTGCGCTTCTCAAACTTAGCCTCAACATCAATCACCACCAAAAGCCTAACATATAAGATATGCTTTGCGATGATATTTTATAATTTTTCTTTGTATCAATATGGTCAATAAACCCTCAACCATATCTTCCTCAGAATCTAAATCAGATCAGAGTTGTGATCTAGTTGCTACCAGAAAACAACAAAACAAAAGGGAAAAAATTGAGTGATATTTATAAACTGAACCTACTAAGAAAAATAAAAACTATAGTTAAAGCAGACCTTAGGCTTATGGTATGCCATAGAAGTAACATTCACTCTAGATTTATTCGTATCACCGATGTTTCTCTTCCATTTCCTTTGCTATTTAACTGACAGAGAACAAAAATTAAAGAAATGGAAATGGAAATGGAAATGGAAATGGAAAATTAAAAGTAATTGGAGAGCTACCAACACAAAAGGTACCTTCTTCCATGAATTATATGTCAGGTTATTACAATTATCACCTATAAACTGAATCACAGTAATCTCTTAGGTCCCATTTGGATCATAGGTATTAGAAGAATTCGAATCCATTTTAGATTTTATAAAACATTGAATCGTGTGTAATTCAATTGAAATCTAATATTTTTGTTTGAACATTCCATAAAATTAAAATATAAGAATTAGTTCTAAAACTTGTTTGAATGATCAAAACATAGAATCAATTTTATTATTACAAGAAAAGCATCATCATCTCCAGATAAATCCATTTAAGATAAAGGAGGGATAGGGATTCCAGTCAATTCTTTTTTATTGAAAAGGAATTGGACTGAACTATAAATTCTAGGTTAAATTCTAGATATGATTTCATAATTCTAATTCTAAAATAATTTAAACAACCAATCTTATAGAATTAAATTCCAATTCTTCAATTCTGAATCTCGGATCCAAACAGACTCTTAATCTCAATAGAAATGAAACAAACAAAACATGTTGTAAGACCATGTTTGGCCTTGTATAATGCTAAAAGGGTTTCCGCTTTGCTAGCAACAGAGCGACTGCTGGGACACGAACCAGGAGATCTGGTCTTGTTTGCGATAGAGCGAACAGATCGATCGACAGGTGAATGGCACGGGCACGTAGATGAAGTTTCTGACAGGGATGAGCTGTTGTTTGGTAGAGCATCATACTCACAGGAACCTGACTCTGCTGCAGTTGCTCAAACTCAAACATCCGGCCATGCATCGGGACATGGATATGAGGATGGATGCGATGCTTTATCAGCTAGCTCGAGCATGATGTCTACCGATGTCCAGCGTGAAGATGTGCATGCGTGGTGTCACTGACCTCGTTTCTCAAGAGAGTGCAGCTCCTTCCATGGAGAGGCTGGAGTTGCACTATGGGTGGCTTTTCTAATAAATCAAAGTGTTTAACCCACAACTTTTTAAATTACATTTAGTTAACTCTTTAAATAAAGATTGATTTTGCAATGTGGTTTTGTCTCTGTCACGTTGAACAAGATTGTTTTTTCTTGTTGTTTTTTATATCATTGTCCTAATCTCCTTGATGCTAATGCACTGCTGAATCATTCCATCTTCTGTTTTTCATTTTCTTTGTTTTTAAAATAATATGGTTGGGAAAAACCACAACTACAAGGTATAAAGATTCACCTTCAACTCAGGCTATAATCGAATAGTCTACTCTCTATCATCAACTCATCGTTTGCCTAGCCAAAGAGAGAGGGTTGGGGGAGGGAAGAGGATACGACAAAATGAACGAGGTATTGATTGTGTGAATGAAAAATCTAGGAGCATGGCTATTAGTTTTTTTTATGCAAACACATATTCCCAACATGATAATCTTGTATAGGTGGCACACTAGTAGGATAAAAACCCCTTTGCAAAACTACCTCAAAGAGGTTAAGTAAATGATATTTAAAAATTCAAAGGGTTAAACATCTGATTTATTAGGTAATGAAATTAAATAATCAATCGACAATCCATAATCCATATTGATGTTATATAGATTTATTTCTTTATCGAACGACTATAGTGACAATGGTCGGTTAGCACGACATTAGTAATCATATCAATTATCCCTATTGATAATCATATCAATTATCATTGTTATAAAGTTAGTTAACTATTATTAATATTAAGTGTGAGGTGACGATTATGCTAAAAACAACGATTCCATTTAGGATCCTTTGGTTTAGTTTTTTGAAGTAACTTTTGTTTTCTAGCAGTCAAAAGCCAGACAAAGGTGCTTTCTCCCGAAGCAACTTCGACGCAGTATAAAAGCGGTAGCCTCTTTGACGGCTTCAACTTCCTTCTTCTCCCACTGGCAGGGCAGCGTGCGCAGTGCCTAGCCACCGGCGACGGCGTGAGTGCGGCTGACGGCTGTGCAGGACTGCTGGCCATGCGAGTAGGGTTTCTAGTTTTTGTGGGCTAGCTAGGCCAGTCTCCTAGCAGGCTGGATTGATGGGCCACTGGCTGATTGCATTCAGTTTTGAGCTGTGAAGTGCAGATGCATGAGAGGTTGGGATGTAAAGATGGCGATGTGTCTATACTCATCGGTCGGGTTTGATTGCTTTAAACCCATATCCTTTAGAAATTTTGTTTTCATCAGATAACATATATATATATATATTGGTATTGTTTCTTTCTTAAACTCATACACACGAGTAAAATATACCCATCGGATATCCATACCCATCAATAAGCAACACACACAAAACATGCTAACAAATAACAACCGTACATCTATCCTCATAAAAACAATGTTGTACCTGATTATTAGATCGATCACTCATTCAATCATTTTATCAAAATTACATATATAAATAAACTCTTAATCATAATACATCAATGATTAACCTACAACAATAGCAGCAATGATTCAAACTCCCAAAAATATAGTAAAATGGGTGATGGGTACCCATCGGTAACAGATATGGATATTACGAAATCATATTCATACCTGTGTACCTGTTGTGTACTATTTTTTTTCATTAGTAGACTCGCTGGTGAATAATTTTACCTGTATATCTATCCTAATAAGGTAAAAACTTATCGGGTTTCGGGTACTCATTGCCATCTTTATTGGGATGAGATGATTCCATCCTATTTTTTTAACGACAAGATAATTTATTCTATTTTTCATGGATGAGTCATCGTATTTTAGAACTTACTTTGTGCCCATTATCTCTTTCACATCCGAGGAGGATTGTGTTCGAGATATTTTTTAGACGATTTCATTCAATATCTATGAAAATACTCTCCTATATATGAAATCCACTTTATCCTACTTCATCTAACACTAAGTACTTTAAAACGAAGATACACCACCTATAGAATGAATTTTATTAAAAAAAATTCTCACTATACGGTGGTACTAAGAATAACATTTTGGACATCTCTTATTTACTCCATCAATGTATAAATATTAGTCGTTTAGACAGAATTACAAGTACCAAGGTGATATTAAATAAAGTTACAAAAATTGTTTCAATTAGTTATGGAGCCTAAACTTTAGTGCTGCCACTCAAGTTCAACTCTCGGTGACCACATCTTATTTGACAACCTTCATTTTTTACGTTTTTTATTGCAGAAACGCTTCGGGAGAAGAGAACAATTAAAGTGACAAACGTTTCGATTGACGGGACGACTAATATTTGTACACTCTTAATAAAAATCAAAACGACTATTATTTGTACACCGGAGGAAGTATGTTTGAAGTTTCAACACGTTTATTTTAATTACATCATCAAATATTCGTTGAAATTATTATATTTAGAAAAATCTCCCGACTAATCAATACTCTTTCTTAGACGACGTCCTTTACTTTTATAACAACATTTTATTATTTTTTATTTAAAAATATTATGTAAATATGAAAAAATATAAATTATTTTCAAAATACATTCAATAATAAAATAAACAATCAAATATTATAACAAAAATCATCGGAGTTGTTTAAAAAATAGGAAAGGAGGGAATAGTAACCACGTCATATTGCTATACATTCCATCACACACACTAAGGGCCTGTTTGGCAGCCAACAATCTCGACCCATTCCCTGGGGATGGGCCGGGATTTTGCTGCCGAACCAGCTCTAAGGGGCTGTTCGTTTAATCCCCTGGAAAGGGGATTGAGGGGGATTGGAGGAGATTTATACTACAATCCTCTCTAATCCTTTCTAATCCCCTTCAATCCCCTCATAACCGAACAGGCGGGGTGTTTGGATCCGGGGCTAAATTTTAGCTCATGTCATATCAGATGTTTCGATATTAATTTGAAGGACTAAACGTGAACTAATTATAAAAATAATTGCAGAATCGGAGACTAAATCACGAGACAAATTTTTTAAGTCTAATTAATCCATAATTAGCAAATGTTTACCGTAGGATCACATTATCAAATTATAGTGTAATTAGACTCATTAGATTCGTCTCGCGAATAATCCTCCGATTATAAATGAGTTTTATAAATAATCTACATTTAATATTCTAAAACAGTATTTAAATATTGAATGTGAATCCAAACACCCCCTAACAGTACACTGTCAAAGTACTAAAATATTTTTAATCAAAAAGCAACCCAACATTGACGTCTCAAATTTCGGGAAAACGATTTAGGAATTGAAAGGTGTCTCCAAATCATAGAAATCACCCCTCAAAACCGGGAAACCCCAACCCGCCGCTCCGTCTCTCCCTTCGGCCTTCTCTCCTCCCTGGCGGCGGCGCCGCCTCGCAATGGCCGCCTCGCCGTCGCAGCCGCCGCCGCAGGCACAGCCGCGCTCCGTCGGCGGGGAGAACGACGTTTCCCTTTTCCTCGAGACCGACCTCGGCACCCGCCTCGCCATGCTCGTCGCTCGCGACTCCACCATGCACCGCCTCAAGGGTACGACCCTCATCGCCTCCTCCCCTCTTTCTCAAACTGCGAGTTTTTTTTATATGTATAAAAACCTGATTTCGTGTGCAGCGGAGGTGGCCGCCGAGCACGCCGCCGCCTTCCCCGAGTTCGGCCCCGTCACCGTCAAGTCCTTCCAGGTACTACTAATTCTTGGCTTTGATAGACTTTCATTTATTTTCCAGGATCATTTTGTGATGGTTGCTTAATTTCCGCATAGTTTCTGGAGGAGTTCATGTTCAAGGGGTTTATTTGATTATTTGACACTCCACACAAGTAGTTGCTTGATTACATTGATAATGACACAATCTGGGTCTATTGCTCTAGGACAATATGTCAAAAAGTCGGAGACATGTTTTGAGAAGCAACATGTTTTGATTGTCCAATCACCAAATCGCCTGATTTGGATTGACTTGTAATCAGCTGGATGCACAGTGCTTCTCTGATCCCTCACATAGTCTGCGACTACAGATTGTCAGATCTTGTTTTGACTTGTGTGTAATTCTTCGACACAATCTTCCCTTTGCAATGGTACTTTACTACTTTTACTTTCATACTGTCATATGAATTTCGAAATGTAGATGTTAGTGTCATGTAGTGCAACAGGATGGAACTTTAGAACATGCATACTGCATGCTATTGAAACTGATGTTGTAAAACAATGCATGCATATATTCTTCAATGATTTTTATTTTGATTCAGATAGTCAGAGCACTCAATATTTCTCACAGCTTGACCATATAATTTTCACCTGCAATCTTGAAATGGTGTAAAGGATACTGGCATACTGCAAGTTTCTAAAGTGGTGTGATTTTTCACCAGGTCCGACGGAAGGGTGTACTGTATCACCTCTCTGATTTGATGACAGTGAGGAGCACATTTGCCAAAGTCAATGCTGGGTGCTTTCTGTATGTTAAGATGATGAGGGCAGTGACAGACACTCGCTGTTGCAGAGACACTCCTTCAGTGGAAGATAGAGAGATCCAGTGAAGGTTGTCCTGGAGTTGAAGTTGATGTGGACAAGGGTGTTAGTAAGTTGCCTATGGCGGTAACGGAAATTGCAAATGATCTGCTTCCTCAAGGCCTGGAAGGTATTGAGTTAGCAATTTAGCATTGACTGCTAGATGAATTTTATTAGCTATCAAGTTAGGATTAATAATTCTTCCTATTTTTCCTATCATTGGTGAAAAATGGTATGAATATGCTCAAGTTACTTAACTAATCTGTTCCATTGAACAACACATTCAAATTTATATGTTTCTGAAGGGAAATTTTGTAACATATCTCTTGCATCATGATTATTGTAGTTGTTTCTCACTCAGTGTAAGCTCTAAGTTTCGCAGGCATGTTAAGTTGTGTTCTCATTTCATATGATTTAATATCTCTTCAATGTATATCCAAACTAAGAAAAAGCATGTTAGAAGATGCAATTATCCAAAGCGAATAATATGAATATCCTTTTGTGTTTTATTGTAAAGTCTGATAGTTTCCATGATTCTTTTGAAGGTTATGAACATGCTGAATTGTTGAAGAATGTAGCTGGTGAAGAGAAATCTATGAAAGAAAACGATGCCCCTCAGAATAAAGTGGCAAAGCACACTGGAAAAAAACGACTTAAAGATGATGATGGAATACATGAGGATGGTCTTGTTGAAACAAGTAAAATGGAGAAAGCTAGCACAAGCAAAAGCATCTTGGAGAAGATACAGCCAGCTGGTCATGCTTCTCAAGAGAAGTTCAAGAAAGCAAAGAAAGCGAAGAAAGCTAGTTCTGTTGACATGGCTTCTCTTGATGTTGCTGGAGAAAAACATCAGTGTGGGTATGGAGAGGATGCAGCCAAATCTGGTAGGTTTGCTACTCAAGGTGAGATTGTGAATGTCCCTCTTGAGCAACAGATCTCAAGCAATGTGCAACCAGAGAATTCTAATATAATGGAAAATCCATGTGGTGGTGGGAGGCAAGGAAAGAAGAAAAAATCTCATTCAAAGTCTTCAAAGGTTGCTGATCCTACTCATGATGTGACAAAACCATCTGGATTCATTACAAATGAAATATCAATACAAAACACAAATACTGCTCCCTTAGGTCCAAAACCAATAATACCAGCCACAATAGGAGAAGGAACAGGTAGTGACCAAAAGAAGTTTGATGAAAGCCTGGATGTAGCAGCAGATAATGTGATTGTTGAGGTATTGGCAGATTTAAGATCCAAAGATCATGTAAGTAAGGATTTGGATGAACATATGTCAACAGAACAATCAAACCGGGACAGTAATCAGGATGTACTAGGACTTCGTGGAAACACTGGCAATAAAGGTGTTATTAGTGCAGCATTACCTCCAAAATATCTAGCAGCTCTTCATTCTGATGCTCCCATCAGGTCACCTAGTCGTAATAAGGCTAAAGGGAAACAATTGAAAGTACTGCCAACCATGCATGACTCATCTTATTTTTCAGGTGGTGTATCTGAAGAAAACGCAAACTCAGAATTAAGAGATTCTGTTTCTTTGAGGTATTCTTACAACATAAGTGATATTTTAACTGAAAATGTTGTAGGGCAAGATGATGACAAAAACAAAGCCATTAACCATCAGAGAAAGAAAAAATCCTTAAAGCATGTCCCTACAGAGAATGGTAAAGCTATTCCATCTTTGGACGGGCAAGTTAACCAGGTTGCTATAGAGGACTTGAAAGGAGCAAATGCTACTAAAGCAGATTTGGTTCAAGGAGGTTCTGTAATTGATACTCCTGCAGATACTGTTGAAAATGCACTGAAGAAAACCAAAAGGTCTTCCAAGACTCGTACACCTAAAGTCCAACAAATTAACCATTTTACACATGGTGAAGATAGTAATTCCACTAAGGGCAGCAAGGGCAAATATTTAAGTTATATTGGTGATATTGAGACACATAGTAATGAAACTGCAGTAGGAGTTCCAACGCAATCACCTGCAGTTCAGGAAGATGCCACAACTCTGAGGACTTCTACCTCTAATGCTCGAAAGGGAAGGAAGAAATCTTCCAAGACTGAACTTCAGAGTAGGGATTCTGCTTTGGATCGTGATTCTGATGCAGATTTGATGAACTATGGGGCGGAATGTATTACAGTTAGTTCTAAAAGATCTGCTGATGCTGTTGAACCAAATGAAAGAATCAGTTTCATTGACCATTTTAGCCCCAATGCAACCAATGACCCATATGTTTATGCAGATAACAAAAAAAGCAATGAAGAGGGAACTGTAAGAGAAGTTGAGGACAACAAGAAGAAAATAAAAATGGATATGCAGTCTCAGCATGTTGATAATGTTGAACCAAATGATCTGCTAGATACTCATCATATAGAAAAAACAAGATTGACCAATTATTTTCCTGGTGATGTGGGTGTGCCATCTTATTCTGCTGAAAACATGAACAGAGTAGATGGAAGTGTGAAGAAAATTAAGGAGAAGAAAAAAAGAAAAATGGATTTGCTCAAGTCTGTTCCCCAGCAAGCAAATCCTAGTGGTGATCAAGACATCAATAATGGTTTAAAATCTTTGTTGTTTTCTGATGCACAGGAAGGAAGAACGGAGCAGGACACAAAAGACAATAACAATAATGTTATTCAGAAAAACAGTATGCTGACACATGACCCCAAAAATGCCACATGTGATAGTACTCTTGGAAATGTCAAGCAAAGCAATATTGAATCTGATAGTCAGAGTAATTTTCCCATTGATAAGGATTATGCACGTACGAAAAAAGAACAAAAGAAGTCCACTTCTCTGATAAAGCATCATTCGGAGAGTAAAGCTAAAAATTATGATGGTTCTATCAATGAAAGGACAGATCAAAATTCCAAGTCTGTAAGAAATCTTGTCAAGAGCTTTTCCATGAGCCCACCAGCATCAGGTGACAGCACACAGCGCACACCACAAAATGTTCGACGTAGATTAGCAGTTCGGAAAGTTCCAAGAAAAAGATATGAACAAATCAACGACAAATCGAAAAAAGCCAGTGGCACCGGTGCAATTTTCAATGATGCCATCAGTGAAAGCTCTGATGATGAATTGGACACAGCGACTGAAAAGGCAACCATTGAAACCTCATCAGATGATTCATCTATATCTGCTGACTCAGGTGGGAACCTCATTGATAGTATTTAACTGATCATACTAGTTGGTCAGCATTCTCTTGGATTGCATTTACATATTGTTGTCATGGGTGTTGGCCCAGGGCCCAGCCCTGCCATAGGAACAGTACCCACACGGGTACTTTAGCGCGAACAGTACCCACGGTCTAGTGTCTACTGTAGTACGAATTAGGTATATGGGTTATATTAGGAATAGTATCCCTAGGGATTAGATCTTCAAGAGTCATGCTTAGATTATATTGCTATCTTTAGATATTATGTTAAGAAGAGTCCTAGTAGGATTAGCTATATGGATGTAATATAAATAGGCCTTCAGGCTAAACGTAATAAAGCATCCAGATTATTTGTCAATTGGTCGGATTGGTTCCCTTCCCCTCTGTTGGTGCGTCCTCGCGCCGGTGAGGTCCGGCACCAAGGCTAGACGTCTCTTTCAAATACAATCTTAGGTCTAGGGCACGAAATTATCTATTCTCCCCGTGACATGTTATCCATTATTTAATCCATGGAATTGTATAATTTGTCCCTTCTCTTTAATCTTTATCTATTAATACTTCTTGTGTCAAATATCCTGTTATAAGCAAAAGTGATGAATTAAAAGGAAGTTATTGAGGACTTGATCATGCTTATTAAGGCGTCGCTAAAGCGTCGCTGAAGCGCTAGAGCGGTGCGGAGGGGCAAGGCATCCCGACGCCTTACTCCCAGAGTTGCAAACCCAGTGGCCCATGCGTCAGAGACAGATATTTACCGCTAGGTTTTTATGCCCCTGTCCAGAACCGGTCGAGAGAGACCAAGCGGCGGCGCGGTGTGGAGACGTGGTGGAGCGCAGATCCGGCGAGGCACGGCGCAGATCCGGCGAGGCGCGGCGCAGACCCAGCGAGTGCGCGTCCCCGGAGAGAGAAGAGGGAAGTCGTGGCGGCTAGAGTGAGGGGAGGATAGGGTGGCGGCTGGAGTGAGGGGAGAGGGAACTGTGCTGAGAGTGCATAGTGTGGGAGATAGTTTAGGGTTTGTAACTAGGCCTTGGGCCTGGTTTGTAACTGGGTCTTGGGCATGGTTTGTAACTGGGCTGAGTTTGACTAAAATTATATGAATAAGCTGAATTGAGCTTTAAATATATTATTATACGTACTTTTATATTTATTATTGTAATTTTAACTATATATATATATAGTTTTTAGTTTTGTAAGTTAAATAAAGTGATAACATTGCAATTTGTTATTATATCATTATTTTTATGATGCTATATTGCTATTACTATTTAAAATTTACTAGTTATCTATTAATATTTAGTCATAAATACTATTTTTTATATGGGCATAAGGCGTCGCCTCGCCTTACGCCTTACCGCTTAAGCGGTAAGGCAGTAGTCCACCGCCTCGCCTCGCCTTACCGCCTTCTTTACTATGGACTTGATATCTCTAGAAAATTGATCAGTCAACATTTACTTGGCAATTTATATTCTTACATTCGCTTCAATTTTTGTGTTAATAAATTCCTTTGGCTAGTACTCTTTTCTATGTATCTTCATTATTCAGGATGTCATTTAGTTTTTTTTGTGTTGGTTTAGTGCTCTGTTGATGTAAATTCTGCAATTTTCTTCCTAATTACAGTAAGGAATGTTAGGAGCAATGCACTCTTTGTTTAGAGCAGGCTTCTTTATGATAGCTTGTTTGCCTTGATATTCTGATTCAGTGTGATTATGAATTCTTTTCTGACGTTGTATTTGATATGCTGGCTGCTTATGAAAATGATCTAATTGACGCCCCTTTGATGCTTGTCAGGTATTTCATCTTCAGCCAATGATGGAAGTGGTGTGCCTGATGATGATGGCAATGTATCACTGTAAGTTATCTAATTTGCAAAGAGAAAAGTCTAACAGAAACTATGTTTCATTAGATTAGTTTAGTACGATGTAGATGAGCAGGTACACTACTGATTTTTAAGGGCCATCAACAGAAGGGGATTTCTAGGATTTGCCACTCCACAATGAGGTGTGTGCTGGTATAGGATTCATCACTCTCGTCTCACTGACGTTTGGGGAGAAAACTGATATTATATCATTCCATTCCCGTGGTTCAATGAAATGCCACTCGGTACAGGGGATGCTTTGTACTTTACCCTTTTGGCATTTCTGTTTCTTTTTCCTTTTTTTATCCAAAAATGGATATGAAATACTAACCTTGCCCTTAATCTCTCAGCCTCTTGCTGCCGCCGCTGCCTGCTTGTCTCCGCCTGCTCAACACTTGCCGTTGCCACTGCCACAGCACCCCTCTTGCCAGCTGCCACTGCCACCTTCTTGCCAGCCACTACCGCACAAAGCCATTGCCACCCTCCCACAAGTCAAGTGGCTCAAATTAAAGCTCTGCTTACAAAAAAGCCGGTGGAGCGGTGGTGGCTGGTGGCCAGTGGTGGGAGGCTGTTGGTGTTGGTGTTGGTGGCGGCGGCGGCGAGTGTTGAGCAGGTGACGACAGTAGGTATGTGGCGAGAGATTGGGAGAGATTAAGGGCAAGGTTGGTATTTTGCATCCATCTTTGGAGTAAAAAAAATAAAAAATAAAAAGAAATTTCAAAAGAGTAAAGTGTAGAACATCGTCAGTACTGAGTGGTATTTTATCAATTGCCTTACAGAGGATGACATTTTATCGAAGCCATATGAATCCAGTGTATAATATCAATTTTCTCCATGTTCAGGCCTACATCAAGTGGCAATCTTTTTAGGGGCAAATCCTAGAATCCTGGTAGCGTTGCATGTAGACATTACCAATAATGTTTCCTAATTATTTTAGAATCACCTGATGTATCTGCCATGAGAATCACCTAGAAGAACACGGCTGGTTTTTACTCTCTAGTTGAAGCCTGCTGACAACTGACCAGGTTTCTTCTCATCTGTTTAGATCACAGAAATCTCTCAAAGAGGGGCTGCATATTGGTTCCATCCTCAGAGGCTCCTGTAGTTACAAGAAGGCGAGGAAGAAACAAGCCGAGCAATTGGATGACACCGAGGTGCCTGATAGCCAGCCAATGGACAGTCTCTGAGACTGAACCTGATGCTTAAATGAAGAAGCACTGACGTCAACTCCAGTGTTCCATTCTTTTCATCCACCTAATACGACGAATGAACTGTACGTGCAGCATGCCCTAGAATTTCTGTAGCTCAACCTGCCTTGCTATCTTGTAGAAAAAGGTAAAATGCACTTGTTCAGGAAGCTTTGATCGGTGACTGTAATGCTATCGCACGGTTTTGGAGTCCTTGAAAGTTTGAAACCTTTTTTTGCCAGGATCAACCGTGGCTATTTTGCCCTAGAGTTTGAGCATTGAATTTCTGTAGCTCAACCTGCCTTGCTATCTTGTAGAAAAAGGTAAAATGCACTTGTTCAGGAAGCTTTGGTCGGTGACTGGTAATGCTATCGCACGGTTTTTGGGTACTTGAAAGTTTGAAACCTTTTTTTTGCCAGGATCAACCGTGCTACCGTGGCTATTTTTTTTAATTTCTCTTGATATGCCACTGAAAATTTACCTGCTTCATGTGTGTCTCTGGACTAACTATAATTTTTACGGTTTACTACAATATAACATCGATGTGTCACTGACAGATGGGGCCACCACAATCATTGATAATTGTATATAAGCCATTTTTGAAAATTATAATGGAATGTGAGTAATTTTCCCTACTAAGAAACCTCTTGGGTGAACTTCCATTTTAAAATATGGATTTTTTTAACAATTGAGTGCAGTGTGCATGGGTTTTGTGTGTACATACAACTCCCAGTTACCACTGCCGAAACAAACAATTCAATCTAGCAACCTATATTCACGAAAACTATGATTTCATAAATTCTTAGCGTACTTTAATTGAACATAACCATAAAGTTATGTGACAGTAACTATCTAACATGTCATGCGTAAGTGGTAAGTGATATTGGTTCATTTATTTTTTACTCCCATCAGTTTTCACACAACTCATGTCTACCTTTTTTCAAAATATATACTCAACCAGACCAACCCAAGTAATTCAACATTAAGCTCATATAAACAAACCCTATAATAACTCATCAAGAAAATTTAACGGTTCCTGGGCAGAATATATTCCCAGAAAGAAGCTTTTAAATTTAGATCTGACATGATTCATGGGATTGAACAAACTGGATGTATTTTACTTCATTCACAAAACCACGCGTTGCAATTCTCATCACGCGTCAAATCACACAGAAAACAATGATTAGGCCATGTCTCAAATACAGAATGGAAGATAGATGAAACTGAGTTTATAAAAATATTGAAGAGTTCAAAACGAATAAATCTATTGCTAAAATACCAGTTTTGATTTTTTTTGATAATTTCCATACTTTTTTTTTAAAAAAAACAGATTGTTACATCACATGCATATAACATCCATTCCATAGCAGAAATACTTGCACCAAAGGAGCCCCCACATACAAACTCCAATTACCAGCCCAACCTTAGCACAAACGCAATTAGCAAGAGAACAACTGAACAAGTGGTACTCTAGCTCTCACAAGATCGATTGCAATGCCGATTAACAGCGGCAGTAAAAACCACCGTGCATCAGGGTCAAAATTAACAGGAAGGTTTTTTTCAGACGTGAGCAGCTGATGGTTCGATCAACCTAACAGTTAGCGTGCCAGACTGGGTCAGGACTAGGCTTGGATAAAAGGCTGACACGGGCTCTGCACGGGCCGACAACGAGCACAATTTAGGCTGGGTTAATCCTAGACTTGGATAAAAGATTGATACCGGCTCTGCGCGGGCCGGGCCGTGGCCCGGAGCTTCATCTCCTTGAGGGCAGGGTCCTGAAGGAGCAGCACCTTGTCCTTGTCCCTCACTCCGACCATGTGGAGGTGGTCACTGTCCTCCCTCTCCTTGCCCCTGAACAGCAGCCTCTGCTCCCTGGGCTCCAGCCCTGTCACCATGGACACTACCACCTTCAGCTCCCCTGCACAGTGCAACATCACACGCTAATCAGATCATGATCTATCCAAAGTCCAAACAAGCACACCGGTTAGGTTTTCATTTCATTTTGTTTCTGTTGTTGTGACAAAGAAACAGAAAAAAAATTGATCCCTTCACTTCTGCTTATGTTTTGTACGTAGCAAACAAAATGCAGGAAGGTTCAGACATGTCCTGACCTCCATGTCATTGTTTATGTTCTCTATTGCGGTAACAACGTCGTGACCTCTATTGCGATAACATTCTGAAACGGAGATAGTAAAAGCTTACATGGATGGACCTAGAATTTTAGGTAAATAGTGTCACCACAAATTTATCAAGTAATGATCATGACTTTCAGCAAAGCATTGATGTCACTAGACAGATCAACCAGACTGCTGTTATCAACACTAAATTAAAGAAAAATAGTTAAACCAACCCGAGAGACATTGCTGTTCTAGAAGAAAAAAGAGTTTCATATTTATCACTGAAAGTTTATGCCACTAGCTGTGTCACACGTGGGCGCCTGGGACTCACATGTCAGTGATACAACTAGTGGCATATATGAAACTACATTATTTTTCGGTGACATATTAGGAATAATCTCAATAAAAAAACGTTTGGTAGAATGTAGGTACTAGTGCAGGGTGTAAACACCAGGAGACTGTCAAAATGTTTTAGTTCTCATTAGACATTCAGAGTCTTCAGTAGTTAGTTTCCATGAATAGGCCAGACTGATAAGCTAAACTATGGAGGCAATTGTTTTCGACTGAAGCTGGCAGGTCACAAAACTACTAAAGGCAACCAGGTAGCACTAGTGCTACAAAAACTAAATTCCAAGCGAAACGAGCTAGAACCAAACGACTGAACTGAACTGAACTAGCAGCATCTGCAAACCTGAAAAATAACACGGCAACAAGCCAACAACTGAACTGTACATAAAAAGGAGTGCCATTGCGCATGACACTCTCAGTCCTTAATCCTCTCTCGTGCTTACAAAAAGAAACTGAACTTGTTGAATGTTGATGCTTATTTACCACAAAAAGATGTGCTTAATGCCTGAGATAATCCCCAAAAGGAATCACAAATGCATATATGAATATATGATGTATGCTAATGGAAGGATAAAGAAACTAGTCAAACCTAAAACATTTCTAAATCTCCTTGCAGTAATGTTCAGCATTACACTCACCAAAAGTGCAGGTAGCCCTAATGGACGCATCATGCCAGGAGAACCCGGTGGCGACCCTGACGGTGATCAGCTCCTCCACGCCCCCTCTCCCGTCCCTCTTCTGCACCAGCATCCCTCCCGGCCTCACCTCCCACTCTATCTCCCCGCCGCCGCCGCCGCCGCTCCGGGCACCGGCATCGCCGTCGCTGCTGCTGCTGCTACCAGTGCTGCCCTTGGAGGAGCTCCTCCTAAACAGCCTCCTGGAGTACCTCAGCTTGACCATTGTCACTGACGGCCACAAAATGTCGCTCAGATATAAAGCTCGGTTCTTGCAGGCAGGCGGCAGCAATGGCGGGCAGGGCAGTAGGAGCGACTAGTGCAAGTGATGTGGCTGTGGTCTGTGGAAGCAGAGCTCGGTGGGTGGGTGCGTATATGTAGGGACGACTAGGGAGTAGGGAGGAGTGGGGAGCCATGGGCATTGGAAAAGGACAAGCTTTAGAAGCGTGCGTCTGTTGTCAATGGCGCCAATGAGGGAACAGCCGGACAGGCGATCTTCGCGATGTCCGAAGAGGCAGCTCACAAGAGGAGGAACAGCTTCCCTCAAACTTTTAATTAATTAAATGGAGTTAGTTAGTCGGCTTATAAAATGAATTCGTTTTGAACTTGTATAAAAGACTTGTTTAAAACAATTTGTTTTTGTATTTTATTATGTATTTTAGACATTTATACTTCTGAAGCAGTACTGTTTTTTTCTTCGTTTTTTGCGCTATTCATACTATCACATTGTATTTAATAGGAACAAATAAGAAAATACATATTAATTAATAACTTCTTGATATCTCAAATCATACCTAAAATGACTTGTTTTTCTACTGGAGTGAGTATATTCCTTTCGGTTTGGGGTTTCGGTTTCATAAAACAAGTGGTTTCAAATTTATACCAAGAATTGACTAAAAGAAATTCATTTTGTATTTTATTATATATTTTAGACATTTATATACCTGAAGTACTACTTCCTCCTTGTATCTTGCAATATCTTTACTCTCGTATTTTATTCAGTAGGAGCAAATAAAAAATACACACTAATTAATCATTCGTTGATATCTAAATCATTTCCAAAATGGATTTCATATGAAACCGAAGAGAGTTCTTATAAATCCGAAGTCTCAATTATATCCTTTTTATCGTTAAATAATATGCATATATGTGTGTTTTAGAATAGAACACATGTGTTCTAGAATGAGTCAACGATGTTAATCACATATTGACTCCCTGTACAATCCCATTTAATAGGTGGTCTCTTGAGAGGTTTTTAGGGGGTTAACTGGAAAAAATACAAGAGACGGACTCTTCGCGAAGAGCCCATCTCTACACGATTCTCCATACGCATTGTCTCTTAGCTGCATTTATGATTCAGTGGCTTAGGGTTGTATCATACAGTTTCTTTGTTGTCTCTTGTACTTTGAAACTGTTCCACCGTCTCAGGGTTGTACATGCCCTTAGAGTTCTCTTATTACTGCTCAACTAGCACATAGTTAGAGCATCTTCAAGAGAAGCTCTAAAAGAACTCATTTTCCCAAAATTTTTGGAATTACAACTAAAAAATTAGCTCTAACAGATACTCTAAATGACTCTCAAGAATAAATGATCTCAAAATCAATCCTTTCGCTCTCTAACTTTAGAAAGCGTACACATGAACAAACACATTTAAAGCGATTTGCATCCTAAAAATACTATACAGAGAGTCCAATTTTAAAGCTACTTTTGGAAGATGCTCTTATATAGATATATTGTCAAAATGGTTTTATCAAATTTGATGTAAATATACAACTTGGAATTGGAAAATTAAAGGCCCGGTGGTTTTGGTTGGGGCGGCGTTAAGTTGCCGGGTAAAGTAAAGTGTCGGAATAAAGAACCATTACATTGATGCAAGCAAATCGATAGCTACCTAATCTCATTTTTCCAAGCACGATGATTAATTAGCTAGGGCTGTCGGGTTAATCCATGAACTAACCTACCGAGATTATTGTAATAATGGCGACTGGTCGATCGATCGCAAGTTTTCCGGCTCGTGTCTCGCGTCGTCTGTTCTTCAATTATATTCGTACATGAGAGAGAAAGAGTGGTTTATTAATGCTGCCTGATGAGTGTTAAGCTCTTCACTTGTCTCAATTTTCCAAGAGTGGTTTTAATTATATTCAGAATGGGGTTGTATGGGGTATTTCATGGTATTAATTACCATGCCACATCATATTTTTTGCTTACACGACATTCAATTAATGAAGAAAGAGAAAGAAGTAGTGTCATCACCATGATATAGTGCTAACCCGTTTCCAAGACGGATGAAACGAAATGAAACAACCATTGAGAGCTAAATCGTTTCATCATAGAGAGGATATTTAATGAGAGCTAGTTGCATTTAATTACACTGATTAGCATATGAAATAGTGAAATGAAACTCTCCACTGAGAGAGGATATTTCATTCAGTTGTAAAACTGACGTGACATTTTAGGAAACAGTGCTATGAAACTTACCATTGTGAATAGCCTAATCATCTATACGTGCATCTAGCTAATTATTAATTAAGGTGCGTTGATGAACAGTGTCAGTTTTTTTAATCGAAGGTGTGGTGCTAATGTTTTGGTTAGTTCCAGCTTTTATGGGGATGAATTGAAGTGGTTGGTTGTTGAGGGCATATAAGTGGGGCTAGCTTGGTGTGTTTTTTAGGGCTTGGGTTTTGGAGTTGTCCAAAACATCTGAAAATAGATTATGCTCATATTTCTTTTTTTTGATACAGGTGTACTGTTTTGATCATTGTACACATGGCAATCATAATTCATACATGTAAGCTATATGCTGTCTTGCATCTGTGAGAAAAAGGTACAATCAGATTCATGAACACTATAGGTGGCTAAATGGACGGACCGATACTAACACAACGTTATTTAGACACTACACCATAATCGTGTTGTGTCGTGTCATGCCATCGTGCTTAGAGTGTGACTGTGGCTCATAGACATCACTAAGACTGCTTAGTCGTGTCGACACTCTGACACTATCGACCCAATAAACTAGTACTAGCACTGGCACTACAACGAAAAAATTCAGATCACTTCTTATGAACGGACAGTCCAGATATGATGTTGTAAGGATCAAACGACTAGAGCGAGTTGAGGCATCATGCCGCTATAGTGTCGACTCAATAACCATATCGTATCATACCGACACTATGGACCGAGGTAGCGACCTAGATACTATACTATCTATAGTCCCGAGCTAGCACTAGCACTATACCTATAGTGTCGTGCCGAGGCTAGTGTCGTGTTTTTTAGGGTCGAGCCTAGTGCCTCCCACCAGGCCTGATCCATTTGGCTATTTATAATGTACGATTATTGGGTGATTCATACTATAATTATAATTTATGAGAATTAATTATTTTTATACCTGAAAGAATTAAGCGAAACCTTACTTTTGGTGAGAATCAATCTAACAAAGATTGAAAAATACTTATAAAAGTTCCAGAAAAATATTTATAAGTGATTGAAGTAGATTGTTGCGAATATAATTCATAGCTCATATTATTTATTCATTTATGTCCATATAGTTTTAGATAATATAACAAAGTAATCACATATATAATGCAAATCAAAGGTTTTTCATATCACTATTTTCTCTTATAAAAATTAAAATCTGGTCATTCAGCCAAACAATTTTGATGAATTTGATTCACAGTAAAAATTACTTCCAAAAAGAATTAGACATCAGAATTCGCATAATCAGAGTCCAGCTCATACCAAACGGTCCCCTAAATTCTCAATTAACAGTTACCCATGGACACAAAAATGAGACGAAAGTACGATTAATCCAATTATTTCACAATTTCAAATAACAGAAAAGGAACTTTATATAATCTTAGAGCATCTATATTGGACCTCCTATCACACTTGATATCCCCTAAAACAAAAAGTATGATCCAAAAAATATCTCCATTGTATTTGCTACTTAACTTTTTATTTTAGAGGATTTGCTATTCTTCTCTCCACACTTACTGCATCTAGCAAATCAACAAAACTTGCTATTCCATGAAGTGTTGAGCTTGTTTAATTGTTTTTATTTTCTTTACATATATATAATTGATAAAATATAGCTACATTCAAATAGAAAGTCATATTTAACAATTACATTAGAGTGAATAGCAAAATAGCAAATCAATTTAAATAGGAAGACTTGCTATTGCTATTGATAGCAAGTCAAAAAATAAGAAGTATAATGTAGATGCTCTTACCATAAAATATTTTTGTTCAATCAATCCCCAGTTCATTCAGTGTGAAAACTGGAAAAAAACTCATCTTTCTTCCTTGAAAAAAAGAACAATTTTACCATTCTTTAGAAGGTACCGAAGATAATATAGGATATCAAAATTAACATTAAAAAATATACTATCTCTGTACTGTAACCATAAAATTTATCAAGAAAAGGAGTTCATAGTCCACGACGAGTCAACGAAATGATGTCAAGTCCTAATTATGGAGTTAGCTAGCTGATATGTCATCCGGATCCTTATTACCGTATCCTTATTCGTGATTAGCTCAACATTTAAAATTCGTCTTATTTTTTTTAAATATCATTTATTTTGTTATAATTTATTTTATTATTTAATATACTTCAAACACAACTTATATTGTGCATATTTGCTAAAAGTCAACAACATCATTTGGTTAGAACGGAGCAGGTACTCCTTCCGTTCACTTTTAAATGATATGGTTGATTTTTATCTCAATATTTGACCATTCGTTTTATTTAAAAAATATATATAAATATGCAAAAATATAAGTTATACTCGAAGTACTTTCAATAATAAAACAAATTATAATAAAATAAATGATATTTCAAAAAGTTTTTCGAATAAGACGAATGGTTAAACGTTGAGATAAAAATTAACTGTGTCGTTTAAAAACGAACGGGAGTACTTTTTAAGAATCTAGAGCTCACTAATAAGTACCTTATATCGGCTTATGAGATTGCCACTCGCATATCCTAATCGTTTCTCTCTCTCGGTGACACGCATGCTCTGAACCTCACATGCGCCTCAGCTTCTCATCTGGTCGATCCCATTTCCCATCCCATGCGACGCGCGTGTACCCCCGTGCGATCGCAGATTCGCAGGCCACGTGATGCATGTTCGTCGGAGACGGCGAGAAGCAAAAACAGAACATGACTCCATGAGACTGTCAGTGAGAGCGAGAGGACGATTAATTATATTACCTACAGTTTGTGTGTGTGGTCGGTGTGAATGGGTAGCTTTTTGTTTGTCTGCTCGTATGCTGCTGCAGGATTACAGGAGAGCATCGCTCACGCAGCTGGATCTTTGATAAATTAGGCGTGAGGCCGAGTGAAATATAGTAATGACCAGCAGCGTGTGGTGCGGTTGAAAACATGCAGCGAGTTTTTTCAGACTCGAGGAGCACGAATCTGGAACACAAAAATGCAGGTCCATCCCCTGCCTGCTCAAGTGTGAGGTTCAGTTATACTATGCACACGTTAAGTTATTTAATCTTACAAAATGTCTAATATTTCATTCCATGGTTATTGGGATCGAGACTACGAGGGTCTTTTGTTTAGGTTCGAGCAGTTAGAGATTCTCAGTACTTAGTTAGTCTGAGTAACTGGTATTTTCCAACTTCTTGATTTTAGTTCATTTTCAGATTTTACAGTTAGTGATTCTCATAATCTGATTATAGAATCTAGACTATTTGTTTTCACATCAGATTCTAGAAATAGCTCTAGCTGTCAGAAGCTGAAACAAACAGGCCCTAAAACCTACCACCAATATAAAATATCTTGCCACAAAACTGTTTAAAATTTACTACATATATATCGGTTTTTTAGTTATGCACAAAAGCCAAACCTAAGGGTCTATTTGGTTCAGATTTTTGAATCAGCTTTCTGGTTTGGAAGCTGGAATCTGAACCAAACAACTCTTTTAGTCACCCAACTTTTTTAAATATGATTCTCGTCGTACAAATTTGAAAGCTTGTATAACCCAGATTTATAGATTCTCAGTTCAACTTTGAATGAATATTACCTACCATACTATTAAAACACATCCGTTTATGCAAAATTTGAAAAAAAATTAGTAAAATATATAATTTTAGTGTAATTTAAAAATATATAATTTTAACATAAACATCACAAAATTTCATGATTAAAATGATTTACATGTAAAATTACACATTAATAATATAACTAAGCGTCATGAACTACTAAAATACAAATCTGCAATTATTCTAATTAAATAACTTCTCAGCACAACCAAACACACCCTAAAAGCAGATGCCCACTTCTAACATCCGGAGGATCTCAAATCAGTCCAAATATCCGCCGTCCAGGCAAAATTCAGAAAAGAAAAAGAGGTACAAAATATATAAAAAAAATGAAATCGAAAACGACTTGGTTGGCGCGGCGGCTTTCCACACCTCCCTCTCCTGCAGAATCCTCGAGGCCGATGCCCGATCGGCCACCCGCGCGCCATCCAGCAGGAGCAGAACCGAAGAAAATATCCGCCGCTTGCCAATCCCGCCACGTTCCTGCTACCCATCATCGGGCCATCCAATCCTCTCGAGATCTCCTTCCTGCAGGAACCGCGCGGATTCTGCGGCAGCGGCCAGTGCCAGCGTCAGGCGGCGGCGAGCTAGGGAGGGGAGATATCGATCGATCGATCGATCCGCCATGGCGGCCTTGGTCGCGTCGACGGCGACCTCCTTCGCCTACCACAAGGTGAGCGCGTCCCTTCCGCGGACGGTCCGAGATCCGTTCACGCCGCGCGGCCGTGCGTCGTGCGTGCCAGACCAGCTGAACCCTAACGCCGCGCCGGCCGGCCGGTTGCAGCCGCGATTCGCGGTGGAGTGCAGGAAGAAGGTCGACCGGGACAGGGAGCGGCCGGAGCGGGAAAAGGAGCACAAGCACCCCTTCAAGGTCGTCGAGATCACGCCGCCGCCGCGATGCCTCGGCGTCCGCTGCTTCCCCACCGTACGTCTCTGCAAACTCTATCCCTGTCTTCTTCTGGTTTCGGTTGCATGTGTGCTAGCACTATAGATACGCTAAATTCGCTAGTTGACAAAAAATAATAAAATGCTCCCGATGTTTAAATTGCATCTAAATTTAAGTTAAAGGGATGTGTGCAAATTGGTATTGAGTTTCATTAATTTCGATGTTGATCGTGCTTAAATCAAAGTAGTATTGAGATGGCCCTTTAGCATTGTTTCAGAATCCAGGATGAATCACAATTCTGCTTGCAGTGACACGTTCTGCTGTTTGCTCCCAACGTACAGTATAAAATTAGCACATGGGCAGCTTTGATTCCGTCAGTCTAGTACTCTAGTGGTAAAAAATTGTAGCATACAATGCGATGCAGTGCTTTTCTTTAAGAAAAAAACAGGAATGCCCTTTGACAACTTATTACAAGATGTTTCAAGCACACGGGCAGAGATAAATTTATAAAGGAGGTTTACTAGAGTGAATGCTTGCATTAGACCATCTCCAATAGATTGGCACATGGTTAGCTTGTTAGCTACAGATCTCCCGGGCCCTTCCCGCATGCGCATAGGCCATGCACATGCGCCCAAATCCAACTAGCGCGGTGATCGGGAGCGCCCAAACAGATTCTATTAGAGGCCCCTATTGCGCGGCACTATATAAGGAGAGGCCTGAGTCCATGATCTGGTTCGACCTTTTCCCCTCTGCCTCTCCTAGAAAACCCTAAGTCCCACCGATCTAAGTGATTGTGCCGAAGCAACGGGAAGGTTCCCTAACCTCCACCGCCGTTCACCGGACTTCGACGCCACAGCCACGGCCATGGCGGCGTTCCCCTTCATATTCGTGCAACCCAAAAGGTAACCTTAAGTTTATACCCTACTAGTCCTAAACCTAGAGATCACCTAAGTAATTTTCTATCAATGGTATCAGAACTCAAACTAGGGTATAGGCTAGATAGGGGTCAGGGTGGTGTCGGATCCCCTTGATCTGACACAGCTGTCACACTAAGAAGACCATAAGAAATCCCCTATGTTGAACCCGAAAACTGCCTAAGAAAATTCCAGCAAAAGACCCTCAAATCGCCTCTAAGAATCACCGTCAGAAAACCTAAGAAAAGGAAGGATTAAGTTTTGGTGAAGATCAATCAGAAAAGGAAAGAGGATTAGGGTTAGGGTTACCTCAACCCAAAGCCAAATCTAAGGTTTAAGGGTGGGGTACTTACCTCGTGCCGCCACTGGGTCCTCCGCTCACCGAAGATCGGGAAGGGGCTATCGGAGCTCGCCGTACCTCGCCGCCGCTTGCTTTCGGTGAGCTGGTGCTCCGGCGAGCGGGACCGCGACCGCGACGACGCTCTGGCTGCTCGGCCTTCCGCCTCTTTCGCACGTTCTATTGCAAAATGCGGCTAGGGTTGGGGACCGGATGGCTGCGGGAGTTTTGTGCGGCCGGCAAAGTCGCGTGGCCATTGGATTCTATCCGACGGCTGCCGCTGTTTTGGGCCAAAACCAGCCCAGGCGGAGGAAAGTATTGTCGGCCCTAGCCTAGGATTAGGGCGAGCGCACCGGTGAAAATCAGAAAATAAAAACAAAAATAAAAGGTGTTTGGTGCTGTTTTCAGTTATGGGCCAGAATTTTAATATCATGTGGGCCGAAATTCAGCCTCTTTGTTTTAATTTTCAGATTTTCATAATTGTTTTTCCAGTTAATTATTATCTGGAAATTCAGAAAAAATGCCCAAAATTAAAAAAAGTAAGTTAGCCGCGGGATAATTCTGTAAAGACTCAGTAATGCTATTCTGATTTTTTTTGTATTTTTAAGTATTTTCATGATATTTTCCATATTAAATTTAGTCCAACGACTATATTTAATTGGGAAATATTTGTTTAGGAATTTTGTTTAAGTTTAAATTCAGAATTTTTATTACTGTTTTAATCAGTGTATTAATTAAGATTAAGTATTCCGCTGTGCATATACCGTTTAAAATAAGTATTGTGCTGTAAATTCAAAATTTTATTATTCATTAAGTAGTGTATTAATTAAGATTAAGTCTTCCGCTGTGCATACACTATTTAAAATTACTCAGTAATTTTGTGTTCTGAATTTCAAAGCATTTTTAGTATTTTTGTGATATTTATTTATTAAATTTAGTCTAAGGACTATATTTAATTGAAGAATATCTATTAGGAATTTTGTTTAAGTTTAAATTCAGAATTTTTATTTCTGATTGAGCAGTGTATCAATTAGTTTTTAAGTCTTCCGCTGTGTATACACTGTTTTAAAATTAGTACCATGTTCATCGTATCAATTAAGTAGTATTTATTCTGTCAATTAGATTTGAACCAACGAGATAATTTAATTTGACATTATAAATGTTGTATTTTGTTAACATAGTGATTTTATCTCCTGACCAATGTTGATGATGAAATTACTGTGGTTTAGTTGAATTGATTCTATTTCTGCCCAACGGTGATGTAGAATTAATTCGCCTTTTAAGTATATCACATTTTGATTTTGACCAACGTTAAATTTTCATGTGTCATATTTTGTCAGTTATAATATACTTTGATAATGTTCTTTATTATAAATTTGCTAAGTCACATCTCCGGCATTGAGTCTCTCAATGGTAAGAACTATGGTTCCCGGAGATGAGATATTAAGATAACGATTGTGCTATAGGATATATATCTTGTTTTAATGCTTGATTGTCTAACTAAGCGTGCGAAGCCCGTGATCTGAGAGGATGAAAGCCAATAGGCTTTTGTCATAAGGTTACGTGACTTCGCCGAAATAAGAATAAAATAAGATATATCGTACTAAATGAAATCAGTGGAAACACAAAATGTATTATGATTAAGAGCTCCATTATGGAGCCAATTAAGGGGTTCTATCCCACATCATGACTTTTCTAAGGCGTATGCTAGCATGCTTATTAAGAAAAGCTTAGTAAGTTTTTGCGACATGGTTTTTAAAGCTGAAACCCATGAATAAAGAGCTCGAGAACGATATTATCGTCCAATTTTTATTATGACGACACACTAAGTTTTCTGATCATTTTGTGATCAACTACAACTTACAGCGAGAGTGTTGGAGTTTGTAGATGCTGATTTCAAACTATGTATAAGGATTAAGAAAGCACACAATGATTTAGGTTATAATGTGCAACACGAATAAAGGAGAAGAAGCATTATAAGACTAGTTCTAATGATGCTAAGGACTCCTCTTATAAGCTCCCATAAAGGAACATGATGTCCTGAAGGGCATGTACAGACATTTAAGGAGGAACACCACATGAAGTAATATGTGTAGTTCCCAAAATGGATGAACAAGAATAGTAATAGATGAATTTTCGCACTTAGAAATAAAGTCTTTAGTCTTGCTTTTGAGCATGACAAACTTTATTTATTTTCTCAAGATGATTTTATCATCTGAGAATAATGATAAGAGCAAAAGAATTGATGACGTATTTTCAAAATTATGGCACTATCTAATGGGCCATATTTCGAGGGGGAGGATTGAACGTTGAGTCAATTCTTCCGCTTTAGTTTCTTTATACTAAGTTTCATGCATAGAATTGCATTAAGATAAATACGTCAAATAAATTAAGAAAGACGCGAAATTAAGATTAATGATTGTAGTATTTTTTATCTCCCGACATGTTAAGTTGTAGAAACGAGACATGCATTTTTTGAAGATGCTTTAATCAAGGAGAGCACGGTACTTAGAGAAATTAATCTTGAAGAGAAGTGGGTTAGCGAATCCACTCATATGATTCAAGATCAATTTTTCCATGTATCTGTGGTAGTGTCTTTTGTCCAACACTTGAGTTTGGACCTTCATTAGCGACATCTATTGTACATGAGACTTCTGTTATTCAGGAATCTGCATTTCTAGATGATGCTAATGAAGAAGTAAAGAAACAACTCTCTAACTTAGTAAATAATGTGCCAACTCAGACAAGAAGCAGATTAAATGAGATATTTTTGTATGTCTTATTTAAAGATTCTTTAAGAATCATTAAAGCACATCATGACTTAGAACTGCATCAGATTGATATAAAAAGACGACATTTTCAATAAGTTTTGAGTGAGAATGTCTATATGACACAACTAAGTGTTTTGTCATAGAAAGGAAAAGAAATTTTACGATGACCGTTTATCTAAGTCCATTTATGGACTTAAATAAGTTTAAGTAAGAGCATCTAAAATTTAATTAGACTATTAGAAAATTTTGGGTTATTAAGGAGAATGAAGAGGATAACAACATTGAAGTTAACGAATAGGAAATTTATTTTCTATTCTTGAATGTGGATGATATTCTACTTGCAAGTAGTGATGTCAATCTACTATCAGATACTAAGAAATTCTCGTCCTCTCGTTTGATATTAAGTATCTTGGAGAAATTTTCCTATGTGTTAGGATTAGAGATTCTCTAAGATATCATTAAGGGGTATTAAGATTATCGCATACGGCATACTAGAAGATATACTGATAAAGTATATAGTATGCATGCGTATAAGCTATCGCCTGATCCGATAGTCAAGGGTGATAATTTGGGAACTTTTAGTATCCCAGGAACCAATACAAGATCGATCAAATGAGATTGGTTCCATATGCTTCTGCTGTCGGAAGCCAATGTATGCTCGATTATGTGTTCACCCTGACTTAGTTTATACCGCCGGAATGCTTGGCAGATATCAGAAAATCCAGAAATAGATCGCTGGATTAAATTAAGAAATCCTTGAGATTTATATAAGGCACAATGACCTCATGCTAATGTATGAAAGATTAAATAACCTAGCGATTGTGGGTTATTCAAATTAAGACCTTGCGAGATGAGTGAATGCTAAGTAGTCCACATTAAGTTGTATATTCACACTCGCAAAGGGAGCTGTGTCGTGGAAAAGCTCCAAACAAACTCTGACAGTATTTTCCACGATGTATGACGAGTTTGTAGTATGTTATGAGGTCGTCGGACAGGCACTATGTTTTTAAGAAATTTATTCCGGTTTTAAGAGTGGTCAACAATATTTTAAAACCACTTAAGTTATACTGTGACAATGAGTCAACAGTATATTTCTCCTATAACAACAAATAGTGTGTTGCTGCCAAACACATCTAAGTTAAGTGTTATATTGTTGAGGAGAGAATCCAAGATCAAATGATAAGTAGAGCATATAAGTACCAAGCGAACGCTTGCGGATCCGCTCATAAAAGGCTTACCTCCCACTGTGTTCAGAGAACACTTAATCGACATGGGTTTAAGGAAAGCCTATGATCTATGGATTTATAAGGGGCCCAAAAATAAGTTAAGATTCTGTTTCAGAATAGAAAGGTGTATTGTAGTTGTTGAGTCACGTAGTACGTAACTGACTATTGTGATGCAGCGTGCTCGATGCATTTATCTATAATGGAACATATATTATGTTAAGTGTAGGTTAAGAACTAAGTAGAGATCTGGGGGGAGAATGTTAGCTACAGATCTCCCGGGAGGAGAGGGAGACTAAGTCCCTCTCCTCCCCACATGCGCATAGGCCATGCACATGCGCCCAAATCCAACTAGCGCGGTGATCGGGAGCGCCCAAACAGATTCTGTTAGGGGCCCCCTGTTGCGCGACACTATATAAGGAGAGGCCTGAGTCCATGATCTGGTTCGACCTTTTCCCCTCTGCCTCTCCCAGAAAACCCTAAGTCCCACCGATCTAAGTGATTGTGCCGAAGTAACGGGAAGGTTCCCTAACCTCCACCGCCGTTCGCCGGACTTCGACGCCATAGCCACGGCCATGGCGGCGTTCCCCTTCATCTTCGTGCAACCCAAAAGGTAACCCTAAGTTCATACCCTACTAGTCCTAGACCTAGAGATCACCTAAGCAATTTTCTATCATAGCTACCCAAAAAGTAGCAAGAATTAGTGAGCCCCTATTTATTTTAGCTTGGAATTATATAACTCAGTTAGTTAATTTGGTTTCAAGTGAAAACATTAAAACAAGGAGGTTTTCTGGAGTGAATGCTCGTATTATTAGAGCATCTCCAATAGATTGGTCACATGGTCAGTGAGAGGATAAGTCTGTGTATGTTCTATGTTGTTTGACATGTCATGTGTGCTGTTTATGTGTGGACAAGTTTATGGTCTTAAACACCTTTAACATTTTTGTTTTAGCATCTTAGACTAGCATCTAACATCTTGATATCTTGAGTTGCATGACTAGCCTATATATACATACCCTAACCATTTAGGTTGAGTATGTCATTCTAGTGAATGAGAAAATTGCCTCAAACTTTGAATGTCATCTCTAGGTATGCGAGTGTTCTCGCTAACGGTTAGCTCCAAAAAAATAGCAAGAATTATTGAATTCCTATTTATTTTAGCTTAGAATTATATAACTCAGTTAGTTAGTTGGTTTCAAGTGAAAACATTAAAACAAACATACAATTTGTTGGAGTGCCCAGAAATACGAAGAGAATCTATTGGAGAGGTTCTCCATATAGAGATATGATGAGACACATTTCAAGAATCTTGAGATGCTCTTACATGTTACTAGGCAGCTATAGTCTAACAAAAATGTAGCGCCCTTGCTTGCTGTTCCAGCTAGCTGCGTGCTCTGCCGCAGTGCCGCTCTGCTTGTTTTAGCCTATTCCGATCAATTCAGAAACTCTCTGCAGCAACTCATGGCATCCTGTCAGGCCGTCAAGGGTTTGTTCATCCTTGAATCTGCATGTGGACAAACGTCAACAGTCTGTTCCCATCAACCGGCGAAAACTTAATCCTGTAACAACTAGCTAAGTGATCCGTGCTTTCAACTGGTGGCTGATGTCCAGATATCTTACTGCACTAGCGTTTTGTTCGGACACCTTAGCTTGTTTGGGAGCAGAGTTTTAACCTCGTAAAATTGCTAAACCCTTTCCTGTCGAAAAGCCGAAGCAATGAAATTTGGTAAGACGGCATTGAAGAAGAATATGTCCCCTAAGTGGCCAAGTGTGAAGTACAAAAAGTGCTGTCAGATTGTCAAAGTCAAGCACAACATATTGTTCTAGAAACCAAGTAATCCTATTACATCTATTTCATATTACAATTCATTTGATTTTTTTAGTTAAACCACTCTAATTTTGACTAAGTTTAAATAAAAATATATATATTTATATCTATAATATCAAATAAATACACTATTGACATATATTTCATGGTAGATTTAATAAAAATATTTTGATATTATAATTGTTGATATATTTGTTTCTATAAAATTAGTCAAAATTTGTAGCTATGAGTTTCCATAAGGAAACAAATTATCTAGAAACCACTGCTTCCCCCCCTTCCTCTTGGCTTGCCATTCACACCATAGCACACATGGTATCCCCAATTTTTTTAAACAAATCTATTATATAGTAAATATTTTAGTTATGTACATGAATAGGTAGGCAAAAAAACTGTTTGACCTTCAAAAATATAAATCCAGTTTATTAAAACTCGATTTATTAGTTTTATGATTTTTATTCGTTATATTGGTATTTTAATTTTGCTCTCATTAACCTTTCTTTTTTCTATAAAAAATACCTCGTTAACTCTGTAATTTCATGTCTAAAATTATCATTCGCCGCTGCTGTGACCACCGCTGAACTGAATGTTTCGTTCTGGACTAAAACTAATAATTAGTTAACTAATAGTTAGAGTTAATTGTTAGTTGGCTAATAGTTATCGGTTAAAAATTAGTGATGTATGTATGGATACTTTAAACTAATATATAGTTAAAGTCGATTTTGTCCGTGCTATAATAACCATGTTACATGGTGTAAGGGGAAAAATAGCCTAAGGATCTCCGTTAACTCAAATTAGTTCATTTTGTGGATTAATGGACTAACTATTGGTTAGCCAATGAATCAATAGTTAGTTCCAATAGGATAAGTTAAAACTAGTATTTAGTTGCTAACTATTAATTCATCGGATCCAAACTAACATAGTCTCTCTCTTTTTTGTTTGTGTGGGATCTGATGAACCGATGAACTTATGCTGCTGGTTGTTGGTGTGTGTTTGTATGGAGCGTGCGTGCAGAACATCCACTGCGGCGAGAGCGTGACTATTGAAGGGCAGGCGTACACGGTGTCGGCGGTGACGCACCGGTACCAGCTGCGCAAGGGGCGCTACGAGCCCAGCGAGAAGCGCCTCGACGTCCTCTCCACCGGCAGATACCTCCTCAACCTCTACCTCGACGGCCTCCTCCACAACTCCTAATAACCCACATTTCTATATTTATTACCACTTCAATCAGCGCACGATGATAATAATCTCCTAAATAATCTTAACATTAGCAGCGTATATATCTACGTATCTATTTATCTTGTAAGTCGTTTGATTTTTAAGCTTTAATTATTTTTTATAAAAATATATTAACAAATTAGTTTTATTAAATCACTATAAAATATATATTAATGTTACGCTAGTAGTGCCCCAATGCTACACAAGGATAAAAAAGTGAAATAATAACATTCAATCATGACAAAGTTTGTATGAACAAAAAATGACTATTTGGAAGAGATTGCCAGAGTTTCTATGAACAAAAAATTACTATTTGGAAGAGACAAAAACTCATCGGCAAAATGAATTGATCCATAAGTTTGTTTGCACGATGCTACAAAGCATGTAATATGTAAGAAAGAAATCAAGAGGAATGATTCCTGGTTTGTGAAATAGAATAAAGAGTACTCATAAGTGGGGAGAGTAGAAATGTATATAAGCTCATCTCCATAGATCATTTCGATTATCAGATTATCATCCGGTGTTTCGGACTCAAGAAAACAAAGTGTGTAGTGGAATTCATTAACAATACCTGCCACAAGACAACGATTTAGGAGAATAATACGATTAATAGTAAAATAAAGATTGCGCAAGCACAAGAAGGAACAAGCGCACCTCTACAGAATTATTGAACAGACTGAAAACTCAGTCTTTTAATCTTCCTAGCATTCATAGTTCTCCCAATCTCCCGTATGGATAGTATGACATGATTTCATTCTAGGTATATTTAATTTCCTCGGTATTCTCAGATGGAAAGAATTTGGATGGTGGCAATGGCCATGATCTTTCTAAACCATCAATTTTAGCAGCCCTTCCATTAGTCCATGCCTACAGGAAAAGCAAATGGTGAAATTGAGAGGTTGTGCAAAGCAAGACCATAATTGTTATATGGTTTTATATATCAGGAGAACTAAAGTGCACAAATTTATGTCCATTGCCAATACAAATAAAGAATTAAGATTCGTGAGTGGAGGGTTATATTGATTGAACGAGAGAGTAAATGGACACTCAACTTCATCAATTATAGAGTAATTGGCGAAGTTAAGTATCTATTTACTCATTTATCTGAAAGATTTTAACCTTTCATTCACTAATCTAGATTGCCAACCATTGGATCTACCGCAATCCCACAACACCCCTCCCGTGATCTCCACAACACCCTCCCTCTCACGGGAAATTTAACTATTTGCCACTCTTATCGTTGCCAGCTCTTCAAATGCCACCCTTATCGTTGCAATTAATTTTTTGTCACTCTCTTCATGAGCCAATTAATTTTTTGCCACTCGGTGTCCAGTCACTTGCCACGTCATCCACCACATCACATTTTTGCCACCTCACGCCGCCACGTCATCATCTTCCCCAAACTCCTCCGGCCCGCCGCGCGCCTCCGCCGCCGCCGCCGCCGCCGCGCCCGCGCGCCTCCGCCCCCGCCCCCGCGCCACCGGGCCCGCGCGCCTCCGCCCCGCCGCCACCGCGCCCGCCCGCACGCCGCCGCCCCCGCCGCCACCGCGCCCGCGCTCCTCCGCCCCGGCCGCCACCGCGCCCGCGCTCCTCCGCCCCGGCCGCCACCGCACGCGCGGGGGCCGCAGGGACGGAGGCGCGCGGGCGCGGGTGCGGCGGGGGCGGCGGCGGCGGAGGCGCGTGGCCGACCGGAGGAGTTTGGGAAAGATGATGACGTGGCGGCGTGAGGTGGCAAAAATGTGATGTGGCGGATGACGTGGCAAGTGACTGGACACCGAGTGACAAAAAATTAATTGGCTCACGAAGAGAGTGACAAAAAATTAATTGCAACGATAAGAATGACATTTGAAGAGGTGACAACGATAAATGTGACAAATAGTTAAATTTTCCCCTCTCACTTAGCATTGTCCTCCCCGTTGCACAAACCCTAACCTAAGCGCTGCCGCCTCCCTCCCACTAGAAAATTCCTTCCCAGGAGCTCCCAAATTTCCCCAACCTTCCCCTCCCCTCCACGTTGCCTCGTCCCCACCATCAACACTGCCTCTGCTTCCATCGTCCTCCTCCGCCACCCTACTACTGACACCGCCATGCGCATCCGCCGGTACACCGTGTGCCTCCTCGCATCTTCCATATCCATATCCCCATCCTCACCACCTTCGTAGCCCGCCGCGTCCTAGTGTCACACCGCTGTGGACGATTGCACCATCTGCGAGCTTAGCCGCTCCTCCTTGCATGTTTGAGCGGCGGTTCTAGCAGGTGTTCGTCGCTGAGCCGAGCATTTCGAACACCATTAGCATCCTACAAGGTCTCAAGAAGAAGTACGAGGGGCACCACGATGTGAGGAACCAGGACCACGTGCTCGTAGTCGCCGCACATATCTCAGAGAGGTACATCATGGGTAAGTTGCTCTTGCTATTTCCAATCTGCATTCTAGCGCACTCTGCATCGTCATTCGTCAAGCTCGAGCTCACATTCTTCTGCCATTTTTTCTTTGTAAACTAGGATACCACCTGCCTGATAAAGCCATCGACCTGGTTGATGAGGCCTGTGTGAACGTGAGGGTGCAGCTCGAAGCCAGCCGATTTTAGTAAATGAGTTTGTGATTGAATGATTTTAGTAAATGAGTAAAAAGTTGGCGTTTTTTTATTGCTTTGGTTTTAATAGATTTGTTTTTTCTTTTAGTAGTTCTTTGGTGTAATTTCATGAGTTTTTCACATTGCGCAAGAATATGTATTCTCAATTGTTAATGAATAATTTCATGGTTCACAATTCTAACAATTCTGACCTCTTGAGTGAGTAATCAATTTTTTTCACTTTTAGTATTTGTTTTCTTGTACTTTTGTTTTTATGTTATGCATGCAAGTATGCAACTCCATTTTAATTCACTTGTCTATGGTCACGGGTGGAGCCAGAAATTTTATGAAGCCTGGGCGAGCTTCCAAGCCTAAACATTTATGCCACGTCAAAATATTTATAAGTAATTCTGTAAAATATTTTTAAATTGAGTAAATAATTGTTAAATTTTTTTAACTCGGTATCAATCAGTGATAAGTTTTTAATTAAAAGATAATTAAACATAAATAGTTAAAACACCAATACAAATAATAAATTTTTAAGGAAAATATGTTACCTAATTCATAGCCATAAAGGCAAGAAAAAATGAAAATTACTTGGCGCTAGTTGGAATCAAACTTGAGACCTAATGGAATTGAAGCAGACACCTTCACCATTGAGCTAAGGAATGCATTTTGCGTATGTTTTACTAGTTTATATATACTAAATGTCTTGGCCCGTAGTTCCATCACGCCGTGAAGCCTAGGCGGCTGCCCACCCATCCCGGGAGGTGGATCCGCCCCTGCCTGTGATGTTTTACCTGGTATATTCTGCTAACTGTTGCACTGCGTATTATCTTGTTTTTTCTAGGATGATACAAACAACATCCAGATATTACTATAATAATATATTATGATTGCGCTAAGATGTTTTTTCTAAGGTGGTTTCAAATGCTCGATTCATTAGGGTTCTTGTGTAGTAAGGCGGAGGAAAAGTTTTAGTAGCTGGTTATGATGTGTTTCCTCCCATTTATTTTAGCATATTTATCTATGCACATAATGATATCACTGATTTATTTTTTTAGTAGTTGATGAGCAGTTTTGAGGAGAAAAAGATGCCATGCTTAATTCCCTATGATAAATTAATGTGGTTGATATTGAGTCGACATTTTTACATGTTTGCTAAGTTGTAAATCTTTCTGCATCGTTGTTGTCCATACAAGGCTTGCATCGTACCATGCAATTATGCAGTACGCATGTTGAAGTAGATAGAATAGAACCATGCAGTACCCAGTGATTCACATAATGTTTGCTTTTCAACCTGACCATTTCACTAGGAAATTCATGATTCAAATGACCAATTAGTGCCTTGATCGTCTTTGCAGGGATTTGGTAATGTTGGTTTGTGGGCTGCTCACCTGATCATAGAAGCTAGTGGCAAAGTGATTACCATAAGTGATGTTACTAGAGCTGTCAAGAACATCAATGGTCTTGACATTACCAAGCTAATGAATCACTCAACAGAGAACCACAGAATCAAGGGCTTCGACGGAGGCGATCCAATTGACCCACGCTCACTACTCACTGAAGAATGTGATGTGCTCATCCCAGTAGCACTGGGTGGAGCGATAAACAAGTACTCTTCTTCTTCCTCACTGTAGCTTGTTTCATCCTTACAGTGGCATTCAACCTCATTTCTATTTTTTTCATTGCTGTGTGCTTGCTTTTGAAAATCTACTCGCAAATGGTGATTAATCTTCACCATGGTTTTCTAGGGACAATGCAAATGACATAAAAGCAAAACACAGCATTGATGCTACAAATCACCCCACAGACCCCGGGGTAGATGTGCAAGTTCAGAGACATGTAGAGACAGTTTAATTACCACAGAGACGTGAAGGAGATGTGCAGGAGCCACCCTGCGACCTCCACATGGGCGCCTTCACCCTTCAACCGCATCGCCCGTGCCACCATCCTCAAAGGATTTTCCCTACAGATATGTAAGTTAATGTGGCTTGTAGATCTTTTTATCTTATGTTCAGTGCCCATCATTTGTTAAGGAAAATTGTGAACACCATTTTCCCTACAGAGATGTAAGTTATTTGTCCATTCTTATACAAAAAATTTTCCTAATCTTAATTCAAATAAATGAACAATGAATATAAATATGGATCTCCTTCTTTGCTAAAATTTAATGGCCTTTTGAAGGTAACCATTTATCCTTCTTGTCCCAGTTGAATACTCAATGCAGTTGATCCTCTGATCTCACTAGCTATTTATTTGTTCATTTAAATATTTAATCCACTAAATAGGGTAGCTGCTTTTACTACATTTCAAATTTTATTATTAGAGAACACAGTTACCTATGGTTGTGGTCATGCTCAAATAAATTACCATGTTTTATTAGTAGTTGCAAAGTGATGCACATTTACGAAATCAATTAGTTGTAAAATGATTTTTTCCATTTCTATTAAGGATAATATTGTTTATATATAGAACTTCATTTCAAGCAGTGTTCTAAAAGGCGCTAGGCGCTAGTCGGGCGGAGACTGGCCGCCTAGCGCCTAGGCGGCGCCTAGGCGCGCCTGGGGCGCCTGGAGCGTGTGCCACTGCCGCGTGCGTCTCTGGGACTCTGGGTGAGCGTGAGCCGTGAGCAGCAGGCCAACAGCAGTGCAGCGCCCAAGCCGCACCGGAGAACAGAGGGCAGAGCGGGGCCGCCGCCCGCCGGAGACCAGGAGCGCCGTCGGAGGCCGAACCGCCGAAGTCGTCGCGCACGAGGGAAAGGCCGAAGTGGCGCGCGAGGCCGGCGTCGACACCAGAACGCGGCGAAAGGCTGAAGGGGCGAACGGCGGCGAGGCGGCGAGCCGGCGACGCGTGCGGCGGCTTGACGGCGCGTGCGGCGAGCAAGGAGGATGCCACGGGCCAGCCACAAATAAAAACCCTAGGTTGTTTTGCGTTTTACCCCCTCCAATCATATTTTTTGCGTTTTTCGCCGTCGCCGCCCAGGGCGCCTAGGCGCCGCAGTCAACGCCCAGGGTGCGGTTGACCCGCCTAGGCGCCCTGGCCGCCCAGCCGGCCGCCAAACCCTTCCGCGCGGCGCAGGGGCGGCGCCCAGCGCCCAGCGCCGCCTAGGCGCCCGCCTAATGCCGCCATTTAGAACACTGATTTCAAGAAATATTTGAGGCTAGCTGATAGCGACTAGATTTGAAATAGGTTGGTTGGTTCATGGTTCTCACGTGATCGTAGTGTTCTGTTGCATAGAAAGATTGCGAGTAGGAGGGCGTGAATTCATAGCAAATGCGAGTGGTTGTTGGTGTCACTGTGGGAGGACATGATTGCCTATCTACTAAAAGTTTATTTGATGGTTGTGTATGGACTTCTTTATGCAATAACATCACGCTTGCTTATTTCATTCTTGTATCTTTGAGCTAACAATTGCACGAAAGCTCAGCGTTACTCTCTCTTCTTATTCTTGAGGATGCATTTCTGAGAAGGAATACTTTTGATTCATTGAGCCTCATTTGTTGCATTGTTATAATTTATGAGAAGCAGGGATAACGAGTAATGATTCAGACTATGGAAGGTAATCAATTGAAGTTCTTCTTTGTGCTGAATACTTTTAGAATTGTTTACATTATCTATGCATCTGCCACTAATGGCATGAGCCTTGTATTGCCTCTTGCTTATTCGAGAGAGTTTGTATCAAGTATCAACTCCAACGAATTGGTTTCATGAAAATTTCTTATATTTCTGTTTTTGATTCTTTTCATTAGATCTTTAAGCTTTACAACAATTTGTATAATGACATAACACTAACTTTTTTCTATGATGTGTATTGAACAACTTTGGCTTTCAGTCATCTATGTTCTACTTGAAGGTGTAAGGTTGCTTCTCACAAGTTACTGGCATACAATTACTGTCTGTTTTCTTCATCAATGATTTTCTTCTCCTATCTATTCTAGGAGATATTTGAGTAACAACCTCAACTTGGTAGCATTTTGTATCTATATACTTCAGTCATTACATGCTCTAGTTTTAAAACTAAGATATTCGTGGAGATAAACATAATTTCCCCGGTATTAGTTTCGCCATTTGTTTTATTATTGTCAAAGCCTTGGAGGCATAGATCAATTTTAAAGTTTAAACATACACATTAGTCCATCCCTCAGATTTGTTCTAGGAGATAAACTATCTATTTGGCTTTAACATCCACCCTGGTCCAAGTTATGTTTACAAGAATCCAAGTAAATTGAGTTGCTTGCATATGGTGAATTGACTCAAGAATATCAAGCTTTGAACCTCTTTTTGTTGATAAAATACAGCCTGTTCAGCATGGATGGTGATTTTGCTACATTACCTGAACTTGTGAAATTACGCAGAAATTAAAGTATGGGTTTTTGTTGGTCATCGATGATGTTAATATTTTATCTCCTCTCAAATAGTTTTTTTCAGGCATTGATAGTAATCAAGTTCTATTGCGGATTTTCCTCTTTCTAAGGCACCTGAGCTGTTTGGATGCGAGAATGACATTGACATGTGTTGGAACCCTAAGCAAGGCTTGTAGCTACCAAGGCGGTTTTATAGCATACAAGTAATTTATTATTAAACGATATTCATATTATATGTCAAAGAAAGAGCTCATAATTGTATGTTACACTATGGATGGAGCATGTATGCCTCCCAAATAAAGGGATACATATGCACATAATATTATAGATAGTTAGGCAGGTCTTACTACAATTTATGAACAGAGCAAAGTGTGCATTAAAGCCAATAGGAGCCTGAGCTCATATGCCTAGATGGTTTGGTTGGATTACAATGTAACTTTTAATTGCAACCTTGTGGATACAAACACTTTTATACACATGTACATGTTGTCCTTCTAAAAGTAATTACATGCATCCAATTTTGTACCGGCTATGTGAAAGTAATTACATTTGCTGCCAAAAGATCTCTCACTTATATATCCTATTTACTTTAGCTACAATAAATTTTTTCACAATAATAAGTTGTATAGTCTATATTGATTTGTTACGGGCAAAGGGGGCTTTGCGACCAACGGACGGACGGGATGCGTCCAGTGCGGGGCAACCCGTACGCTGCGTGGCGCAATCTGGGACGTCCGTCCGTCCATTCTCGGCCCGAGGCAGCACGCAGCAGCGCCTCGCCTGCCACGTGAACGGAACAGGACGCGGTCCCCCTGACGTGGCAGCGCGAGGCCCCCACGCCGTCCCATCCTCATCCGTTGCTCCCCTCAAGCCACCTGGATACGTAGACCGCGTCCACACTCCGCTCGCCGCTCGGCCGCCTCTCGTACACTCACAGGTCCATGCGCCCGGTCCACCCAGAGGAGCTCCCAGCACCCGCTCGCTACGCCGCACACGCGAGCGCACACAGAAAGAAACTGACAGGTGGTCCCGAAAGGTTATCTCCGCGAGTATTTAAGCTAAGCCCCTGAGATTAACCTAAGTCGCCGGGGTAAAACCGTCAAAATAATTAGAGACCCATAAGTAAGAAGTGTCAGAGAGACGGGAGAACGATAAATAAAAAAAACTCTCCCCTCTCCTCCGGGTCGCGTCCCCCGCTGCCGCCCGCCCCCTCGCCGCGCGGCGCACCGCCCCGGCACGCCTGAGATCCGCGTCCGGGCTCGCCGCCTCCAGCACCATCCCGCCGCCTCCGATCTCCACAGGTGTCTACCCCCTTCCGATTCGCCATGGTTTGGTTTGGTTTGGTTTGGTTCCGCCTTTATTTTGTTGGCGGTGATCTGATTGACTGCGGTGCGCTGTGCGGCGTCTGTTGCGGTGTGTGTGCGCGTGTGTGGTGACGTGGTGTAGGGCGGGCAGAGGAGGCACGGAGAGATGGCGGCGGAGGAGGGGGCGATGTCGCCGACGAGGATGCTGGTGGAGGGGCACCTGCGGGTGGCTACCGGCGGGGGCGCGCCAGCCGACGGTGGGATCGCCGTCCGCCACCTCCCACACCACCACGTCGCTAAGAAAGGTAACTTCCTGATCCCTATGGGCGCATGTGTATGTATGTATGCTGTCGGTAGCACTGAATTATGCTGTGTCTGTGAGATTTTGTTTGAGAATTGGGAATGAGACTTAGGTCCGGTTCCACTGTTGCTTGGGGTTATGGTAGCTAGAGGGTGATTTGATGATGGCGGGTATCAGAGGTGAGGGGTGTTGTTCGTCTTTGGATTGCCTCATGCTATGCATGCAACCAGATTGGCTTGGTGTTGGAACTTGGAAGTGCAGTGTTTAGTAAACAAGTGTGTATACAGCTTTGATGTCCATGAAGTCATACCAGAAAGTAGTAGTACAGTAGTTTATGTTTCTACTATTTAATCTCATAGGCTCTGTATTGTAGTTAAGAATGGCGGGAACAACAGAAGGCGTGGCAATGGCGGGAAGAACAAATGCATTTGATTTGAACTCTGTTATTTGACGGTATATTTATGACGGTTTCTAGTAGTAGGTTGTATCATTCTTGTCTGTACGTGCTGAAATCCTAATTTCCGTAGTGTGGAAAATCAAGCCCTCACAAAGTTTAAACATTCAACATAGGCAATAAAAATACATCCTAATGATATTTCTTATAGGAAGCTAGTTCCTCCCCTGTGACTTCATGCAATTGGCAACACATTTATCGGTTTCGATGTAGGAGTCTGTCCTTGCACTCCGTGTTTAGTTTGTATTGTAGGTATGTGTTTTGAAGGGCTTAAGTTTCAATTTAAACTTTAAAGCAGCCAAAAGAGTATGTTGGTGATATTTCAGTTGTCCATGAACAAAATCTGTATGGGTTCAGCGAAGTAGGGTCTTGCTGCCCTTTTAATGCTGACAATTAATATGCATTTGTCGGTTTCGATATAGTCTGTTGTGAGTACTTCCCTTTGTTCTCATGAATGGTCAGTATTTATATATATGTATTCAAAGGGGGCTTGATATTCAGTTTAAAGCTGCCAAAAGCACAAGCTCCAAATCTCCAATCAATGTCCTTTTTTAGCAGTAAAGATTACATGCCGTTATTTATTGAGAAACAAACTATATGCACATTGTCATGTGGGGGCGCATGTACAGGCGCTGCCGTGACGTGCGCCGCGCCACAGAACGCGCAGCACGCGCGCGGGAGGAAGCCACCGCAAGTGGCTAAGCTTGGAAATAGAGATTAGTTTCTATTCTTATTCCTTAAGTCTAGGAGAGATTAGTTAAGGCCCTAGGTCATATATTCCTGTAATCAGACATTGAGAAGGATTAAGCAAGATCATTATCCCTAATCCCCCATCTCTCTTTCCCAACAAGACGACGACAGAGGGGCAAAACCTCGCCGGCGATGACAGACCGTGGCTACGAACTCCGTAGTCAAGGGCCAGCTACCCTAGGTCCTGATGCCCTTGACAACCTGGTATCAGATTCTCGGTGTTCCTCGTCTTCATCAGCTCCGCCACCGCAACAATCCTCCACCGCCGCACCGCCAAACAACCTGCCCTGCTTGCCACCTTTGGTCGCTGCATCGATCCCATCAGCCATGTCCGAACCGACCACCGCCGATCTCGCCAAACTGATCGAAATCCTGACCATGACGGTGGCGTCCCTGCAGACGTCCGTCGCCGAGCTCTAGAAGGAGAAGTCCGCCTCTTCATCGGGCGGCCTCGGGGGCCACAATGGGCAGCACCACCACGATCGACCGCCAAGGTTCCAGAAGATGGACTTTCCCTGCTATGACGGAAAAACTGATCCGCTGATCTTCACCAATCGTGTGAGTCGTATTTCCATCAGTAGCGGATCATGGAGGAGGAGAAGGTCTGGATGGCCTCCTACAACTTGGAGGAGGGCGCGCAGATGTGCTACATCTAGGTCTAGACGGACGAGGGCACCCTATCCTAGCGTCGCTTCAAGGAGCTGTTGAACTCACATTACGGGCCGTCGCTGCGTTTTGTCCCACTGGCCGAATTGGCTAAATGCCGGCGCACGGGCACGGTCGCTGAGTATCAAGATCGGTTCCAAGTGCTCCTCCCCAGTGCTGGTCCGCTTACGGAGGCACAACGGGTTGAGCTGTTCACCGGGGGTCTCCAGCCGTCGCTCAGCATCGACGTTTGGATCTAGGACCCCCAGTCCTTGGTCGGAGCCATGAGCTTGGCCCTCCAGTTCGAACTGCGGGAGCAGTTCACCGCCCCGGCCACTAGAGCGACGCCCTGCCCTCTGTTGCCAGCTCCGGCCGTCAGCCTGGCTCAGCCTGTGCCGCCGGGTGCCAAAGCGATCACCCCCACGACAATCTCTGTCGAGGGTCGCCTCATCAAATGCCTCACCCAGGCAGAACAAGAAGAGCGCCGCTGTCTCGGAGGCCGCTGATCTTCGGACCAGACTGCCTCTACAACACTGACCGCGTCTCACGGCTATCGTCGCCAACGACGAACGCGTCGCGTGTGTCAGCGTCATTCGCGACGCTCCGCTGACCATCGGTGGCACCTCGTTCCCCGTTGATCTCTATGTCATGCCCTTGGTGGGGTATGATGTCGTCCTCGGCACCCGGTGGCTCGCGGGGCTTGGCCTGATAGTGTGGGATTTCAGCAACCACGTGGTCTCCTTCACGTACCAGGGTCGCGCTTTCTGTTGGTAGGGGACGGCGAGCCCTCGTGTGCCGGTCGTGAGCACGACCACGGATAGTAGCTCGCTCCTCGAGGAGCTCTTGGTGGACTTCGACGACGTCTTCAGCGAGCCGCACGTCATGCCCCCATCGCGCAGCCGTGACCACAACATCACCTTGGTGTCGGGGGCGCCACCGGTGGCTGTTCAGCCATACCGCTACCCCGCTTTGCACAAGGATGAACTGGAGCGTCAATGTGCGTCCATGCTAGACCAGGAGATTATTCGGCGCAGCAACTCGGCGTTCTCATCCCTGGTCCTCCTTGTCAAGAAGGCGGACGACTCTTGGTGGTTCCGTGTCGACTACTGCGTGCTGAACGCCATCACCATCAAGGACGCTTTCCCCATCTTGGTCGTCAACGAGCTCCTGGATGAACTCCATGGCGCCCGATTATTCACCAAGCTCGACCTCTGATCCGGCTATCATCAGGTCTGTATGAAATCGGAGGACATCGACAAGACCGTGTTCCAGACGCATGATGCCTTCTTCGAGTTCTTGGTCATGCCATTCAAGCTATGCAACGCCCCTGCGACGTTCTAGTCGCTCATGAACGACGTGCTGCCCGCCTACCTCCACTGGTTTGTGCTTGTCTTATTTGATGATACCTTGATATACAACACCTCCTGGGCGGACCACCTGCGTCACCTTTGCGTCGTCCTCGCGGTGCTCCGCCAACATCGTCTCTTCGTCAAGCGCTCCAAGTGCTCTTTCGGCGTGGACATTGTCGCCTACCTCAGGCACACCATATTCGCGGCGGGTGTGGCCATGGATCCGGCCAAGGTCCAGACCATCCACGACTAGCCTCAATCGCGCTCGGCGCGGGTGGTGCGCGTCTTCCTCGGCCTGGCGGGGTACTACATGAAGTTCGTCCACAACTACGGCACCATCACTGCTCCTCTCACAACTCTTCTAAAGGAGGGGTTCACCTAGAACGATGATGTAGCAGCGGCTTTCAGTGCCCTCAAAGGGGCGGTGACGTCGGCCCCAGTACTGACACTGCCAAATTTCGCTAAGCCATTCGTTGTTGAGTGCGACGCGTCGACCTATGGTTTCGGTGCGGTGCTGGTCTAGGAGGGCCATCCCATCGCGTTCTACAGCAGGTCGGTGGCGCCGCACCATCGCTCGCTCGCCGCTTATGAGCGGGAGCTCATCATCCTTGTCTAGGCCGTACGACATTGACGTCCATACCTATGGGGGCGGTGTTTCACAGTCAAGACGGACCACTACAGCCTCAAGTACCTGCTCGACCAACGCCTTGCCACGATCCCGCAACACCATTGGGTCGGCAAGCTGTTGGGCTTCGACTTCACCGTCGAATACAAGTCCGGGTCCACGAACACCGTCGTTGATGCCCTCTCCCGCCGTGACACTAAGGAGGGTGCCTTACTGGCTATTTCGGCGCCTCGATTCGACTTCATCGGTCGTCTTCGTCAAGCGCAGGCCACAGATCCAGCACTGGTGTCTTGGACAATGGTCGATGACATGGTTGCCTATGGGGGCGACTCTACATCCCACCCACCTCACTGCTGCTGCAGGAGATCATGGAGGTCGTCCATGAGGATGGGCACGAGGGCGTCCACCACATGCTTCACCGCCTCCGCCACAACTTTCATTTTCCCAACATGCGTCGTTTAGTGCAGGAATTCGTGCGGTCGTGCTCTACTTGTCAGCGATACAAGTCGGAGCATCTACACCTCCTGGGGCTACTTATGCCACTGCCCGTGCCATCGGCAGTCTAGGCTGACATTGGTCTCGACTTCGTGGAAGCGCTACCAAGGGTGAACGGGAAGACGATTGTTCTCTCCGTCGTCGATCGGTTCAGCAAGTACTGCCACTTCATCCCCCTCACGCACCCATACACGACGAAGTTTGTGGCGTAGGCCTTCTTCGCCGACATTGTTCACCTCCATGGCATCCCGCAGTCCATCGTTTCCGACTGCGACCCGGTGTTCACTTCAACATTCTAGCGCGAGCTCATGTAGCTTATGGGCACCAAGCTGCACATGACATCGGCCTTTCATCCACAGTCGGACGGCCAGATGGAGGCCGCCAACCGCGTCATTGTGATGTACCTACGCTGCTTCATCAGAGATCGTCCCCGCCAGTGGCTGCGCTGGTTGCCGTGGGCCGAGTACACCTACAACACCGCGTACCAGACATCACTCCGGGACACGCCGTTCCGCGTGGTATATGGCCGTGACCCTCCTTCCATCTGCTCTTATGAGCTAGGGGAGACGTGGGTGGCCGCCGTCTCCCAGGACATGGAGGCTCACAAGGCCTTCCTGGCTGATGTACGCTACCGCCTGGAGCAGACACAGGCGTCCTAGAAGCTCCACTACGACCGGCAGCATCGACCGGTCTCTTATCAGGTGGGCGATTGGACACTTCTTCGACTCAGGCAGCAGCCCGCGTCCTCCCTACCTAGGACGACCATGGGGAAGCTAAAGCCCCAATTTGTGGGACCCGACCGCGTCATCGAGATCATCAACGTTGTCGTTGTTCGCCTGGAACTGCCCCTGGGTGCCCGACTTCATGATGTGTTCCATGTGGGCATGCTCAAGAAATTCATCGGCGCACCTCCGGCCTCGCCCCTAGCCCTGTCGGCCATCCACAACGGCGTGGTGATTCCAGAGCCACTGAGTGTCGAGTAAGCTCGCTTGGCGCGTGGGGTTTGTTAGGTACTTGTCCGTTGGTGCGGCAAGCCGGCGGAGTCTGCTTCCTGGGAGGACCTCGACGAGTTCCGCCTCAAGTACCCCGGCTTTCAGCTCAAGGACGAGCTGGGTCTCGAGGGGGGGGGGGAGAGATGTCATGTGGGGGTGCACGTACAAGTGCCGCCATGACGTGCACCACGCCACAGAACACGCAGCGCGCGCGGGGGAGGAAGCCACTGCAAGTGGCTAAGCTTGGAAACAGAGATTAGTTTCTATTCTTATTCCTTAAGTCTAGGAGAGATTAGTTAAGGCCCTGGGCCATATATTCCTGTAACTGGACATTGAGAAGGATTAAGCAAGATCATTATCCCTAATCCCCCATCTCTCTCTCTCCCAACAAGCCGACGACAGAGGGGCAAAACCTCGCTGGTGATGATGGACCGTGGCTACGAACTCCATAATCAAGGGCTAGCTACCCTAGGTCCCGACACCCTTGACACACCTGGTTTTGTAATTTCTTTAATTACGCCTGATCTAATTCTTGAATAATCAAGCAATTTTGTTGATATGGTTGTTTAGGAAGTTATTTATCGTGTGGTGAATTCATTTTTAGTAGTCATATCCATCCTTCCTTTTGCTTGTGTTATACGTAGTTGTTGCCAGTTGTCACTTTTATCATTACACACCCCTACTTTGGGAATATGAAATGTGTACATCTAAACTACTAGCCAAGTAGCCAATTATTACTTACTGCAGTATGAATTGAGAGTGTTTTCATATCTATTAGAGCTCAATAAAAGTATGTTGTGTCATGGTGTGCTGGCCTTATGGAGACGATTTTAATTGCATAGACGCATCTGTTGTTAGTGTTGGACACAAAATGGAACATGCCGCCAGTGAAGAAAATTCAGAGTTCAAAATTTTTACTCCCGTTGGTCGTTTACATAATTGGTGGACAATCATTGCAAAATTTATACTTAAATCCAAATTACTTCTCATTAGGTTCTGCTTTATTCATTTACAGTATTACTTGTAGATATTGTGTTGGCTTCTCTCCTTAATATACTGTACTGTTATCATAGTCTATATTGATATCGTTGTATTTTGTGAATGAAGCTTTAGAAGGTGTTGGTGGAAAAAATGAAAAAGACAACGTTGAAGATGCAGATTTTGTACCATCTCAAGACTTGAACAAACTAGCTAATGGGAATGGGAACAGTAAGGTTTGATCTTGCTCCTCCTATAATACCGCCAATATTTTTTCTTTGTTGATATGACACTAATTTATCGAGGCCTCACTGCCAATGCAGATTCCTGCTACATTAGATGACTATAAAGGTTTTTGGTTCCAATAATTGAGGAGTATTTTAGTACAGGAGATGTGGAACTTGCAGCTTCTGAGCTAAGGAGTCTCGGATCTGATCAGTTCCACAATTACTTTGTCAAGAAGCTCATATCCATGGCAATGGACCGTCATGACAAAGAAAAAGAAATGGCTTCAGTTCTGTTGCCTGCCTTGTATGCTGATCTACTGAGCTCTTCCAAGATGAGTGAAGGTTTTATGATGCTCCTGGAGTCAACAGAAGATCTAGCTGTTGATATACCAGATGCTAATGATATCTTGGCTGTTTTTGTTGCCCGCGCTGTTGTGGATGAAATACTGCCTCCAGTTTTTCTCACTCGAGCCAGAGCACTGCTTCCAGAATTCTCTAAAGGGATTGAAGTTTTGCAAGTTGCTGAGAAGAGCTACTTGTCAGTTCCCCATCATGCGGAGCTAGTTGAGCGCAAGTGGGGTGGGAGCACTCACTTTACTGTAGAAGAGGTGAAAAGGAGAATCCAGTACATTTTGAGGGAGTATGTCGAGAGCGGGGATACTGATGAAGCCTTTAGGTGCATAAGGGAGCTGGGCCTTCCATTCTTCCATCATGAGGTTGTGAAACGTGCTCTCACTCTTGGCATGGAGAATCTGTCGTCGCAGCATTTTATCCTAAAGCTATTGAAGGAATCAACTGCAGGTTGCTTGATCAGTTCTAATCAAATGTCAAAGGGTTTTTGTCGGCTAGCTGAGAGTATTGATGATCTGAGCCTTGATATTCCTTCTGCCAAAACTCTCTTTGACAAGCTGGTCCAGACAGCTATATCTGAAGGATGGCTTGATGCTTCATTCACTACATCTTCTGCCCCTAATGAAGATGCGCAAAATACAAGTGGTGAAAAGGTCAAGCATTTCAAAGAAGAATCTGGTCACATAATTCAAGAATATTTTCTATCAGATGATGTCCCAGAACTCATTAGAAGCCTTCAAGAGCTCTCTGCCCCAGAGTACAACCCTATTTTCCTCAAGAAGCTTATTACACTTGCTATGGACAGAAAGAGCAGGGAGAAGGAGATGGCTTCTGTGCTCCTTTCTTCACTCAGCTTGGAACTCTTCTCTACTGATGACATCATGAAGGGATTCATAATGCTCCTGCAGTCAGCAGAAGACACTTCCCTCGACATTGTGGATGCTTCCAGTGAACTTGCCCTCTTCCTTGCCAGGGCAGTTATCGATGAAGTTTTGATTCCACTGAACTTGGATGAGATCAGTAGCAAGCTACGCCCTAACAGCAGTGGTAGTCAAACTGTCCAGATGGCTCGTGCCCTGCTTGCTGCTCGCCATTCTGGTGAGAGAATACTGCGCTGCTGGGGTGGTGGCACTGGTTGGGCTGTAGAAGATGCAAAGGACAAAATCTCAAAGCTCCTTGAAGAATACAACACTGGTGGTGACTTGGGGGAGGCTTGCCAATGCATCCGTGACCTTGGAATGCCCTTCTTCAACCATGAAGTCGTGAAGAAAGCGCTGGTCATGGCAATGGAGAAGCAGAACGAAGCAAGCATCTTGGCTCTGCTGCAGGAGTGCTTCGCTGAGGGGCTGATAACCATCAATCAGATGACAGAAGGCTTCTCTCGCGTCAACAAAGGCCTTGATGATCTGATCCTCGACATCCCTAATGCACAGGAGAAGTTTGAAGCATATGTGGATCTCGCAACCCAACGTGGGTGGCTTCTTCCATCCTTGTCCTCTGTTCGTTGAGCTCCTTCCATCAGGCATTCAGGCGGTTAAACTTGATGAATTTTCTGTATGTACATTTCCACCCATGCTGTTGTTAGCACCATACCGAAAATTTTACCTGTTCCTAGTGTACCCTAAGTCAGATATGTGGTCGTATACCGGAGGATGATAGGTTGGTTGTGTTTGTACTTTTCAGATAGTGTTCTATTGGTTTGGTCTGGGAGTAATTTGCCTTGGGACTTGGGAGGGTTGAGAATAATCATATCGTTTCAGGTGATGAGATAGTCTTCATGACCAGCGGAATTTTTGTAATTAGCTGCCGGAGGATTCCAGCTTCTGAAGCTCAGCTCAATGTGGATGTGCTTAATTTCAACTATTAAGTATTACCTCTCTGTTTCAAAATATAATATGCACATGTTTTAAAGAAAGTTAACATTTATAACTTTTAACTAATAATTTAGCTAAAATCATTTAGGATTAGTGTTGTGCATGTCGTAGTTTATATGCTGCTATCTTAATTGTTGATGATATATAGTAAAGTGATTAATAGCTAACATTATACGTTAAAGATCATGTAAAAAATTAAATAACCAGTATTTTAGAATGGAGGTAATATCATCTTTTATACGTCCTTTCATTTTCACCTACTTAGGTCTGTTTGGGATAACAACTAAGATTTTAGAAATAGGTATAGTTTAGTTTCAAATAATCTTGGAGCTAGGATTAAGAATGGATTAAGGGTATTTTATTGAGTAATTTAGTTTTTATTATATATTAAAAATAAATATTTAAATTATTTTATTATATTACACAAACTACAGATTTCATCCGAATCTTGGATATATATAGGAGATGGCTCTAGCCGTGAGGAACTACATCACTACATCATGTGTTTTTCTTTTTATTAAAAAAACTATGGGAGCAGTTATTCTATTTCTCTCACCAGCTAAAAATATTTATCTTGTAAAAAACTTATATAATATTTTAGAACATAGATACTAAATATTTATGTATCTTGATATTTGTTACGAGACAGTGACAAGCGTTACCTGGCATTGGTGACGCTGAAATCGGCGTCAGCATGCTTGGCAGTGGCACAAGTTGCTGGTATATGCACCTTAGCTTTCCTTGGACGAAAGCTACAGCTTCCATCAGGAGGCACTGGAGCAGAGCATGTTAACATAGTGTCAACACCCAACTAAAGATTGTGATGGATCTATACACATTAGGTTAGACCAATCCACCGTTGAAAAAAATCGATATTAATTTGTACTCAGCAAAATAGCTTTCACAGCAAAAGCAACACATTAATTGGGTCAACCTAATTAATGGATCTGCTCCCTTATCGTCGGATCTAGTGCCCCATCATTGGATTTGTACCCTTGTCACTACATCCGCTGCCTCGTCACTAGATTTGCTGCCTCGTCACCAGATTCGCTGCTCCATCGACGGTGCAAAGGACTGAACAACGTGTGGTGTTGGTGGTGCGAAGGGCTGACGGGCACGGGGTGTTGGCAATAATGGCAGGCGACACGTGCGAGATTGAGGAGGATAGATCAGTCGCGCGAGGAAGAGAGAACTCAATCTTAAAGAGAGGAAGATTGAAGAGAGAGCTCACTAAAAGGGCTAGCAGTGGGGATGTTTTAGGGTTAGAGGAGGGGAGGAGAAAGGAAATTTATATACTCAAGGCTAGAGTTTGACTAAAATAATACTCCTTCCTTCCTGTATTCAATGTCGCCTAAGCTCATGGAACAGTGACCAAGGAAAAAAGTACTCTCCTTGCATGTAGCAACTGCATGGTCTCTCATTAAATACTTCCCATGCATGTAGCAACTACTCCTAGCAAACTGCATGCTACATACCCCACCAAGAAATGACTTAACACTCTCAGCCAATAATACCCGCCAATAATTTTCACTACCGGCTGGAAACCAAAATGAAAACGAACCTGCCATGCATGTATTTTCTTTCCTTCTCGACTGAAACAAACCAACAGAGAATAAAAAAAACATACAAGAGAAAGAAGTGAAGCATTGCATGCAGAGTCCATATCATATGCTGCTTATTGAAACGGTGCTGAGGCCATGCATGCATGCAGCATGAGTACACAAACTACCGCCTCGTGTGCTGAACCAAGTAGTAGTACAGATAGAATACGATAGAGAACGCGGGCTGCGTGGTGGAGGGACGGAGGACGACTGTGACCTCGCAATAGCTCTCGTTCACATCAGGAAAGATCCCGTGGAACGCGGGCTCGTGCTCGAATCCGAGGAAGTCGACGAGCATGCGGAGCTCATGAATGAAGCCAGCCTCATCGCGGAGAGTCCCACTCATGGTATGAACCGGCATCTACAAAAGAGAGAAATTTTTGTAAAAACTCTGGAAGACGAGATAGTAAGTAGTTTTTAAGAAAATATGGTTAATATAAGTCCTAGGGTCAGGTCTGTTTGGCTTTCTACAGTCAAGTCGGCTCTAATACCATCTTGTAATGCCCCGATTTAATAAAACCGGGAATTTATTGAAATTCCATAGAAAATCAATAAATACAAGACGTTCATCACACGACTGCGTACAATACGCCAATCAATCATGTTTCATAGACCATATTATTACAAAAGAGTTAAATGAAAGAGAAACTAATAAAATAAATCCTCTAGATGAACGTCTTCTTCTAGTCTCGTGCCTTGACTGGGTCGCTACTCCAAACCATCACCCTCCTCGTAGTAGATTGCCTTTGCTGGTGTAAGTCAACGGGGGTGAGTACAATCATACTCAGCAAGCCACCGAATGCAATTATAATGCAAGGTAATAACAAGGAAGGTAGTGGCTTCTTTTGCGGAAAAGCATATTTGTAAAGCAATTAATGGAAGCAGGTTATTTAGTAGAGAAAATTAAACATGTGTATGCATCATCTTCTAACTCGAGGAGTACAGTCAGCCCACCCTCGCTCAATAGTCCTTACATGCCATGAATAACACAACCATTCATTCATAAGTAAACTAACTACGAGAAGTCACACAACCCGCCCTTGACCGTGGGCTCGGCTTTTTGAAAAGATTTAAACTCTGATCAGAGGTGTACTACTGTACCCACAAGGCACTTGTTTCCCGCACACCGTAGTGTGTTAAATGACTCCTGTCACGAGAATCTCGTGCCAAAACCTTCAGCATGGAACGCACCAATTCGATAACACCCTCTTATAGGTTTCATATGGTTTCCCAGTCACTTCGGGCCACACCATACCCCCTCTTGAGCCTCGTCGGTACAAGTCACTTGCAGGTTGCCCCTTGCTCCCTCCACTATGGTGCTTCAAGTTGGTACGATCCATACCTCCAGTTAGGACTTACCCACTAGACTTGTGGTTAGTACGAGTTTGTTTTGCAACAGATCCCGTAGACCGGTCCTTATAGTGCCCCGGGTGCGACCAACCAATGCCCTAGCTTGCACCCGGAACCCACCATACTTATAACATAGCCAAACTCCAACAGAATCTAGAGACGAGAATAACGGGGAAATCATATAGCAGAATCCATCTATCTATGACTCGTTCTTTTATCCTATAGCAGTTGTGTCGATACATTGGATACTAACTAATATAATATTGTAGAGTGACAAGGAGTTTAGGCTCAATAAGCATGGCTTGGGTTTACACACAAGGACAAAGATCTAATAAATATAATTTAGGGCTTGAGATTAGACTAATGCAATATTATCCTATGAGTTATAGCAATAATTTATTAAAACATGGGCTCAATTATGATCAAAATGGGGGTTGTGACTTGCCTTGTTCCACAAATGGTGAAGGTGGGATCTCGGGGTAAGACTCCGGATCTTCGACGGTGTCGTAGTCTTCTGATACGAAAAAAATAAACACGACATTCAATAAACAATCCAAAATCACCAATATAACATACATGTTTTTGTTGTATTAATTAAGGAGAAGGGAGTTTAAATTCTATGAAATTACTACCCAATCATTTGAGATTAATTTTTAAAGAGGTTTCTGAATTTTATAAATTGATATAAGTATTTTTCCCTAAGGGATTTTTATTTTCCCTTTTAGAGGTGAAATAAAAAGTATAAAGCAACCCTATTGTTTTTATTGCATTTAAAATAGTGAAATGAAGTTATTATGTCTTCTGAAGTTATTATATAAGTTTTTATGGTATTTTTAGAGAGTGTTGAGTTTTTATCCCATGAATTAATTATTTCTCCTAAAAGGGCATTTGAATTATTATTTAATAAGAATAAAATTTGCAAAATAAACATATTGTTTTTATTGCATAAAAGTGTAGAGAATAAAAAAGACAAATTTTCTAGAATTGAAATGGTCAAATTTGGAGTTAAATTGAACAAGTTATGAATTTTTAAAGTTTAAATAAATTTCTGAAATTTTATTTAAACAAAAACAGGCTTGGGTCCACAGTGAGCCAGGCCCACCATGGACCCGCGCACGATGCGCGTGATCTGGCCCAATTTGGACCGTTGGATCCAGATCCAGCGGCCAGATGCGAGGCGGGGCGTTTAAGTGATGATCGACGGCTGGGATCAAGCGGTACCGGTCAACAAAGGGGTCAAACGCATCTAGGCGCTTGATTTAGGGATTTAATCCTGACCGTGCGCTGCAGATCAGGCGGCCGTGGCCTCATCCGGCACGACACGCGTCGAAGGGGTAACTACCCCCTTCGTTCCCGACTCCAGCGGCGCAACGGTGAGCAATTCCCGGTGATGGCGAGGCCTAAGGCCCTAACTAGCGGCCAAAACGGAAAGGGGATGAAAGGGGGAACACAAGGGTACCGAAAAATGGAGCGTGCGATGGTTGGACGCAACCGGCGATGAGCGTGGGCGATAGGGGTCCCTCGGGTTGGCGGTGGCGACGGTCTTCCGGCGGCGATCCGGCCCAACGGAGGTGGTGCCGAGGGAGAGGGCGTGAAGAGGGTCCTAGTGGTGGCGACGGCGAGGACGGCGGTGGCGCAAGTCATCGGCGATCGGTGACTGGAGTGGAAACAGGGGGAGGGGGGTTTCCGGCGTCGCAAGGCTTCGGCAGAGCGTGGCTTAGGCAAAGGTGGCGTGGCCGTAGTGCGGGGAGGGCAAGGGTTTTATAAGAGGGGGTCGCCAGCGTGTATGGAAGGAGGAAAGGGGGAAACCCGAGGGGATTTCCAAAAATACTACGGTGAGCTTCCATTCGCATGGCTACCTTCCAATTGTGCCGGAAACCCGTTGGTTTTCGGGGGGAAACAATCACTGGAGTATGGCAAGTCGCGGCGTGGGATCATCTTGGCAAACGGCGGCCAGCGGTGGTGGGATTGGAAAGGGTTTCATCGGAAATAGAAGGGGGAAATCCCCTTCCATCGAAGGAGAAGGATATGACAGGAGGGTCCCACCTATCATAGACCGAGCGCAAGGGGGCGGGGCGCCGACCAGTGGGTCCGGGACGTCAGCGACGGAAGGGGGAGCGTGAGCGGATGCCGTGTGGGTCCAAGGCGGGGCGCAGGCACGGAGGAGAGAGAGGGGGAGCGCTGATAGGGTGGCCCCACCTGTCAACGAGCGTGGGGTACCGGACTGGGCCGAGAGGAATTGGGGGTTGCGGCCCACTAACAAATTACATGCATTTTTTGATTTAAAATAATTCCAGATAATGTTTTATTTGTTTAGGGCTTGAAGTACTGTTGCTAAAATTTTGTAAAAAATCTCAAAATATTTCTCGGCCTCTAGATCCCATCATAATTTTTTCAGGTTCAAATTTTAAATATTTCTCCATGTTTTGCTTTAATTGGGTTCTTTTAACCTTTTCTTTAATTAAATAATCCTTTTTAATTTCAGAAAATTTATTTCCCTCATTTTTATTTTATTTTTACTTCTTGGGATGTTACAATCCTGTCCCCCTTACAGAGAATCTCGTCCTCGAGATTTGAAGCGAAACTCAGGAAAACTAAGGGATGGGGTTCTACTGGTGCTCTGGAATGTGAGGAGACGATGCTTCAGAAACTGGCCGAGTGTCCTCCGGGACTGGGTTGGTTGAGGTCAAATTGGAAACGCCTTCTGACATACCTTGGACTTCTTGAGCGGAGATGTGGTGAACTTGGGTACGTCCCACCGGGCTTGGAACGGTGGATGACTCCTGCTTGGGGGTAGGGGCACATGTTGGAGAAATGATGTAACACCCAGATTTAATAAATCCGGACCTTTATTGAAATTCCATAGAAAATCAATAAATCAAGACGTTCATCACACGACCGCGCAAAATACGACAAGCATTCATGGTTTGTAGACCATATTAGTACAAAAGTGTTAGAATAAAAGAGAAACTAATAAAATAAGGTTCTAGATGAACGCCTCCTTCCAATCTCGCCTTGACTGGTCGCTACTCCAGACCTTCATCCTCCTCGTAGTAGACGGGCTCTGGTGGTGTAAGTCAACGGGGGTGAGTACAATCATACTCAGCAAGCCACCGAATGCAAATATAATGCAGAGTAATAACAAGGAAGGTAGTGGCTAATTTTGCGGAAAAGCATATTTGTAAAGCAGTTAAATGTGATCAAGTTATTATTACAGAAATGTAAACATGTGAATGCATCATCTTCTAACTCGAGGGGTACAGTCAGCCCACCCTCGCTCAACAGTCCTTACATGCCATGAATAACTCAACCATTCAAACAATTGTAAACTAACTGCGAGAAGTCACACAACCCGCCCTTGACCGTGGGCTCAGCTTTTCGAAAAAATTTAAAACTCTGATCAGAGGTGTACCACTGTACCCACAAGGCACACACTCATCCCATACACCAAAGTGTAACGAGATGACCCATACCACGGTAACTCATGCCAAAACCTTCCATATGGACTGCCTCGACCCGACAGCACCCTCTTATGGGTTTCATATGGTGCCCCGACGCGTCGAGCCAACACCATACCCCCCTTGAGCCACATCGGTACAAGTCACCCGTAGGTTGCCCCTTGCCCCCTCCACTATGGTGCATCGAGTCAGTTTGTTCCATACTTCCAGTTAGGACTTACCCATTAGACTTGTGGTTAGTACGGAAGTGTTTTGCAACAGATCCCATAGACCGGTCCTTATAGTGCCCCGGGTGCAACCAACCAATGCCCTAGCTTGCACCCGGAACCCACCATACTTATAACATAGCTAACTCCAACAGAGTCCAGAGACGAGAATAACGGGGAAATACATATAATAGAATCCATCTATCTACGACTCATTCTTTTATCCTATAGGAGTTGTGTCGGTACCTTGGACACTAGCTAATATAATATTGTAGAGTGACAAGGAGTGTAGGCTCAATAAGCATGGCTTGGGTTTGCACACAAGGATGGGGATCTAATAAATATAATGTAGGGCTTGATATTAGACTAGTGCAAATATATCCTATGTGTTATAGCGATATTTAAATAAAAATTGGGCTCAATTATGATCAAAATGGGGGTTGTGACTTTCCTTGATCTACAAATGGTGAAGGTGGAACCTCGGGGTAAAACTCCGGCTCCTTGACGATCTCGTTGTCTTCTCGATACGGAAAAACACAACATTCAATAAACAATAAAAACATTACAACACATATACATACAAGTGTAGGATCTTAAATAAGGACTAAACCCCTTAATATTATAAAGTTATGGTGAATGTATTAAAGATTAATTTCTTAGGAATTTTCCTAATTTATTTCATGAAATATCAATTTATTCCTAAGGGGTTTTTATTCATTTAATTAATAAGAATATTTTGTGCCAAAGTAACATACTGTTTTTATGGCATAAGTCTTTAGAGAATAAAAATATTGATTTAACAAAATTTGAATGGTGAAATTTGGAGTTAAAATGAGCAAGTTATGAATTTTCAAAGTTTAAATCAATTTTTGAATTTTATTTTAAACAGAAAATGGGTTCTGGTCCACGGTGAGTCAGGCCCACGGTGGACTCACCTACTGTGCGCGTGAATCGGATCGATCTAGACTGTCCGATCCAGATCAAGCGGTTAGGCGTGAGGCGGTAGGGTTAAGTGGCGATCGACGGCTGTGAGGCCTCGATACCGCTTTGACCCGATCAACGACTCTGATTAATTCCTTTCGGGATTTAATCCGGGTCGTCTGATTACAAACGTGCGGCCAGGAATGGATCTGGCAGGGCACGCGTGTAAGGGGGGATTACCCCCTTCGTTCCCGACTCCAGCGCCGCAACGACGAGCAATTCCGGCGTTGGTGGCGGTCAACTGGCCAAGCTAAGGCCTGAAACGGAGATAGGGGATCCTAGGGAACATGGGCGTACCAGCGGAGGTGGTGGCAGCGAGCTGGCGGTGACCGGCGACGAAGATGGGCGACGAGGATCCCTCGGGTTGGCAGTGGCGGTGGTGTTCCGGTGGTGATCTAGCCCAACGGAGGCGAGGCCGATGACGGGCGGGGGATGGAGGTCACAGAGGTGTCATCGGCGAGGGCGTCAGTGACTCGAGTCATCAGCAAGCGGTGGCCGGAGGCGAAGCAGAGCTAAAGGCCGAAAAACGGCAGCGGCGCTCTAGAGTGCTCTGGCTAGGGCTTCAGGGGTGGGCGGAGTGCAGCGGAGGCCGAGGGCTTAAATAAGGGGGTCGCCGGCGAAGGGATGGAAGGTTTTACCGAGGAAACCCGAGGAGGTTTCCGGGATTCTCCGGCGAGGCTTCCAAACGGGCGAGCAAGCTTCCATAAACGTGAAACTGCGTTGGCTTTCGAAGGAAGGAGGTCGTCGACGATCGGGGAAGGCGATCCTGCGATCAATTCAACAAAAATGGGCACGGGGCGGCGGATAAATGGAAGGGGATCGCCAGAGAAGGAAAGGAGAGGGGGATTCCATCGGAGACGATGGATCCGACAGGTGGCCCCCACCTGTCGGCGGGTGAGCGAAATAGGAAAGGCCGACAGATGGGCCCGGGCGGTCAGTGGCTAAGGCGCGGGCTGGCGAGGCTGACAAGCGGGGCCAAGCTAACGCGGGCGCGGGAGAGGAGAGAGGGGGGAGTGCGCCGATAGGTCGGTCCCACCTGGCGGTGGCACAGGGCTGGACTAGGCCGGGCTTGGGGAGGATTTGGGGTTGGCGGCCCAATAGGATTTAAAATGCATTTTCTAATTAAAATAATTCCAGTAATTCATTTATTTGATTAAAGGTTGAATCACTGTTGATAAAAATTTGTAAAACTTCCTGAAATTATATCTTGGCCTCTAGATTCCACCATAAATTTTCCAAGTTAAAATTTGAAGTATTCCTTCCTGTTTGGCTTTAATAGGGTTCTTTTAGTGTTTTCTTTAATTCCATAAATCCTTTATTTTCCAGAAAATATGTTTTCTTTATTTTATTTATTTTTAATTCTTGGGATGTTACAATCCTATCCCCCTTACAAAGAATCTCGTCTTGGAGATTCGGATCAATCCTTGAATAGCTCTGGATCCTGCATCTTCAGTTCCTCTTTTTTTCCCATGTAGCCTCCTCTACGGGATGATTGTTCCATTGGACCTTACAGAAGCGGATGACTCGGCTCCTGGTGGTCCTTTCCTTGACTTCCAAGATTCTAACGGGCTTCTCAACATAGGTCAGATCCTCTTGTATATTCAACTGTTGAAGGTCAAATTTGCTCTGTTGGGACTCGAAGACACTTCTTTAGCTGTGACAAGTGAAACACATCATGTACCCCAGCCAATGAGGGTGGTAGCTCTAACTGATAAGCGACCTCGCCTTGACGTCGGACAATGGGGAAAGGTTCAACGTACCGAGGCGCTAATTTCCCCCTCATGCTAAACCTTTGAGTGCCACGGAGGGGAGTAACTCGGAGGTAGACATGGTCTCCTTCTTCAAAGGCTAAATCTCGACGATGATTGTCCACATAACTCTTCTGTCGAGATTGGGCTGTCTTGAGTCGGTCTCTGATGATCCGTACTTTCTCTTCAGCTTCCCAAAGGATGTCTATTCCAAATACTTGGGATTCACCGGTCTGATCCCAAAGTAAAGGCGTTCTGCACTTGCGTCCATATAAAGCTTCAAATGGGGACATCTGAAGGCTGGCTTGATAACTGTTATTGTACGAAAACTCAGCGTACGACAAACTCTTGTCCCAAGTTCCTCCAAAGTCCAAGGCACATGCCCAGAGCATAACCTCTAATATCTGATTCACCCTTTCAGTTTGTCCATCTGTCTGAGGGTGGTATGCTGGGCTGAAGTTTAGTCTCGTTCCCATTTCCTCTTGAAGGTTTTTCCTGAATCGAGACGTAAACTGACTCCCTCTATCGGACACTATCTTCTTAGGTACTCCATGAAGACACACTATGCGGGCCATATACAACTCTGCGAGTTTAGGACCACTAAAGGTCGTCTTGACGGCTATGAAGTGAGCTACCTTCGTTAGCCGATCGATGATTACCCATATAGAATCATAACCAACTTGGGTCTTTGGGAGTCCGGTGATGAAGTTCATACTGATCTCTTCCCATTTCCATTCAGGCACTTTAAGTGGCTGTAGCAGTCCTGCGGGTCTCTGGTGCTCTGCCTTCACTCATCGACAGGTGTCACATTCTACGATGAATTGAGCAATTTCCTTCTTCATGCTAACCCACCAATACCGTTCTTTCAAGTCCTGGTACATCTTGGTACTCCTGGGGTGGATGGAGTATAGAGTGTCATGAGCTTCCCTTAGAATAAGGGTTTTTATCTCCGGTTTATCAGGTACACAGATCCTGGTTCCGAACCATACGGTGTCATTCTCATCCTCTAAAAATCCTGGGGCCTTGCCCTGCCTCATGTTCTTCTTAATTGCTGCTATGTCTTGGTCTTCTAACTGAGCTTCATGGATCTGCTCGAATAGGACTGGTCGGGTCTCAAGGGTGGCTAGATAGGCTCCCGTGGTTATCCCAAGGTTTAACTTTTCCATCTCCTTATACAACAAAGGCGCGTGATCCTGAATCACGATGGCGGTGCAATATCCCTTACGACTTAATGCATCAGCTACCACGTTTGCTTTGTCGGGATGGTAGTGAATGCCTAGGTCGTAGTCCTTTATCAATTCTAGCCATCGCCTTTGCCTAAAGTTGAGATCCGACTGCATGAAAATATACTTCAAACTCTTGTGGCCTGTGAAAACTTCGCACTGGTTTCCAACCAAATAGTGCCTCCATATTTTCAGGGCGTGTACAACAGCGGCCAATTCTAGGTCGTGTGTAGGGTAGTTTAGCTCATGGGGTCTCAATTGCCGGGAGGCGTACGAGACAACTTTCCCGTCCTGCATAAGAACACATCCCAAACCCTAGCGAGATGCGTCGCAATAGACATTGAAGTCCTTCCTTATATCTGGTAGGGTTAGTATGGGTGCTGACACCAGGCATGTCTTGAGTGTCCGAAAACTTTCCTCACATTCGGGAGTCCATTCAAACTTCTCTCCCTTCTGCAACAACTTGGTCATAGGCTTGGCTATCTTGGAGAAATTCTTGATAAATCGTTGGTAGTATCCTGCTAAACAAAGAAAACTCCGTATCTCAGATACGTTGGTGGGTGGTAGCCAATCCATAACTGCTTCCACGGTAGCAGGGTCTACCGCGATACCTTGTGCGGAGATGATGTGTCCTAGGAACTTTACTTCCGCCGTCCAAAATTTACACTTGCTGTACTTGGCATACAACTGATGTTCCCTTAGTTTTCCTAGGGTCAATCGGATGTGGGTCTCGTGCTCTTCTTTGTCCTTGGAATAGATGAGAATGTCATCTATAAACACCACGATAAACTTGTCCAAGTATTCCATAAACACCTTATTCATCATATTCATGAAGAAAGCCGGGGCGTTGGTCAAACCAAAGGACATGACGGTGCACTCATAAAGTCCATAGCGAGAGGTGAATGTTGTCTTGGGTATGTCTTCCTCTCGAATTATCAGCTGATGATAACCAAACCGTATGTTGATCTTGGAGAACACAGTGGCTCCTTTCAGCTGATCAAATAGATCATCGATCCTGGGTAATGGGTACTTGTTTTTGATGGTTACCTCATTCAGGGCTCGATAATCTACGCATATACGCTTATCCTTGTCCTCCTTCTCAATGAAGATGACAGGGGCTCCCCATGGGGATGTGCTGGGTCTGATATATCCCTTCTTCTCAAGGTCTTCAAGTTGCTGCTTCATTTCTGCTAGCTCATTGGCGGCCATACGATATGGTCGCTTGTAGATGGGAGTGGTTCCGGGTACTAGATCAATCCTGAACTCGATGTCCCCCTTGGGTGGCATCCCTGGTAAATCCTCCGGGAATACGTCCGGGTACTCGTAGACTACCGGTATCTCTTCCAGGGTAATCTAGTGTAGACGAGGTCTACCGGGCTTCCAACTCGACATCTGAAATGTGACGACAGTCCCTTCTTCACTGGTCACGGTCACTTTCCTTCGGGCACATCTTATCACTCCTTGATGTTTGTTAAGCCAGTCCATTCCTATAATCATATCCAAACCTTGGCATTCTATTAGAATGGGGCCGGCCCAGAATATTGTACCTTGGATATCTACCCATACCCTTGGACTATAAGAGTGAGCTTGGGTTTGTTTGCCTGGGGTGGCTATCAGTACTGGCCTTGCTAATTCGCATTTGTTCAGATTATGTTTTTCCACAAAAGTTGTTGAAATAAAGGAGTGCGTAGCTCCAGTATCAAATAAGACCACTGCAGGGGCTGAATGAACGGTGAACTTACCCATGACAATCTCTGGTGCAGCCTGGGCTTCCTTGGCGGAGACATGGTTGACGTGGGCGCGGACGGCGGGATTGGCTGCGACTCCCTGCGGATGCTTGGGGTGGGGGCACTGGTGGGAGTAATGCACTTCTTGGCGGCAGTTGAAACAAATCACGCGTTTGTCGTGCTTGTCACGCAAGACCTCTGCTTTCTTGGCAGGGGCGGATGGAGTAGCTGGTGCGGCGGGAGTGAGGCGAGGTTGTCCTGCTCCCGGGTTGGTGGCGGGTGGTGCGGGACGGTACACCGGGCGCGGGTGATATTCGGGCGCCGGTGGGGGAGGTACAAAACATGGCCTCTGCGCCATTCCTTGATTCTGGCGGAAGGCGATCATCCTCTTCTTTTTTAGGTCGACCTTGTTCTGCTCGGTCTCCTGAATGATGGCCTTGTTAACCAACTTCTGAAAGTTTGCGTAGTCTCCGGAGACCAGCTGAAGGGAAAGCTCATCCTTCAGCCCCCAGAGAAACTTGGACTGTTGGGCCATATCAGTACGGACTTCCTCCGGCGCATACCGGGCCAGCCGGTTAAACTCGTGCAGATATTCTGTTACGGACCTGCTTCCTTGTTGCATGTCCCTAAATTCCTGCTGCCTTGGGGCAATAATGCCATCGGGGATGTGGGTAGCGTGGAAAGCGGCGGAGAACTTTGCCCAGGTATGGACGTGTCCCTCCGGTAGAGTCTCGCGCAGGTTATCCCACCATTCCGCGGTGGGTCCCTAGAGTTGGTGGGCAGCGAAGGCTACCCTCTCCTGTTCAGTGCAGGTTAGGAGATCCAACTTTTTCCCAATCGTTCTTAGCCAGTCACCAGCCTCCATGGGGTTGGTGGTGCTAGAGAACGTGGGAGGGCGGAAGGCCGGGGAGCGACCTCCTCTAGGTCCTTCTGTACCTCTCGAATCTGGTGGCGTAGCTACGTGGTGTCGACGACACTCTAGCGTAGTAGCTCATTCTGGTGCCTCAACTCCTCCACCTCGGCGGTCAAGTGATGGTTCTGCTGAACCTGGCGACGAAGATCGGCGTTCTCGCGGTTCAGATTCTCCGACGAATGGCGGTAGAAGTCGATGGTGTCATGCTGACTATCTGCATCAAGGATGGCCTCAATGTGAAGATTGTCCATGGCCTCCAATAATCTCATGGTGCGGGCGATGGCGGAGTTGCGCTGAGTGAGGGAGCTGATGTACATGCTGCGGTGACTCCCAGGGGTACGCATGGGTATGAAGCGGTAGACGGTGTCGTGGAGCTAGCCGTCATAGACCAACCGGAGCTCGACGAGGGCCTGGAGAGCAGCACGGTGGCTGGCCACCACGAAAGAAGGTCCTCCGACTCCATGGGTGTAGAATGTAGGCTGTGTGGGGGAGGGGCGGATGACGACCGTGACCTCGAAGTAGCTCTCGTCCACATCGGGAAAGATCCCGTGGAACGTGGGCTCATGCACGAACCTGAGGAAATCGACGAGCATGCGAAGCTCGTGGACGAATCTAGCCTCATCGCGGAGAGTCCCACTCGTGGTATGGACCGGCATCTACAAAAGAGATAAAATTTTTGTGAAACTCCAGAAGATGAGAGGGTAAGTAGTTTTGTAAGAAAATATGGTTAATAAAAATCCTAGGGTCAGGTTTATTTGGCTTCCTACAGTCAAGTCGGCTTTGATACCATCTTGTAACGCCCAAATTTAATAAATTCGGACCTTTATTGAAATTCCATAGAAAATCAATAAATCAAGACGTTCATCACACGACCGCACAAAATAAGACAAGCATTCATGGTTCGTAATATACAAAAGTGTTAGAATAAAAGATGACCCATATCACGGGAACTCGTGCCAAAACCTTCCATATGGACCGCCTCGACCTGACAACACCCTCTTATGGGTTTCATATGGTGCCCCGATGCGTCGAGTGTAACACCCCAAAAATTAAAAGGAATAAAATAAAAAAAGAAAATATTATATAAATCATTTCTGAATTTATTATTAAAGAAAAATCGCCAAAAGAACCCAAATAAAGCCAAACAGGGAGAAATGCTCAAAATCTGGACTTGAAAATTTTATGAGATGAACTAGAGGCCAAGATATAATTTTAGGAATTTTTACAAATTTTTATCAACAGTGATTCAACCCTTAATCAAATAAATGAATTACTGGAATTATTTTAAAACAGAAAAGAATTGAAAAAAGCTTAATGGGCCTCAACCCCAAAACCTTCCCCGACGGCCTTTTTGGCCCAGCCCATCGCCACCCTCTCGCTGACAAGAGGGGCCCGCCTGCCGGCGCACGCCCCCTCTCTCCTCCCGCCCGCGCCCCGCCTGGACCCACCGGTCAGCCCCCGCCGCGCCACTGACCGCCCGGACCCGTCTGTCGGCCCCCTTTCTTTTTGGATCGCTCACTGACAGGTGGAGCCCACCTGTCAGGTGCTTCGTCTCCGATGGAAGGGGATCGCTCCCCTTCCTTTCTCCGGCGATCTCCTTCCTGCTTCACCGACGGTTGCCCGTTTTCACCTGGATTTGCCCCGGATCATCTCCCCCGATCGCCACCGCTCCCATTCCATCGTTAACCGACGCGTTTTCACGCTTAAGGAAGCTAACCGAGCCAAAGGAAAGCCTCGCCGGAGTAAATAGGAACCCTTCACGGGTTTCCCTCCTATAGCCTACCATAGCCATCGCCGATGACCCTATAAAGACCCCCTCGGCCACCGCTCACTGCCCACACCACCTTGAGCGCAAGCCCTCGCTTTCCAAGAGCTCTGGCGCAAGGTTTTGCCCTTTTGCTCTGCTCCGCCTCCAGCCACCGCTCGCCGGCGAACCAGGCCACCGCGCCCCTCGCCGTCGCCACCTACGTGACCACCAAGGCCCGCCCGTCCTCGGCCACGTCTTCGTTGGTCGGAAGGACCACCGGATCGCCTCGCCGCCGACGAACCCGAACGATTCCTCCGCCCCTCTTCGACGCCGGTCGCCGTCCGCTCGCCGTCACCACCACCGCCGGTACGACCAAGTTCCCCTCACATCGCTGGTTCCATTTTTGGCCTTATCACGGTCGTCCAAGCCACGCCGTCGCCGGAATCCTTCGCCGTTGGACCGCCGGAGCCGAGAACGAAGGGGGTAACCACCCCTTTTGCTCGTGCCGTGCCGGACGGATCCCTGGCCGTCCGATCCAGATCGGAGGGCTAGGATTAAGTCCCTTCGGGATCTAATCCAGGCCCTCGGATCCGGTCAAACCGGTATTGTTTAATCTCGGCCGTAGATCTTGACTTAAAACGCTGGAACGATCCCGTGCGTCCACGTATACCCTTTCGCCACGTTTTAATCTGGGCCGTTGAAATTCATTTAAAACCCCCGCCTCGCATCTGGCCGCTGGATCCAGATCCAACGGTCCAGATCTGATCGGTCCACGCGCATAGTCGCGGGTTCACGGTGAACCCGGTTTACCGTGGACCCGAGACGATTTTCAGTTTAAATAAAATTCCAGAAAATTGTTTAAACTTCAAAAATTCATATCTTGCTCATTTTAACTCCAAATTTCACCATTCAAATTTTGTTGGAACCAGAATATTATTCTCTAAACATTAAGGCCATAAAAACAGTATGCTTATGTTACTCAAAATATTATTAATAAATAAATGAATAAAAATCCCTTAGGGTTAAAATTAAAAATACAGAAAATGAATTGGGAAAATTCTAAAATATTAAACTTTACTGTTTTGAACAAAACCTTGAAATATTAAAAATATTACTTCACATAAAAACACCCACAAATATGAATATTGCTTATTTGGTGGATTTTATCTGTTTATTAAATGTATTGTTTACTTTTCCGTATCGAGAAGACTACGAGTTCGTCGAGGAGCAGGAGTTCTACCCCGAGGTTCCTCCTTCACCCTTTGCTGAGCAAGGCAAGTCATCAACCACCTCTGTGGAAACAGTTGATCATAATTGAGCCCATGTTTTAATAACTTATCGCTACAACCCATAGGTTAATATTGCATTAGACAAATATTCAAGCCTTACACTTATATTTATTAGATCCCTGTCCTTGTGTGCAAACCCATGCCATGCTTATTGAGCCTTAACTCCTTGTCACTCTACTATAAAAATATTAGCTAGTGCTCAATGTACCGGCACAACTGCTATAGGTTAAAAAGAACGAGTCGTAGATAGCTGGATTTCTGTATATGAATTTCCCTGTTATTCTCGTCTCTGGACTCTGTTGGAGTTGGCTAGGTTATAAGTATGGTGGGTTCCGGGTGCAAGCTCGGGCACTGGTTTGTCGCACCCGGGGCACTATAAGGACCGGTCTGCGGGATCTGTTGCGAAGCACTTCCGTACCAACCACAAGTCTAATGGGTAAGTCCTAACTGGAAGTATGGAATACTCCGGCTTGATGCACCATAGAGGAGGGGGCAAGGGGCTAGCCTGCGGGCGACTTGTACCGACGAGGCTCAAGGGGGGGTATGGTGGGGCTCCGATGCGTCGGGACACCATATGAAACCCATAAGAGGGTGCTATTGAGTCGGGGAGGACTATATGGAAGGTTTTGGCACGAGTTCCCGTGAAATGGGTCATCTCGTTACACTTCGGTGTAGGTGATGAGTGCGTGCCTTGTGGGTACAGTGGTACATCTCTGATCAGAGTAACTTAATCTTTTCGAAAAGCCGAGCCCACGGTCAAGGGCGGGTTGAGTGACTACTCGCAGTTAGTTTACCATTGTTTGGATGTTCAAGTTATTCATGGCACGTAAGGACTGTTGAGCGAGGTGGGGCTGACTGTACCCCTCGAGTTAGAAGAGGATGATACACATGCACATGTTTACTTTTCCGTACTAATAAAATTGCTCTCATTTAAAGCTTTACAAATATGCTGTTTCCGCTAAATTAGCCACTATCTCCCTTGTTATTACCTTGCATTATATTTGCATTCGGTGGCTTGCGGAGTACATCTGTACTCACCCCGTTGACTTACAACATCAGAGCCCGTCTACTACGAGGAGGATGAAGGTCTGGAGTAGCGACCCAGTCAAGGCGAGACTGGAAGGAGGCGTTCATCTAGGACCCTTGTTTTATTAGTTTCTCTTCATCTTTAATTCACTTTTGTAATAATGCGGTCTACGAACCGTGAATGATTTGCTCGTATTGTACGTGGTCGTGTGATGAACGTCTTGTTTTATTGATTTTCTATGGAATTTCAATAAAGTCCTGATTTATTAAATCGGGGCGCGACAAGATGGTATCAGAGCCAGGTTGACTGTAGGAAGCCAAACATACCTGACCTTAGGACTTATATATCCATTATATTTTACAAAAGATTACTTATCCTCTCATCTTCTAAGATTTTCACAAAAATTTTCTCTCTTTTGTAGATGCCGATCCGTACCGTGAATGGGAACCTTCGTGACGAGACCGGATTCATCCGCGAGCTCCGCATGCTCGTCAGTTTCCTCGGCTTCGAGCAAGAGCCGATGTACCATGGAGTCTTCCCCGACGAGGAAGAAAGCTACTGCGAGGTCACCGTCGTCGTCCAGCCCTCCCCTCAGACAGCTCACACCTACCGCGGAGGAGGACCCACCTTCCTGGTAGCCAGTCAGCGCACCGCCCTCCAGGCACTTACAGAGCTCCGGATGATCTACGACAGCGAGCTCTACGACACGGACTTCCGCTTCGTACCTCTTCGCACCCCAGGGAGCCCACACAGTGTCTTCGTCAGCACCCTCTCCCAGCGTCATTCAGCGATTGGTCATACCATGCGCTTGTTGGAGGCCATGGATGATCTCCACTACGAGGCGCTGCAGGACGCCAATGGACAACGCGACACTATCAGTTTCTACCGCCAATCCTCCGAGGACCTGAACCGCGAGAACGGAGAGCTTCGTCGCCGCATCCAGCAGGGACACCGCTTGGCTGCCGAGGCAGAGGACTTGCGGCGTCAGAATGAGCTCCTTCGACAGCGTGTCGCCACCAACCCGCACCTCCGCTACCAGATCGAGGAATTAAAGAAGGACATAGAGGAGATCGCACCCCTTCCGCCTCGCCGGAAGAAACCCATTCAGACTCCCACAGTGAGACCCAAGAGGATCTCCCGCAGTGCACCACCCGCCGGACCGTCCAGTTCCTCGACCCCGCCCGTCTCCCACGAGCCCGAGATCGAGCCGTCCCCTGAGCTGCCATAGACGTAGTATAACGATTGATTGTTATTTACTTGATTGTATTAGCATTCATGTCACAATATAAGGCATGAATGAGAAAATTAATAAATGTAACCGCAAGAACGGTATTCTTTTGAAATAAATATAAAGAAGATCACCCAAAATAAATATGTGTACATTGGAAATTCCAGGATGACCAACACCCAGGGATCAGACGCTCCTCAGAACGGAGGGGACAGTGGCAATCTGCCACAATGGGGAGCCACCGGGCAGAGGCAGGCCCCGGTCGCCAACCACCCCACCGTGGCTGAAATGATGGCCACTCAAAACCAGTTGGTCTCAGCCCTCCTGCACCAGATGCAGCAGCAGCAGCAGCAAATGCAAGAGCAGCAGGCTCACTTCTTCCGCCTCCACCAACAGCCCGAGCTGCCCCGCCCCGCCACACCAGCTCCCGCTCCCGCAACTCAGCTCTCGGAGTTCCTCCGAGTCCGCCCACCGACTTTCTCTAGCACCACCAACCCCATGGAGGCTGGGGATTGGTTGCGGGCGATCGAGAAGAAACTCGATCTCCTGACCTGCACTGAGCAGGAGAGGGTGGCCTTCGCCACCCACCAGCTGCATGGTCCCGCCGCGGAGTGGTGGGACAACCACCGCGAGACTCTGCCCGAGGGCCACGCCCCCACTTGGGCGGAGTTCTCGGCCGCTTTTCGTGCCGCCCACATCCCTGACGGCATCGTTGCTCAGAAGCAACAAGAGTTCAGAGATCTGCAGCAAGGGAGCAGATCTGTCACCGAGTATCTGCATGAATTTAACCGTTTGGCCCGGTACGCACCAGAGGAGGTCCGTACAGATGCGGCCAGGCAGGCTAAGTTCCTTCGGGGACTGAAGGATGAGCTGTCTCTACAGCTTATCTCCGGAGACTTCGCCAACTTCCAGAAGTTGGTGAACAAGGCTATCATGCAAGAGACCCAACAAAATAAGGTCGACCTGAAGAAGAAGCGCATGATTGCCTTCAGGCAGAATCAGGGCATGGCCCAAAGGCCCCGTTTTGCTCCACCTCCACCAGCGCCACAATATCACCCCCGACCAGTGTATCGCCCGGCGCCACCAGCTGCCAACGCCGGAGCCAGCCAACCTCGCACCGCTCCAGTCGCACCTACCGCCCCAGTCGCCCCGGCCAAGAAGCCGGAGGTCTTGAGAGACAGGCATGGCAAGCCTGTGGTATGCTTCAACTGCCGCCAAGAGGGACACTACTCCCACCAGTGCCCCCATCCCAAGAGAGCTCAAGGAGTCACCTCCAACCCCGCCGTCCGCGCCAAAGTGAACCACGTTTCCGCCGAAGAAGCCCAGGCTGCACCAGAGATTGTCATGGGTAAGTTTATGGTTCATTCATCGCATGCAGTGGTATTATTTGACACCGGAGCTACCCACTCCTTTATATCAACTGCTTTTGTGGAAAATAATGCACTGGACATAAGTGAACTACCCAGGCCAGTACTAATAGCTACCCCGGGAAAGCAAACCCTCGCTTATTCCTTTAGTCCAAGGGTATGGGTAGATATCCAAGGCACGATATTTTGGGCCGACCCCATTCTAATAGAATGTCAAGGTTTGGACCTCATTCTAGGGATGGATTGGCTAAATAAACACCAAGGTGTGATAGAATGTGCCCAGAGAAAAGTAACGGTGACTAGTGAAGAAGGGACTAGAGTCACGTTCCAGATGCCCAGCATGAAGGCCGGAAGGACAAGACTACATCAGATTACTTTGGAGGAGATACCGGTAGTCAGTGAGTACCCGGACGTATTCCCCGAGGATCTACCAGGGATGCCACCTAAGAGGGACATCGAGTTCAGGATTGACTTGGTGCCTGGAACCACTCCTATTTATAAGCGACCATACCGGATGGCCGCCAATGAATTAGCTGAAATGAAGCAACAGTTGGAAGATCTTGAGAAGAAAGGTTATATCAGACCAAGCACATCACCGTGGGGTGCTCCCGTCATCTTTGTCGAGAAGAAAGAAGACAAGGCAAAACGTATGTGTGTGGATTATCGCGCCTTGAATGAGGTAACAATCAAGAATAAGTATCCGTTACCTCGGATCGATGATCTCTTCGACCAGCTCAAAGGAGCTACGGTATTCTCGAAGATCGACCTGCGGTCTGGTTACCATCAGTTAAGAATTCGAGAAGAAGATATACCCAAGACGGCCTTCACTACCCGTTATGGATTATATGAGTGTACGGTTATGTCCTTTGGATTGACCAACGCCCCTGCATTCTTCATGAATATGATGAATAAGGTATTCATGGAATATTTGGACAAGTTCATCGTGGTCTTCATAGACGACATCCTTATCTATTCCAAGGACCAGAAGGAGCACGAGACTCACCTCCGGTTAACCTTAGGAAAGTTAAGGGAACACCAATTGTATGCCAAGTACAGCAAATGCAAGTTTTGGACGGCAGAAGTAAAGTTCCTTGGACACATCATCTCTGCGCAAGGAATCGCAGTAGACCCTGCCACCGTAGAAGCAGTTACGGATTGGTTGCCACCCACGAACGTATCTGAGATACGGAGTTTTCTGGGTTTGGCCGGATATTATCGGAGATTTATTGAGAATTTTTCCAAGATAGCCAAGCCTATGACCAAGTTATTGCAGAAAGGAGAGAAGTTTGAATGGACTCCTGAATGCGAGGAAAGTTTCCGCACCCTCAAGACTCGTTTGGTGTCTGCACCTATACTGACCCTACCGGATATCCGCAAGGACTTCCATGTCTATTGCGACGCATCTCGCCAAGGATTGGGATGTGTTCTTATGCAGGATGGGAAGGTTATCTCTTATGCCTCCCGTCAATTGAGACCTCATGAGTTGAATTATCCGACTCACGATCTGGAGTTAGCCGCCGTAGTACACGCCCTTAAGATTTGGAGGCACTATCTAGTTGGAAATCGCTGTGAGATCTTTACGGATCACAAGAGCTTGAAGTATATCTTCACACAGCCAGATCTGAACTTGAGACAAAGACGATGGCTGGAATTGATCAAGGACTATGACTTGGGTATTCACTACCACCCAGGAAAAGCAAATGTGGTAGCTGATGCCTTAAGTCGCAAAGGATATTGCACGGCCATGATGATTCAAGAACGCGCACCCTTGTTATGTAAGGAGATGGAAAACTTAAATCTCGGATTGACCACCAGAGCATATCTAGCCACCTTGGAGACCCAACCTGTCTTGTTTGAGCAGATTCGTGAAGCTCAATCAGAGGACCCGGACATAGCAGCCATTAAGAAGAACATGAGACAAGGAAAAGCCCCCGGATTTTCCGAGGACGAGAATGGCACCATATGGTTTGGAACTCGGATATGTGTGCCGGATAAACCTGAAATAAAGACTCTTATCCTAAGAGAAGCCCATGAGACGTTGTACTCCATTCACCCCGGCAGTACCAAGATGTACCAGGATCTGAAGGAACGCTATTGGTGGGTTAGCATGAAAAGAGAGATTGCCCAGTTTGTCGCCGAGTGTGACACCTGCAGAAGAGTAAAAGCTGAACATCAGAGACCTGCAGGATTGTTACAGCCACTTAAAGTACCGGAATGGAAGTGGGAAGAGATCGGTATGGATTTTATCACCGGATTACCAAAGACCCAACTTGGGTATGATTCTATTTGGGTGATCATCGATCGGCTTACAAAAGTAGCTCATTTCATAGCCGTTAAGACGACCTTTAGTGGCCCTAAGCTAGCAGAGCTATATATGGCCCGGATAGTATGTCTTCATGGAGTGCCTAAGAAGATAGTGTCTGACCGAGGAAGTCAGTTTACTTCTCGTTTCTGGAAGAACCTCCAAGAGGAGATGGGCACGAGATTGAATTTCAGTACCGCCTACCATCCTCAGACAGATGGACAAACAGAAAGGGTAAATCAAATACTAGAGGATATGCTTCGAGCATGTGTTTTGGATTTTGGAGCCACTTGGGACAAAAGCTTGCCATATGCAGAATTTTCATACAACAATAGCTATCAAGCCAGTCTTCAGATGTCTCCTTTTGAGGCCCTATATGGACGTAAGTGCAGAACTCCTCTACTTTGGGACCAAACAGGTGAATCCCAAGTATTCGGAACCGACATTCTTCGTGAAGCTGAAGAGAAGGTACGAATCATCAGAGACCGACTCAAGACAGCCCAATCGCGACAAAAGAGCTACGCAGACAATCGTCGCCGAGACTTAGCCTTTGAAGAAGGAGAGCATGTCTACCTTCGGGTTACACCTCTCCGTGGGACTCAACGGTTTAACATGAGAGGAAAGTTGGCCCCTCGATATGTTGGACCATTCCCCATTATTCGACGCCAAGGCGAAGTGGCATATCAGTTGGAGTTACCGCCCTCATTAGCTGGAGTGCATGACGTGTTTCATGTTTCCCAACTCAAGAAGTGTCTCCGCGTCCCCACAGAACAAGTGGACCTTCAGCAGTTGAATGTCCAAGAGGATCTGACCTATGTGGAAAAGCCGGTTAAGATATTGGAAGTCAAAGAAAGAATCACCAGGAGCCGAGTCATCCGCTTCTGTAAAGTACAGTGGAGCAATCATCCGATAGAAGAGGCTACATGGGAAAAAGAAGATGAACTCAAGGCACAGCATCCTGAGCTATTCAAGGATTGATCCGAATCTCGAGGACGAGATTCTCTGTAAGGGGGATAGGATTGTAACACCCCAAAAATTAAAAGGAATAAAATAAAAAAAAGAAAATATTATATAAATCATTTCTGAATTTATTATTAAAGAAAAATCGCCAAAAGAACCCAAATAAAGCCAAACAGGGAGAAATGCTCAAAATCTGGACTTGAAAATTTTATGAGATGAACTAGAGGCCAAGATATAATTTTAGGAATTTTTACAAATTTTTATCAACAGTGATTCAACCCTTAATCAAATAAATGAATTACTGGAATTATTTTAAAACAGAAAAGAATTGAAAAAAGCTTAATGGGCCTCAACCCCAAAACCTTCCCCGACGGCCTTTTTGGCCCAGCCCATCGCCACCCTCTCGCTGACAAGAGGGGCCCGCCTGCCGGCGCACGCCCCCTCTCTCCTCCCGCCCGCGCCCCGCCTGGACCCACCGGTCAGCCCCCGCCGCGCCACTGACCGCCCGGACCCGTCTGTCGGCCCCCTTTCTTTTTGGATCGCTCACTGACAGGTGGAGCCCACCTGTCAGGTGCTTCGTCTCCGATGGAAGGGGATCGCTCCCCTTCCTTTCTCCGGCGATCTCCTTCCTGCTTCACCGACGGCTGCCCGTTTTCACCTGGATTTGCCCCGGATCATCTCCCCCGATCGCCACCGCTCCCATTCCATCGTTAACCGACGCGTTTTCACGCTTAAGGAAGCTAACCGAGCCAAAGGAAAGCCTCGCCGGAGTAAATAGGAACCCTTCACGGGTTTCCCTCCTATAGCCTACCATAGCCATCGCCGATGACCCTATAAAGACCCCCTCGGCCACCGCTCACTGTGTAACGACTCGGGTTCTCACGAACCACAAATTCATTAAATATAAATGAAATGTCATTATTACAAGACGATCACAGCTGACAACGAATAAAAGCAAATAAAACGAGTACGTAGCTCATAGGCTACACTTATTACAAATCAAACTAAAGCGGAAGCAAAAAGATTCAGCTGCGGAACGTCTTGGCTCCAAGGATCCGACGCCTCGCCTGGGACGCTACTCCTGGACTTCTTCTTCGTAGACCACATCTAAAAGAGTTAACCCACGAGGGGTGAGTACAAAGTACTCAACAAGCCACGGACATGCAAATAATGATAGCTGTTGAACAAGGATGCATAACTAGGCTAATTGCGTAAAAGCAGATTAAATGTTGTTTAATATTTAATGAGCAGTATTAAACAGAAATAAACATGCTGAATTAAATCACAGAACTTAACTTTCCACTATCTCGAGTTGCACACCTGTGCCCACTCGCTCTTCAAACCCATACTGATCATGACATGCAATTCACAACTTTAACATTTAAAACTAACTGCGGAGAACATCACTAGGCCGCCCGTAACCGTGGGCACGGCTTTTCGAAAAGTTATACTCTGATCAGAGGTGTACTACTTTACCCACAAGGCACTCGCTCCCGCACACAACAGTGTGTCGAGATGACACCACGTCACCCCGAAGGAACTTGCGCCAAAACCCGTCATATGGATTGACTCAGCAAGAGGACAACCACACCAGGTTTCGCCCACGCTCCACTGAGATCTCACCCGAAAATCATGGGTAGACCCCGATTGGCAGACGTGCGACCCCCTTTCGTGCCTCGTCGGACCAAGCCACCACCTGGCACTCCCGGTTAAGTGAACTTGTCCCCTCCGCTCGGTGCATCAAGCTGAATCGACCCATACTTCGAATTAGGCCTTACCCATTAGACTTGTGGCTAGCACGATTATGCTTCGCGACAGATCCCGCAGACCGGTCCTTATAGTGCCCCGGGTGCGACCACCAATGCCCTAGCTTGCACCCGGAACCCACCATGCTCAATGCAACACCATTCTCCACGCTTCATGAATCACAACTCAGAATCACAACGAGACGAGATATAACAAGGATATAGAGATGATCCACCTGACGACTAATAGTGATAGCAATTAAGCTAGCTCTTAATGCGCCTCGTATATATAGCGCTAACTATTAAGCGACACTGGCGACAAGGAGACGGTGATACAAGCATGGCTTGGGTTAACACTTCAGGGAGCAAAGCTATGCATTAGCTAAATAAATAAATAAACGAGTGAACAGGTTTTCGCTAATGCAGTTATTAACCTATGGGTTATAGCAATTATTGCAAAAAAAATAGGTTCAACATGATCAACTATGTCCACGAGAGGGTCCGGTGACTTGCCTTGGCCCTCGTAGCACTGGTCAGGGTCTTCGGCGGCAATCGGCAGTTCTTCGACCGACTCGACGTCGACTACAAAGCGTCGAAAAACAATACAAATAAATAAACAGTACAACATTCCATATAAACAGTACAAAGTAAATACATCAGCATGTAGAAAATAATTTTGTGAACATTTAGAAATTTGAATGGGCTCAATCGGAGTTATTTTGAAATTGATATGCAATTTACAAGAATTAAACAGATTCTGCAAATTTTAAACCCTAAACCCATCGGAAACCGTCCACGGTGGACCGTGGACCACGCGCACGCGTCCTGCGGTTCACGGTGGACCGACGACCGCGCGGAGGGGGGGTTCACGGTGTACCGGGTGCACCGTGCACCCGCGCACAAGCGCCACGGACCGGGGCCACGTGGGCGACCAGGGGGCGGCGGGACCTTCTTCCCCGGCTCCGGCCACGGCGGCGACGGCGCACGGCGGAGCTAGGGCCCAAACTAACGGCAAAAATGGAACCGCGGTGAGGAGAGGAGGAAGGTTATACCGGAGGCGGCGAGGTCCGGGCGAGGGGGTGGCCGGCGGCGAGCTCGGAGCGGAGGCGGGCTCGGGTAGATGGCGACGACGGCGCTCCGGCGACGGGGAGACCCAAACGGGGCGGCGCCGAGGACCGGTAGAGCACGGCGAGGACGGGGGCGCCGACGGCGGAAGCCGAGACGGTCACCGGCGGCGGCTAGGCGCGACCGGAGGAGGAAACAGAGGCGGCGGTGAGCTTCGGTGCGGGGCGAATTGCGGCGAAAGGGAATGGCGAAAACGAAAATGGAGCACGGAAGGGGGCGCGGCGCGTTAAATAGGACCGGAAGAAGCGGGCGCGGACGTCTAGAACGCGGGGGGGGGGGCGGCGCCGGCGAAACCGAAAAGCGGTTACGGCGGGGGAGGAGAGAGAAAGAGAGAGGGGCGCGGGGCTGGCGCTAGAAGAAGGGAGCCGGGGGGGGCTGACAGCTGGGCCCCGGCGGGCAGGGAGGCTGGCGGGCGCTGGCAAGCGGGCCCGCCGGCAGAGGGAGAGAGGGGAGGGCGCGGGCCACAGGGCCGGCTGGGTCAAAAGGAAGGAGCGGCCCACTAAGCAAAATAAAAAGGTTTTCGAATTAATTTAATTCCGAAAAATAGATTTGAAGTTTAAATTATGAATTTGAATTCTAAAAATTTCCAAAATAATTTTATAAAATATTTTAAGGTTCAAAGATCCTAACGAAATTATAAAATATCAAAATTCAATATTTTATCCAAGGGTTTTAATTTACAAAGCTTTTCATCCTTTAAATAAATTTAAATTTGAATTTCGGTTTTGAAAATTTGGGTTTCAACGGTTTAAAAAAATACGGGTGTTACAAACCTACCCCCCTTAAAGAGAATCTCGTCCTCGAGATTCGGAACGACCTTCGAATAACTCGGGATGCGAAGCCTTTAACTCGTCCTCTTTTTCCCACGTCGCTTCCTCTGGCGAATGGTTACTCCACTGAACCTTGCAGAACTTGATAATCTTGCTCCTTGTAACTCGCTCACTGGTATCCAGAATGCGGATAGGCTTCTCCACATAAGTCAGATCCTCTTGAATCTCTAACTGCTGATGATCGGCTTGCTCAATAGGCACTCGGAGACATCTCTTCAACTGCGAGACATGAAACACATTGTGTACACCTGACAATGACGCTGGTAGCTCAAGCTCGTAGGCAACCTCTCCTCGGCGATGGGTAACCAAGAACGGACCAACAAAGCGAGGAGCGAGCTTGCCTCTCATGTTAAACCTTTGAGTACCACGAAGCGGGGTCACTCGGAGATAAACAAGGTCTCCTTCTTTAAAGGACAAATCTCGGCGACGAACATCGGCGTAACTCTTTTGACGAGACTGAGCTATCTTTAACCTGTCCTGAATAACCTTGACTTTGGCTTCAGCTTCACGAAGGATATCTGTCCCAAAAACCTGACTTTCTCCGGTCTGATCCCAAAGCAGAGGGGTTCTGCACTTGCGACCATACAGAGCTTCAAACGGTGACATTTGTAGACTAGCCTGATAACTGTTGTTGTAAGAAAACTCGGCATAAGGCAAATTTTTATCCCAAGAACCTCCAAAGTCTAAAGCACAAGCTCTCAACATGTCTTCGAGAATCTGATTAACCCTTTCTGTCTGACCATCTGTTTGAGGATGATATGCTGTACTGAAATTTAACCTGGTACCAAGCTCTTCTTGTAGGTTCTTCCAGAACTTTGAAGTAAACTGACTTCCTCTATCTGAAACGATCTTCTTTGGAACACCGTGTAAACACACTATCCGAGCCATATACAATTCTGCTAACTTTGGTCCACTGTAAGTTGTTTTAACTGCTATAAAGTGAGCCACTTTAGTCAAACGATCAATGATCACCCATATCGAATCATTACCTGCTTGAGTCCTGGGCAGACCGGTAATAAAATCCATACCGACTTCTTCCCACTTCCACTCAGGAACCTTAAGAGGTTGTAACAGTCCTGCTGGCCTTTGGTGTTCCGCTTTGACCCGCTGACAAGTGTCACACATTGCCACATATTCAGCGATCTCTCTTTTCATACTAACCCACCAATACTTCTCTTTTAAGTCCTGATACATCTTCGTACTTCCGGGATGGATAGAGTACAAGGTATCATGGGCTTCCTTTAGAATAATGGTCTTTAACTCGGGCTTATCTGGCACACAAAGACGATTCCCAAACCAAACTGTTCCCATTTCATCTTCCGAGAAACCGGGAGCCTTCCCTTTCCTCATGTTCTTCTTTATATCTGCCATATCTGGATCTTCCTTCTGAGCTTCACGAATCTGATCTTCGAGAACTGGCTTTGCCTCGAGCGTAGCAAGGTATGCTCGGGTTGTGACTCCCAGATTCAATCTTTCCATCTCATGACACAACATAGGGGCGCTGTCTTGGAGAACTATGGCGTTACAATACCCTTTTCGACTTAATGCATCTGCCACTACATTAGCTTTGCCTGGGTGATAATGAATTCCCATGTCGTAATCTTTAATCAACTCTAGCCATCTTCTTTGCCTTAGGTTCAGATCTGGCTGTGTGAATATATACTTCAAACTCTTGTGATCAGTGAACACTTCACATCTGTTGCCGATGAGGTAATGCCTCCAAATCTTTAAAGCATGCACTACGGCTGCTAGCTCTAGATCATGAGTAGGATAGTTCAGCTCATGAGGACGGAGCTGACGTGAGGCATACGATACAACTTTTCCATCTTGCATCAATACGCATCCTAGTCCTTGACGAGAAGCATCACAATAGACATGAAAATCACTTCGAATATCTGGTAAAGTCAACACAGGTGCTGAGACTAACTTTTTCTTCAAGGTACGAAAGCTTTCTTCACAATCTGGTGTCCACTTGAACTTAGTGTCCTTCTGAAGCAATCTGGTCATGGGCTTAGCAATCTTGGAGAAGTTCTCGATGAACCGACGGTAATAACCAGCCAATCCAAGAAAACTACGAATCTCGGAAACTGAGGTAGGCTGCAACCAATCTGTCACTGCTTCAACAGTAGTAGGATCCACTGCTACCCCTTTATCTGATATGATGTGTCCCAAAAACTTCACTTCAGACATCCAAAACTCACACTTGCTGTACTTGGCGTAAAGCTGATGTTCCCTTAGCTTCGTCAAAGACAGACGAAGGTGCTCTTCATGTTCTTCTGGGGTCTTGGAGTAAATGAGGATATCATCGATGAATACCACAATGAACTTGTCCAAACAGTCCATAAAGACATTATTCATCATGTTCATAAAGAAGGCTGGAGCATTAGTAAGTCCAAACGACATCACTGTATACTCGTATAGGCCATATCTTGATGTGAAGGCAGTCTTCGGAATATCTTCCTCTCTAATCCTCAACTGATGGTAACCTGATCGGAGATCAATTTTAGAGAACACTGTAGCTCCTTTCAACTGATCAAACAAATCATCAATGCGAGGCAATGGGTACTTGTTCTTGATAGTGACTTCATTCAAAGCTCTGTAATCAACACACATTCTCTTTGTCTTGTCCTTCTTCATTGCAAAGATTACCGGTGCTCCCCATGGGGAAGTACTCGGCCTGATGTACCCTTTTTGCTCGAGATCTTCAATATTCTTCTTCACTTCCGCTAGCTCATTAGCGGCCATTCTATACGGGCGCTTTGAGATGGGAGTGGTTCCTGGTACAAGGTCGATTCTGAACTCGATGTCCCTTTTTGGCGGCATCCCTGGCAGGTCTTCAGGAAAAACATCCATGAACTCTTTGACAACCCGCACTTCTTCCAAGGCTATCTGGTTCACCATTGGGGTATCGATTCTTTTCCTTGCCATCTTGAAGACGACGACGTGTCCATCTTCACTGGTCAAGGTAACTTCTTTACTGGCACAATCAATCATTCCCTTGTGTTTAACTAGCCAGTTCATCCCTAGGATGACATCTAAGCCCTTGCATTCTATTAGAACAGGGTCTACCCCGAATTGTACCCCTTGAATCTCTATTAGCACCCTTGGGCTAAATAGGTCAGCCGGGGTCTGTTTGCCGGGAGTGGCTATAATCATAGGCTTAGATAGCGGCAAAGTTTTCAAATCATGCTTCTTTACAAATGATGCAGATATAAACGAGTGTGTTGCTCCAGAATCGAATAAAACAACTGAAAATACTGAGTTAACAGGAAACATACCCAAAACTGCTTCTGGTGCCTCCTGAGCTTCTTCTGCAGTAATATGGTTCACCCGGGCACGAACCACTTGGTTAGAAGGAGCTGGTGCAGGTGCTTGAGGTCGCTTTGGGTGAGGGCAAGCTGATGAATAATGGCCGACCTGACGGCAATTGAAACATACCACTGGTTTCCCAAACTTGTCCTTCAGTACATCCGTCTTCTGGGTTGGCGATTGAGCTGTACTCTGAATTGACGGAGTAGCTGGACGAGACGCTACCGAGCCTGTGCCACTTATAGTTGGGGGCCGGTACGCTGGTCGGGACTGGCAACTCTGCGCTGGAGCAGTTGGTGTCAATCTGGGCCTTTGATTGCTGTTTGGTGGGAAACGATAAACCACCATTTTGCGCTTCTTGTTTTCCACCCTATTATGCTCTGACTCTTGAATAATTGCTCTATTGACCAGCCTCTGAAAGTTAGCATGATCAGTGGCTAGCAACAGAGGCTTCAGTTCATCCTTGATGCCTTTAAGAAACTTTTCTTGCTTCTTCGCATCAGTGCGAACCTCCTCAGGAGTATAGCGTGCAAGACGGTTAAACTCATACAAATATTCTGTAACGGAACGATTGCCCTGTCGCAGATCCATGAACTCCTGCTTCTTCAGGTCCACCAAACCAGACGGAATGTGTGCATCTCGGAAGGCTGCAGTGAACTCTGCCCATGTAACTACGTGATCAGCCGGCTGAGCTTCTTGAAAGTTATCCCACCATTCAGCGGCGGGTCCTTGCAGTTGGTGGGTGGCGAACGCCACACGCTCCCAGTCAGTACAAGGCAACAGCTGCAACTTCTTGGTGATGGTGCGGAGCCAATCACCCGCCTCCATGGGATTTGTGGTGCTGGAGAAGGTGGGTGGTCTGACCCGCAGGAACTCTGAGAGTTGAGAAGCCGGCGCCGGTGCGGGAGGTGGGACCGGGGCTGGCGCAGGTACTGGTGCTGGTGCTGGAGGGGGAGCCTGTTGCTCTCTTGCTGTCAACTGATGCTCTAGCTGCTCGAGCTTCTCCTGCTGCCGCTGCATCTGAGTCATAAGAGCAGCCAACAAATTGCTCTGTTGAACCATGGCCTCAGCTAGAGTGGGATGGGCTGGCGCCGGTGCTGGTATAGCCTGGCGAGGTCCTGTGGCGCCCCAGCTGGGCCCACCCAAGTTCCTCAGAATGGCGTTGGCCTGGGTCTCATTGGCCTGAGAGTGGCCTTCAGCTGCTGGCTGACTAGCTCTGGCATTGCTAGCCTCGGGACGGTCACTCGGGTTGGAAGACATCTGCACGAAGATAGGCGAATCCACCCAAGAGTAAAGTAGAGGAAACATAAAGCTTTGATTCAACTAGTTCTTTTTATTACTGAAAATGCGAAGAGTTTTTATGACAAAAGGCATAAATCGCGTACATTCTCGACATAAGGTGCCGGGTCTGCACACACAAACTGACTCCACTAACAATCTAACAGACATCCAAGCAAGTGAAAACAAACAACGGTCTAACAGACATCAAGCTAACTGACACCAATGAACAAGCCCAAGCAACAATCTACGATGAATCAGGGATCATCTCGATGTCGCGGACGACGTCCTCCGCATCATCCACGGGGGATCTCGGCTCTGCTGGTGTAGAAGCTGGCTGTAGGGGCTGGTGCTGCAGTCGCGGTGGACGACCAGTCGCCTTCCTCGCAGTCCTCCTGATGCGAGGTCCGGTGCGAGTAGAAGCAAGTCTGGCCTGAGCCTCCTGAAGCTGGTGACGGAGCGTCTCGTTCTCCGCTCTCAGGGACTGGGTGGCGAGATCACCCTCATCTGCACGCCGAAGAGCCTCGGTGTGGAGAGTGTCCAACTAACTGAGCATGTATAGGGTCTGGCCGCCAACTGGGTCGCTAGCAGAAGAAGGACCCATGAAGACGCTCCGACCTGTGCCGGGGCTGCGAGACGGCAGGTGACGAAATATAGATGTACACAGACGGGCATCGAACATGCACCGCAACTCTGCCAACATCTGATAAGCTGCCTCCTGACACGCAATCTCGAACCCGAAGGCGGTAGCAGACGCGGAGTGGAAGAGTAGCACCTCCTCAGGACCGAAGACGGTGACCACCGCCTCACAACGCTGATCGTCCACGCCTCCCACACGGGGAAAAGTCCCAACGAAGGAGGGCTCGTCCTCGAGCTCAAGGAATCGGACAAGGATCCTCAGCATCCGGACAAAACCCCCAAGGTGGCGGCAGAAGCTGTGGCGAATCTCTGGAGGAGTCGACATGCTACACGAGAAAAATTTTTTTTTTAAAGTAGAGGAAAGTGTCAGAACAATATAAAACAAGCGTAGGCAAGAAGTATAACCAAAGTTATCCAAAATAATTTTTTATAAGATTTTTAAATAGTTTTTATAGACGGTCCAGGGGGCTTCCTACAGTCGAGTCGGCTCTGATACCATCTTGTAACGACCCGGGTTCTCACGAACCACAAATTCATTAAATATAAATGAAATGTCATTATTACAAGACGATCACAGCTGACAACGAATAAAAGCAAATAAAACGAGTACGTAGCTCATAGGCTACACTTATTACAAATCAAACTAAAGCGGAAGCAAAAAGATTCAGCTGCGGAACGTCTTGGCTCCAAGGATCCGACGCCTCGCCTGGGACGCTACTCCTGGACTTCTTCTTCGTAGACCACATCTAAAAGAGTTAACCCACGAGGGGTGAGTACAAAGTACTCAACAAGCCACGGACATGCAAATAATGATAGCTGTTGAACAAGGATGCATAACTAGGCTAATTGCGTAAAAGCAGATTAAATGTTGTTTAATATTTAATGAGCAGTATTAAACAGAAATAAACATGCTGAATTAAATCACAGAACTTAACTTTCCACTATCTCGAGTTGCACACCTGTGCCCACTCGCTCTTCAAACCCATACTGATCATGACATGCAATTCACAACTTTAACATTTAAAACTAACTGCGGAGAACATCACTAGGCCGCCCGTAACCGTGGGCACGGCTTTTCGAAAAGTTATACTCTGATCAGAGGTGTACTACTTTACCCACAAGGCACTCGCTCCCGCACACAACAGTGTGTCGAGATGACACCACGTCACCCCGAAGGAACTTGCGCCAAAACCCGTCATATGGATTGACTCAGCAAGAGGACAACCACACCAGGTTTCGCCCACGCTCCACTGAGATCTCACCCGAAAATCATGGGTAGACCCCGATTGGCAGACGTGCGACCCCCTTTCGTGCCTCGTCGGACCAAGCCACCACCTGGCACTCCCGGTTAAGTGAACTTGTCCCCTCCGCTCGGTGCATCAAGCTGAATCGACCCATACTTCGAATTAGGCCTTACCCATTAGACTTGTGGCTAGCACGATTATGCTTCGCGACAGATCCCGCAGACCGGTCCTTATAGTGCCCCGGGTGCGACCACCAATGCCCTAGCTTGCACCCGGAACCCACCATGCTCAATGCAACACCATTCTCCACGCTTCATGAATCACAACTCAGAATCACAACGAGACGAGATATAACAAGGATATAGAGATGATCCACCTGACGACTAATAGTGATAGCAATTAAGCTAGCTCTTAATGCGCCTCGTATATATAGCGCTAACTATTAAGCGACACTGGCGACAAGGAGACGGTGATACAAGCATGGCTTGGGTTAACACTTCAGGGAGCAAAGCTATGCATTAGCTAAATAAATAAATAAACGAGTGAACAGGTTTTCGCTAATGCAGTTATTAACCTATGGGTTATAGCAATTATTGCAAAAAAAATAGGTTCAACATGATCAACTATGTCCACGAGAGGGTCCGGTGACTTGCCTTGGCCCTCGTAGCACTGGTCAGGGTCTTCGGCGGCAATCGGCAGTTCTTCGACCGACTCGACGTCGACTACAAAGCGTCGAAAAACAATACAAATAAATAAACAGTACAACATTCCATATAAACAGTACAAAGTAAATACATCAGCATGTAGAAAATAATTTTGTGAACATTTAGAAATTTGAATGGGCTCAATCGGAGTTATTTTGAAATTGATATGCAATTTACAAGAATTAAACAGATTCTGCAAATTTTAAACCCTAAACCCATCGGAAACCGTCCACGGTGGACCGTGGACCACGCGCACGCGTCCTGCGGTTCACGGTGGACCGACGACCGCGCGGAGGGGGGGTTCACGGTGTACCGGGTGCACCGTGCACCCGCGCACAAGCGCCACGGACCGGGGCCACGTGGGCGACCAGGGGGCGGCGGGACCTTCTTCCCCGGCTCCGGCCACGGCGGCGACGGCGCACGGCGGAGCTAGGGCCCAAACTAACGGCAAAAAATGGAACCGCGGTGAGGAGAGGAGGAAGGTTATACCGGAGGCGGCGAGGTCCGGGCGAGGGGGTGGCCGGCGGCGAGCTCGGAGCGGAGGCGGGCTCGGGTAGATGGCGACGACGGCGCTCCGGCGACGGGGAGACCCAAACGGGGCGGCGCCGAGGACCGGTAGAGCACGGCGAGGACGGGGGCGCCGACGGCGGAAGCCGAGACGGTCACCGGCGGCGGCTAGGCGCGACCGGAGGAGGAAACAGAGGCGGCGGTGAGCTTCGGTGCGGGGCGAATTGCGGCGAAAGGGAATGGCGAAAACGAAAATGGAGCACGGAAGGGGGCGCGGCGCGTTAAATAGGACCGGAAGAAGCGGGCGCGGACGTCTAGAACGCGGGGGGGGGGCGGCGCCGGCGAAACCGAAAAGCGGTTACGGCGGGGGAGGAGAGAGAAAGAGAGAGGGGCGCGGGGCTGGCGCTAGAAGAAGGGAGCCGGGGGGGGGCTGACAGCTGGGCCCCGGCGGGCAGGGAGGCTGGCGGGCGCTGGCAAGCGGGCCCGCCGGCAGAGGGAGAGAGGGGAGGGCGCGGGCCACAGGGCCGGCTGGGTCAAAAGGAAGGAGCGGCCCACTAAGCAAAATAAAAGGTTTTCGAATTAATTTAATTCCGAAAAATAGATTTGAAGTTTAAATTATGAATTTGAATTCTAAAAATTTCCAAAATAATTTTATAAAATATTTTAAGGTTCAAAGATCCTAACGAAATTATAAAATATCAAAATTCAATATTTTATCCAAGGGTTTTAATTTACAAAGCTTTTCATCCTTTAAATAAATTTAAATTTGAATTTTCGGTTTTGAAAATTTGGGTTTCAACGGTTTAAAAAAATACGGGTGTTACAGTGCCCACACCACCTTGAGCGCAAGCCCTCGCTTTCCAAGAGCTCTGGCGCAAGGTTTTGCCCTTTTGCTCTGCTCCGCCTCCAGCCACCGCTCGCCGGCGAACCAGGCCACCGCGCCCCTCGCCGTCGCCACCTACGTGACCACCAAGGCCCGCCCGTCCTCGGCCACGTCTTCGTTGGTCGGAAGGACCACCGGATCGCCTCGCCGCCGACGAACCCGAACGATTCCTCCGCCCCTCTTCGACGCCGGTCGCCGTCCGCTCGCCGTCACCACCACCGCCGGTACGACCAAGTTCCCCTCACATCGCTGGTTCCATTTTTGGCCTTATCACGGTCGTCCAAGCCACGCCGTCACCGGAATCCTTCGCCGTTGGACCGCCGGAGCCGAGAACGAAGGGGGTAACCACCCCTTTTGCTCGTGCCGTGCCGGACGGATCCCTGGCCGTCCGATCCAGATCGGAGGGCTAGGATTAAGTCCCTTCGGGATCTAATCCAGGCCCTCGGATCCGGTCAAACCGGTATTGTTTAATCTCGGCCGTAGATCTTGACTTAAAACGCTGGAACGATCCCGTGCGTCCACGTATACCCTTTCGCCACGTTTTAATCTGGGCCGTTGAAATTCATTTAAAACCCCCGCCTCGCATCTGGCCGCTGGATCCAGATCCAACGGTCCAGATCTGATCGGTCCACGCGCATAGTCGCGGGTTCACGGTGAACCCGGTTTACCGTGGACCCGAGACGATTTTCAGTTTAAATAAAATTCCAGAAAATTGTTTAAACTTCAAAAATTCATATCTTGCTCATTTTAACTCCAAATTTCACCATTCAAATTTTGTTGGAACCAGAATATTATTCTCTAAACATTAAGGCCATAAAAACAGTATGCTTATGTTACTCAAAATATTATTAATAAATAAATGAATAAAAATCCCTTAGGGTTAAAATTAAAAATACAGAAAATGAATTGGGAAAATTCTAAAATATTAAACTTTACTGTTTTGAACAAAACCTTGAAATATTAAAAATATTACTTCACATAAAACACCCACAAATATGAATATTGCTTATTTGGTGGATTTTATCTGTTTATTAAATGTATTGTTTACTTTTCCGTATCGAGAAGACTACGAGTTCGTCGAGGAGCAGGAGTTCTACCCCGAGGTTCCTCCTTCACCCTTTGCTGAGCAAGGCAAGTCATCAACCACCTCTGTGGAAACAGTTGATCATAATTGAGCCCATGTTTTAATAACTTATCGCTACAACCCATAGGTTAATATTGCATTAGACAAATATTCAAGCCTTACACTTATATTTATTAGATCCCTGTCCTTGTGTGCAAACCCATGCCATGCTTATTGAGCCTTAACTCCTTGTCACTCTACTATAAAAATATTAGCTAGTGCTCAATGTACCGGCACAACTGCTATAGGTTAAAAAGAACGAGTCGTAGATAGCTGGATTTCTGTATATGAATTTCCCTGTTATTCTCGTCTCTGGACTCTGTTGGAGTTGGCTAGGTTATAAGTATGGTGGGTTCCGGGTGCAAGCTCGGGCACTGGTTTGTCGCACCCGGGGCACTATAAGGACCGGTCTGCGTGATCTGTTGCGAAGCACTTCCGTACCAACCACAAGTCTAATGGGTAAGTCCTAACTGGAAGTATGGAATACTCCGGCTTGATGCACCATAGAGGAGGGGGCAAGGGGCTAGCCTGCGGGCGACTTGTACCGACGAGGCTCAAGGGGGGGTATGGTGGGGCTCCGATGCGTCGGGACACCATATGAAACCCATAAGAGGGTGCTATTGAGTCGGGGAGGACTATATGGAAGGTTTTGGCACGAGTTCCCGTGAAATGGGTCATCTCGTTACACTTCGGTGTAGGTGATGAGTGCGTGCCTTGTGGGTACAGTGGTACATCTCTGATCAGAGTAACTTAATCTTTTCGAAAAGCCGAGCCCACGGTCAAGGGCGGGTTGAGTGACTACTCGCAGTTAGTTTACCATTGTTTGGATGTTCAAGTTATTCATGGCACGTAAGGACTGTTGAGCGAGGTGGGGCTGACTGTACCCCTCGAGTTAGAAGAGGATGATACACATGCACATGTTTACTTTTCCGTACTAATAAAATTGCTCTCATTTAAAGCTTTACAAATATGCTGTTTCCGCTAAATTAGCCACTATCTCCCTTGTTATTACCTTGCATTATATTTGCATTCGGTGGCTTGCGGAGTACATCTGTACTCACCCCGTTGACTTACAACATCAGAGCCCGTCTACTACGAGGAGGATGAAGGTCTGGAGTAGCGACCCAGTCAAGGCGAGACTGGAAGGAGGCGTTCATCTAGGACCCTTGTTTTATTAGTTTCTCTTCATCTTTAATTCACTTTTGTAATAATGCGGTCTACGAACCGTGAATGATTTGCTCGTATTGTACGTGGTCGTGTGATGAACGTCTTGTTTTATTGATTTTCTATGGAATTTCAATAAAGTCCTGATTTATTAAATCGGGGCGCGACATCGAGCCAACGCCATACCCCCTTGAGCCACGTCGGTACAAGTCACCCGCAGGTTGCCCCTTGCCCCCTCCACTATGGTGCATCGAGTCGGTTTGTTCCATACTTTCAGTTAGGACTTACTCATTAGACTTGTGGTTAGTACGGAAGTGCTTTGCAATAGATCCCGCAGACCGGTCCTTATAGTGCCCTGGGTGCGACCAACCAATGCCCTAGCTTGCACCCGGAACACACCATACTTATAACATAGCCAACTCCAACAGAGTCCAGAGACGAGAATAACGGGGAAATACATATAATAGAATCCATCTATCTACGACTCATTCTTTTATCATATAGCAGTTGTGTTGGTACCTTGGACACTAGCTAATATAATATTGTAGAGTGACAAGGAGTGTGTAACACCCCAAGAATTAAAAGGAAATAAAATAAAAGAAAAATAATTTTAAAGAAATTTCTGAATTTTATTATTAAAGAGAATTCCTAAAAGAGCCCTATTTAAGCCAAACAGGGATAAATATTCAAAATTTGGACTTGAAAAATTTATGGGATAAACTAGAGGTCAAAACATAATTTCAGGAATTTTTACAAATTTTTATCAACAGTGATTCAACCCTTAATCAAATAAATGAATTACTCAATAAGCATGGCTTGGGTTTGCACACAAGGATGGGGATCTAATAAATATAATGTAGGGCTTGATATTAGACTATTGCAAATATATCCTATGTGTTATAGCGATATTTAAATAAAACTTGGGCTCAATTATGATCAAAATGGGGGTTGTGACTTGCCTTGATCTGCAAATGGTGAAGGTGGAACCTCGGGGTAAAACTCCGGCTCCTCGACGATCTCGTAGTCTTCTCGATACGGAAAAACACAACATTCAATAAACAATAAAAACATTACAACACATATACATACAAGTGTAGGGTCTTAAATAAGGACTAAACCCCTTAATATTATAAAGTTATGGTGAATGTATTAAAGGTTAATTTCTTAGGAATTTTCCTGATTTATTTCATGAAATATCAATTTATTCCTAAGGGGTTTTTATTCATTTAATTAATAAGAATATTTTGTGCCAAAGTAATATACTGTTTTTATGGCATACGTCTGTAGAGAATAAAAAGATTGATTTAACAAAATTTGAATGGTGAAATTTGGAGTTAAAATGAGCAAGTTATGAATTTTCAAAGTTTAAATCAATTTCTGAATTTTATTTTAAACAGAAAATGGGTTCTGGTCCACGGTGAGCGAGGCCCACGGTGGACTCACGTACTGTGCGCGTGAACCGGATTGATCTGGACCGTTTGATCCAGATCAAGTGGTCAGGCACGAGGCGGGAGGGTTAAGTGGTGATCGACGGCTGTGAGGCCTCGATACCGCTTTGACCCGATCAACGGCTCTGATTAATTCCTTTCGGGATTTAATCTAGGCCGTCCGATTACAAACGTGCGGCCAGGAATGGATCCGGCACGACACGCGTGTAAGGGGGATTACCCCCTTCGTTCCCGACTCCGGCGGTGCAACGGTGAGCAATTCCAGCGTCGGTGGCGGTCAACCGACCAAGCTAAGGCATGAAACGGAGATAGGGGATCCTAGGGAACACGGGCGTACCAGCGGAGGTGGCAGCGGCGAGCTGGCGGTGACCGGCGATGAAGATGGGCGACGAGGATCCCTCGGGTTGGCGGTGGCGGCGGTGTTCCGGCGGTGATCTAGCCCAACGGAGGTGAGGCCGGTGATGGGCGGGGGATGGCAGTCACAGAGGTGTCGTCGGTGAGGGCATCGGTGACTCGAGTCGTCGGCAAGCGGTGGCCGGAGGCGAAGTAGAGCTAAAGGCCAAAAAAACGGCAGCGGCGCTCTCGAGTGCTCTGGCTAGGGCTTCAGGGGTGGGCGGAGTGCAGCGGAGGCCGAGCGCTTAAATAAGGGGGTCGCCGACGAAGGGATGGAAGGTTTTACCGAGGAAACTCGAGGAGGTTTCCAGGATTCTCCGGCGAGGCTTCCAAATGGGCGAGCAAGCTTCCATAAACGTGAAGGGGATCGCCGGAGATGGAAAGGGGATGGAGATTCCATCGGAGACAATGGATCCGACTGGTGGCCCCCACCTGTCGGCGGGTGAGCGAAATAGGAAAGGCCGACAGATGGGACCAGGCGGTCAGTGGCTAAGGCGCGAGCTGGCGAGGCTCACAGGCGGGGCCAAGCTAACGCGGGCGCGGGAGAGGAGAGAGGGGGGAGTGTGCCGACAGGTCGGTCCCACCTGGCAGTGGCACAGGGCTGGACTGGGCCGGGCTTGGGGAGGATTCGGGGTTGGCGGCCCAATAGGATTTAAAATGCATTTTCTAATTAAAATAATTTCATTAATTCATTTATTTGATTAAAGGTTGAATCACTGTTGATAAAAAATTGTAAAATTCCTGAAATTATATCTTGGCATCTAGATTCCACCATAAATTTTCCAAGTTAAAATTTGAAGTATTCCTTCCTTTTTGGCTTTAATAGGGTTCTTTTAGTGTTTTCTTTAATTCCATAAATCCTTTATTTTCCAGAAAATCCATTTTATTTATTTTATTTATTTTTAATTCTTGGGATGTTACAAATGACCTGCTTGGCGGCAGTTGAAGCATATAATTGGGTTACCGTTCCTATCTCTCTTGTATCCGCTAGCTTGCACTGGAGCTCTTCCGATTGGCGGTACTTGGGGTGGGATGCCTGAACTTGGCCCTCCAAGAGTGATCTGTGGCTCGACAGGGGTTGAGGATTGAGGCGGAATCACTGAGCGTGGCTTCTGCACTATTCCTTGCTGCTGTCGGTAGGTGATCATTCTTCTCTTCTTCAGGTCAACCTTGTTTTGTTCGGTTTCCTGAATGATAGCTTTGTTCACCAATTTCTGAAAACTGGCGAAGTCCCTAGAGACCAACTGAAGGGAGAGCTCGTCCTTCAGTCCCCGAAGATACTTGGATTGGCGGGTTGCGTCCGTGCATACTTCCTTCGGTGCGTTTTGGGCCAACCGGTTGAATTCGTGCAGGTACTCTGTAACGGTCCTGCTCCCTTGATGTAGGTCCCGGAATTTCTGCTGCTTTTGGGCCACCACGCCATCCGAAACATGGGCGGCCCGAAAAGCGATGGTGAACTCAGCCCATGAAATTTCATGGCCCTCGGGCTGAGTCTCGCGGAAATTATCCCACCACTCCGCGGTGGGTCCTTGGAGCTGGTGAGCGGCAAATGCCACTCGCTCCTACTCGAAAGAGGGCAGAAGATCTAGCTTCTTACCGATGGTCCTCAGCAGTCTCCTGCCTCCATCGGGTTGGTGGTACTAGAGAATATTGGGGGCCGTACACGTAGAAACTCTGAGAGTTGAGGGACTGGTGCCGGTGCATGGACGGCGGGGCGGAGGGGAGGCTTGGGTTGCTGTTGTTAGAGACGGAACAACTGCGCCTGTTTCTCTTGCATTTGGCTTTGTTGTTGTTGCATCTGGGTAAGCAGCATGATGATCAGCTGGTTTTGGTTTGCCATCATCTCAGCTAGTGTGGGATGATTGGCAACGGGGGTCTGCCGTTGGCCGGTTGCTCCCCACTAAGGCAGATTGCCAGAGTCGCTTCCGTCACGCGGGGCATCAGACCCTTGGTTATTGGTCATCCTGAAGTTGAAGGGTTCAAAAGAAGGTGCAAATATCTAAAGGGAATTATTACTAATTTTATTGCCCAAAATGAATGTTTTGACCTAGATGCTTACATCTTTATTTTAAAATTCTTATAAAATTTTCACTCATGCCTTATATTTGACATGAGTGGTGATACAAGAAAAACAATCAAAACAAACAACCGTAAACTACGTCTAGGACAGCTCGGGGGAGGCCTCGATCATCGGCTCGGCGGTGGTGGTCGGTGCAGAGACGGTGGAGCTAGAGGGCCCGATGGGAGGGGCACTGTGGGAGATCCTCTTGGGCCTAGCCGAGGGGACCCAGAGTGACTTCCGCTTGCGAGGCAGAAGGGGAGCGACCTCCTCTAGGTCCTTCTGCAGCTCCTCTACCTGGCGACGTAGTTGTGCAGTGTCGGCAACGCCGTGGCGCAGGAGCTCGTTCTAATGCCTCAACTCCTCTACCTCGGCGGCCAAGTGGCACCCCTGCTGAACCTGGCGGTGTAGATCGGCGTTCTCACGGTTCAGGCTCTCTGACGAATGGCGGTAGTAGTCGATGGTGTCGTGCTGGCTATTTGCGTCGATGATGGCCTCTGTATGAAGATTGTCCATGGCCTCCAAGAGTCGCATGGTGCGGGCAATGGCGGAGTTGCGCTGGGAGAGTGTGCTGACGTAGATGCTGCGATGGCTCCCTGGGGTGCGCATGGGCATGAAGCGGTAGGCGGTGTCGAGAAGCTGGCCGTCGTAGACCAACCGCAGCTCGAAGAGGGCCTGAAGAGCAGCGTGGTGGCTAGCCACCACGAAGGAAGGTCCTCTGACTCCGTGGGTGTAGAACGCGGGCTGCGTGGTGAAGGGATGGAGGACGACTGTGACCTCACAATAGCTCTCGTTCACATCGAGAAAGATCTCGTGGAACACGGGCTCGTGCTCGAATCCGATGAAGTCGACGAGCATGCGGAGCTCACGAATGAAGCCAGCCTCATCGCGGAGAGTCCAACTCATGGTATGAACCGGCATCTACAAAAGAGAGAAATTTTTGTAAAAACTCTGGAAGACGAGGTAGTAAGTAGTTTTTAAGAAAATATGGTTAATATAAGTCTTAGGGTCAGGTCTATTTGGCTTCCTACAGTCAAGTCGGCTCTAATACCATCTTGTAATGCCCCGATTTAATAAAACCGGGAATTTATTGAAATTCCATAGAAAATCAATAAATACAAGACGTTCATCACACGACTACGTACAATACGCCAATCAATCATGTTTCGTAGACCATATTATTACAAAAGAGTTAAATGAAAGAGAAACTAATAAAATAAATCCTCTAGATGAACGTCTTCTTCCAGTCTCGTGCCTTGACTGGGTCGCTACTCCAGACCATCACCCTCCTCGTAGTAGACTGCCTTTGATGGTGTAAGTCAACGGGGGTGAGTACAATCATACTCAGCAAGCCACCGAATGCAATTATAATGCAAGGTAATAACAAGGAAGGTAGTGGCTTCTTTTGCGGAAAAGCATATTTGTAAAGCAATTAATGGAAGCAGGTTATTTAGTAAAGAAAACTAAACATGTGTATGCATCATCTTCTAACTCGAGGAGTACAGTCAGCCCACCCTCGCTCAGCAGTCTTTACATGCCATGAATAACACAACCATTCATTCATAAGTAAACTAACTACGAGAAGTCACACAACCTGCCCTTGACCGTGGGCTCGGCTTTTCGAAAAGATTTAAACTCTGATTAGAGGTGTACTACTGTACCCACAAGGCACTTGTTTCCCGCACACCGTAGTGTGTTAAATGACTCCTGTCACGAGAAGCTCGTGCCAAAACCTTCAGCATGGAACGCACCAATTCGATAACACCCTCTTATAGGTTTCATATGGTTTCCCAGTCACTTCGGGCCACACCATACCCCCCCCCCTTGAGCCTCGTCGGTACAAGTCACCCGCAGGTTGCCCCTTGCCCCCTCCACTATGGTGCTTCAAGTTGGTACGATCCATACCTCCAGTTAGGACTTACCCACTAGACTTGTGGTTAGTACAAGTTTGTTTTGCAACAGATCCCGCAGACTGGTCCTTATAGTGCCCCGGGTGCGACCAACCAATGCCCTAGCTTGCACCCGGAACTCACCATACTTATAACATAGCCAAACTCCAACAGAATCTAGAGACGAGAATAACAGGGAAATCATATAGGAGAATCCATCTATCTACGACTCGTTCTTTTATCCTATAGCAGTTGTGTCGATACATTGGACACTAACTAATATAATATTGTAGAGTGACAAGGAGTTTAGGCTCAATAAGCATGGCTTGGGTTTACACACAAGGACAGAGATCTAATAAATATAATTTAGGGCTTGAGATTAGACTAATGCAATATTATCCTATGAGTTATAGCAATAATTTATTAAAACATGGGCTCAATTATTATCAAAATGGGGGTTGTGACTTGCCTTGTTCTGCAAACGGTGAAGGTGGGACCTCGGGGTAAGACTCCGGATCTTCGACGGTGTCGTAGTCTTCCGATACGAAAAGAAATAAACACGACATTCAATAAACAATCCAAAATCACCAATATAACGTACATGTTTTTGTTGTATTAATTAAGGAGAAGGGAGCTTTAAATTCTATGAAATTACTACCTAATCATTTGAGATTAATTTTTAAAGAGGTTTCTGAATTTTATAAATTGATATAAGTATTTTTCCCTAAGGGATTTTTATTTTCCCTTTTAGAGGTGAAATAAAAAGTACAAAGCAACCCTAGTGTTTTTATTGCATTTAAAATAGTGAAATGAAGTTATTATGTCTTATGAAGTTATTATAAAATGTGCAAAATAAACATATTGTTTTTATTGCATAAAAGTGTAGAGAATAAAAAAGACAAATTTTCCAGAATTGAAATGGACAAATTTGGAGTTAAATTGAGCAAGTTATGAATTTTTAAAGTTTAAATAAATTTCTGAAATTTTATTTAAACTAAAACAGGCTTGGGTCCACGGTGAGCCAGGCCCACCATGGACCCGCGCATTGTGCACATGGTCCGGCCTGATCTGGACCGTTGGATCCAGATCCAGCGGCCAGATGCGAGGCGGTGCGTTTAAGTGATGATCGACGGCTGGGATCAAGCGGTACCGGTCAACGAGGGGGTCAAACGCATCTAGGCGCTTGATTTAGGGATTTAATCCTGACCGTGCGCTGCAGATCGGGCGGCTGTGGCCTTGTCCAGCATGGCACGCGTCGAAGGGGTAACTACCCCCTTCATTCCCGACTCCGGCGGCGCAACGGTGAGCAATTCCCGGTGACGGCGAGGCCTAAGGCTCTAACTAGCGGCCAAAATGGAAAGGGGACGGAAGGGGGAACACAAGGGTACCGGAAAATGGAGCGTGCGGTGGTTGGATGCAACCGGCGATGAGCGTGGGCAACAGGGGTCCCTCGGGTTGGCGGTGGCGACGGTCTTCCGGCGGCGATCTGGCCCAACGGAGGTGGTGCCGAGGGAGAGGGCGTGAAGAGGGTCCTAGTGGTGGCGACGGTGAGGACGGCGGTGGCTCGAGTCATCGGCGATCGGCGACTGGAGTGGAAATAGGGGGAGGGGGGTTTCCGGCGTCCCAAGGCTCCCGCAGAGCGTGGCTTAGGCAAAGATGGTGTGGCCGGAGTGCGGGGAGGGCAAGGGTTTTATAAGAGGGGGTCGCCGGCGTGTATGGAAGGTGGAAAGGGGGAAACCCGAGGGGATTTCCAAAAATACTCCGGTGAGCTTCCATTCGCATGGCTACCTTCCAATTGTGCCGGAAACGCGTTGGTTTTCGGGGGGAAACAATCACTGGAGTATGGCAAGTCGCGGCGTGGGATCATCTTGGCAAACGGCGGCCAGCGGTGGCGGGATTGGAAAGGGTGTCGCCGGAAATGGAAGGGGGAAATCCCCTTCCATCGAAGGAGAAGGATATGATAGGAGGGTCCCACCTATCATAGACCGAGCGCAAGGGGGCGGGGCGCCGACCAGTGGGTCCGGGACATCAGCGATGGAAGGGGGAGCGTGAGCGGCTGCCGTGTGGGTCCAAGGCGGGGCGCGGGCACGGAGGAGGGAGAGGGGGAGCGCCGATAGGGTGGCCCCACCTGTCAACGAGCGTGGGGTACCGGACTGGGCCGAGAGGAATTGGGGGTTGCGGCCCACTAACAAATTAAATGCATTTTTTGATTTAAAATAATTCCAGATAATGTTTTATTTGTTTAGGGCTTGAAGTATTGTTGCTAAAATTTTGTAAAAATTCTCAAAAATATTTCTCGGCCTCTAGATTCCATCATAAATTTTTCAGGATCAAATTTGAAATATTTCTCCATGTTTTGCTTTAATTGGGTTCTTTTAACCTTTTCTTTAATTAAATAATCCTTTTTATTATTTCAGAAAATTTATTTCCCTCATTTTTATTTTATTTTTACTTCTTGGGATGTTACAGAAAAAAGGTCCAACTTCTTCCCTATAGCACAGAGCCAATCTCATGCCTCCATTGGATTGGTGGTGCTGGAGAAGGTGGGTGGTCTCACTCGTAAGAACTCTAATAGTTGCGGGCGCTTGGGCTGGTACCGATGCGGGGTTGCGGGGGTACTGTTCTTGAGTTTGTCTTTGCTGGACTTGTTACAGTTGGTTATGTTGTTGTTGCATTTGTGTCTACTGCTGCTGCATCTGAGCCAGTAGTGTCGTGATCAATTAATTTTGGCTTGCCATCATATCAGCTAAGGTAGGGTGATTGGCAGTTGGGATGCCAGACTAATGTTGACCTGTTGCACCCCAGTTAGGCACAATGCTTCCGGGAAAGTTGCCAGCAAGGATGCCTTCTACTTCACAGTTTTTGTTGGCGATGTTGCTCTCACTGTTGGCCATTCTTCTGAAGGATGTAACACCCCAAGAGAAGATGAAGGGACTTAGAATAATTTTGCCAAATAATGATAGTTCTTTTTATTACTGTGGTAAAGATAGATTTATCTGTTACAGTTCTTATTTATTTTTTTATTTTTTATTTTTAAACTTGTCCATAGAACAAGTCGCTATGGAGCAATACCACAAACAAAGAAAACAATCATCTGGAATCTAGCGTATACTATAACCATCTAGTGTTGTCGAGGGTATCGTTGGATGTACTCTCGGATCTTCGGGTAGAGTCTGTTGCGGTGCTAGGTTCGACCTCATCGTTGGCAATCATCTCCTCTAATGCCTCAGCTTCACCTGGGTTGGGTAGGATCGCGCTTCGCCTGGTCAACTTCTTCAGCCGATGAATGGTCTTTTGAGGGGTCTTCCTCTTAGGGGGAACTACGGGTGTCAGCTCGGCAATATCCTTCTTGAGCAATGGCACGGCCCGCATGTCAGCGAGAGCGGGTGCGGGCGCGGAGAGAGGGCGCCGACAGCCGGGGGCCGAGGGTCAGTGAGAGGGGATGAGGTGTGGGCGCGGGGCTCGGCGCCGATAGGTGGGGCTGCGCGTGGGAGAGAGGCGAAAAGAGAGGCTGACTGGGGGGCTCCACCAGTCAGTGAGGGCGTAGGTGGAAGATGGGCTGGGCCGGTCTGGAGAGAGATAAATGAGAGGAGCGACCCACAGGGAAGTAAAATTATTTTCTAATTAAAAATAATTGCAAAAAATCATTTATAAAATATGAGCTATCAGCAAAGGTTCTAAAATTTCATAAAAAATCTCAAAAATATATCTTGTTCTTATGAACCTAACATAATTTTTTCAGATCATGATGTGAATTATTTCTCCCTATTCTTATTTATTTTGATATTTTCATCTTATTCAAAAATAAAAAAATAATTCTTTTTCTCGAAAAATAATTTTTCTCATGGTTTTCATTTACTCGGATGTTTTGAAGCATAAGTAAATTGTTTTTATTCCCAAAATTTTCAATCACCTTATTTTAAGTCCTTAAGAGTTTCTAATTATTTCAACCATTTTATTATTCAAACTTAACTTATCTATTTAAAATTTTTATTTCTCCAATTTATTTAAATTAAAAAAATTTCAGGGTGTTACAAGGTAATGGATGTACCCATCGTCGATGTAGAAGTGCTTGGCATGTCTGTCTCCAGTGGAGTCGCCAAAAAGTGTGTTGACAAGAAAATGTGCCAAACACACAGACGTCGATCCGGCGATCCAAAAGTGTGCGGATACATAGGAGTAGCCCCTAAGCATAACACAACACTGACGCCGCGTTCCGACGATCCTTAAATAGTGGTAAGGAAATAATGGAGTCGCCAGGTGTTGACACGAAAATGTGCCAAACGCACTGGCGTCGATCTAGCAATCCAAAAGTGTGCAGATACTTAGGAGTAAACCCCTAAGCATAACACAAAATTGATGCCGCGTTTCGGCGATTCTTAAACAGTGGTAAGGAAACAATGGAGTCGCCAGGCAATTAAACAATTATTAGAAATAATGTTCAATTAGTCGATCTGAAGGAAACATAATTAAACTGGCCAAATCAGGGACGGTTTGACCGTAGTACAGAAGGCGGTCAGACCGGCCTTAAGGGGTCGTTCAGACCGATGTTGATATGACGGTTGGACCGCTCCAGCAAATAAGTGCGTGTTGGAGAACAATTGCGCACAGTCGGTCGGACTACACACAACATAGCACGGGCCGGTTGGACCAACATGGTAGGAGGGGCGCTGTGTGTTGTCGGCAATAAGATGACGGCCCGGCCTGACACACATCGGTCAGATCAGGAGTTTGTCACCGGTCGAACCGATGGCATAGATCCAATCTGGTCGGTTTCTCCAGCGACCTTGGAGATGATCTCCGATCGCTCCCAAACTCCCTGGCGAGGTATTTAGGAGTAATATCTCTACAAAACAGGAAGATATCAAGTGCAATTCGGCCAAAGACCGAATTTCCAATGGTAACGGAGAAAACCGATGAAAACGATAAAAATCGGTTACATGGATTAAACAGGAGATTCGCGGGCGAATCAACAAGGGTTTTTGTGATTACGACGCGGTGGATGGAGGGCTTACAACACAAACCCACGAAGATGGACATTACTTGTCTAATCCTAGGGCAAGGAAAGTAGATTGAAATAAAAGTACGATTCAAAACAACGGTTTTGATTTGATCTGAGAGATACCCTTTGAATCAACCTCATCCCTATATTTATAGGGGCTGGTCTCAAGTTTCCTGACATCTAATTTGAGTAAGATTTGGCCAAAAGTGGTTAAAATTAAATTAGAGATCAAAACAACCTAAAACTAACTCTATCTCTAATATTCAGACTTGGGTCGGTCTGACCGGACCCATTGGGCCGGTCTAACCGGGCCTACATGGCCGGTTGGACCGGCCTGTGCCAAGAAAGACATATTTTCGGCCCAAATTAACAAAAATTGATATTTTGACAATTTTGACCATTAATGTCATTTTTTGCTATCAACACATGCCCACTGCCTTTTAGCAAACTTAGTAAGATAAAAGCATAACGGGCTAAGGGCGATACAATCCATATCAGCCTTATGATCTCTCAAGTATTTTTGCCAAGTTCTTTAAAACTACTCACTATTTATTGGCCTACCAAAGTGTCCATTTCAAAACTCAAGACATCTGAATTTGATGAGGATGATTTGCATGAATTACTACTAATATGACTAGGGGACTTAAGCGCTGAATTTTCCACCAACTCGGCCTCCAGTGCTTTTACTAGTTTTGCCCCCCGAGTCCCTTGTAGGGATCCATCCTTACTCAACGAGGCTAGAAGCTGACTTATCAACTAACTTCGGTTTCCACACCCATCGTGTCTTTGCTAGGGCTCTAGACTCATCGAGCAGGTTATCCTCGAATTCTTCAACCTTCTTCTCTTTGAGATAATCGGCACAAAGACATTGTAAGTGTCTCTTTTGAGACTTAGTCGTCTCGGGGGGTGCCCAAGAAGGTTGTGGCTTAGTTCCGGGCGTCACAAACTTACTCCCGGAATCTTTAGCCAAACAGTGAATGTCTGGATCGGCTTTAGCAATTCTGCGCTTAGTAGAGTCATGGCTGTTGCAAGATACTTGGGACGGGCCGGTCGAACCGGCCACAGAAGGCCGGTCAGACCGGGGTGGTGCTGGCGGTCTAGTACATTGTGGGTCGAACTCGCCCCTTTGTGGAAGATTCAGCCTCCTTGGCGATCGTGACCGAGAGTACATCTTCTCGGCCCTCGTCTTATGCTTCTAGAGTAGCATCCCAAAAGTTATCTTCGGCTTCCTATGAGATCTAGCCAAAGATGACGCGTCAACATTTACTTTCCACACTCCTACTTCCAGATTCCTTGGTACGAGCGAGCGTGGGCGGGGCTTTCCAATGACGACCACTTTCCCTTTGGATGACTCGACCTGCTCGGGCCGAATCAACACCCTCTTCCTGTCGAGGTCGATGTTATTCACGGGGAAGGGATCCTAGTCTAGCTTCATCTTGGTGCTAGAATATATTTTCAATTGTCCTTCATCTATGGCCGATTGAACCCGCCGACGAAAAACATTGCAATCTTTGGTAGAATGGGAAAGCGAATCATGCCACTTACAGTACGCACGTTTCTTCAAGTTGTCGGCGGTTGGACTGACGTGGCCTTTAGGCAACCTGAGGAGCTTGCTCTTCAATAGAAAGTCAAATATTTTATCACATTTAGTCACGTCAAAAGAGTATTTAACTTCACTAGGTCGATTCTTAGTGGGAGACGGCTGTAATTCGAAGCAAGTGACCATTTTGTACCCATTAGGTTAGGTCCATTCTGTCGTGTATACATCGGTCGAGTCGTCTTCTTCTTCCAACGGCTCTTCATCGAAGTGCTCTACGATGTGTACCTTGGCCTTGGGTTTACTAAAAGTTTTGATGCCCCTTTTAGATTTGACTCGACCTTCTTGGACCAGATCCATCTCCATAACTTGGCTAACCTCGAGGAAATTATGGCCATCCAACTTCTCCTTGAGTTCGGAGTATAAGCCGTTAAAAGCTAGGTCGGCCAAATCCCTCTCGGAGATGTTCAAACTAAAACCTCAGTTTCTAGTGTCCCGGAAACGCCTAATGTAATCGGAGACACTCTGACTAGCCTTTTATCTAACCGATGTTAAGTGTGAAAGCCTAAGTTCAGTTTCCCCAGTATAGATATTGTCGTGAAATTTTTGCTCTAGTTGGGCCCAAGTTTGCACGAAATTTGGCGGCAATGCCAAAAACCAAGTGAAAGTGGTGCCGAAAAGCGACAAAGAGAATAATCTAAGTTTAAACGTGTCTGACCCGCTTGCTTCATCACACTGTGCTAGGAATTGACCGATATGCTGTGGGGTGGTCTTGCTACCTTCACCGTCAAACTTGGTGAACTCGGGGACCCTGAAGCCGCGAGGGTATGGGATAACGTCGAAGTGGTCCGGATATTTCTTACGGTAAACTCTAGCCTAATTCTAAGGCGTGTAACTAGTGCATACCCTAACAAGCACATGAATTTGCTCGTCAATATCATCTACGCCTTCTGCCTATGCGTGTCTCTCGTGTGGGGGCGCGACACATGGTGGTATGTTGGGGTGTCGGCCGTGCGACTCCTCCTCTCGTGTCAGATCATGATAAATAACATGTTTAGGCCCACGCAGATGTGCGGGAGTCGAAGGTGCGGGCAGCGCAGGAAACAATAGTGTAGGTGCGGGCAGCGCAGGAAATAGTAGTGTAGGTGTGAGCAGAGGCGACGCGTAGTAGAGTGGAGCGGTCTAACCAGTCATAGGTCCGGTCTGACCATATGCGTACTGGCCGGACTGAATGTAGGTGTATAGACCGGTCGGACTGGCCTGGTATCCGGTCGGACCGACTGTTGTTGGGAGTGGTGTTTGATATGTGTCGGCCTGACCGATCCAAGTGTTGGTCTCAGCCATGGAGGTTGCAGGCGGAGACATGACGGCTTTCCCGGTGCTCCCATTTGTTCGACTGTAAATGTGGTGCACAGGGGGTAAACTAGCAATTGGAGTGGGATAAGTGGCCTCGGAAAAGCTGAATCTCTTAAGCACCGCTTCCATCTCAGGCCTTAACGATTCACAAAGGTGGCACTAATGGTTTGATCTACTATGACTCCTATTTCCTACCTAATCTCTAAGGGGGTAGAGACGGGGATGATGGTGGTGGTACCTTGTTTTCGGAGAGGTCGGGAATGTCGATGTTGCGCTTGACGAAGCCCATGCGAGTTTTGTGTAACGCCCAAGCTTGAGTGCGTGGAACTCCTTTGTCTTGGCCTCAATCTCGGCCCGATCCTCTTCGGGGATGTCTGCAAGGGTGGGGAGGATGATGTTGCGGTCGTCGATCTCCGCACTCATGCCCCCCGAGTCCATCGGCAATAGGGGTACTATTGCCATAGTCATAGTAGTCGTGGTCGATGTACCCGCAGCCGATTTAGATGTGCCCGTCATGTTGATGTCGTCCCCAGTGGAGTCGCCAAAAAGTGTGTTGACACGAAAATGCGCCAAACGCACTGGTGTCGATCCGACGATCTAAAAGTGTGCGGATACTTAGGAGTAAACCCCTAAGCATAACACAACGCCGATGCCGCGTTCCAACGATCCTTAAATAGTGGTAAGGAAACAACGAAGTCGCTAGGAAATTAAATGATTATCAGAAATAATGTTCAATTAATCGATCTGAAGGAAAAGTAATTAAACGAACGAATTCAGGGATGGTTTGACCGTAGTATAGAAGGCGGTCAAACTAGCCTAAAGGGGCCGGTCAAACCGATGTTGATACGACGGTTGGACCACTCCACCAAATAAGTGCGTGCTTGAGAACAATTGCGCATAATCGGTCGGACTGCACACAACCCGTCGGTCGGACCTGGCAACACCCGCTAGTCAAACCAACATGGTAGGAGGGGGCTGCGTGTTGCCGGCAATAAGATGATGTCCCGGCACGGCACACACCGGTCAGACTAGGAGTTTGCCACCGGTCGAACCGACGGCGCAGATCCAATCTGGTCGGTTTCTCCAGCAACCATGGAGATGATCTCCGATCGCTCCCAAACTCACTGGCGAGGTATTTAGAAGTAATATCTATGCAAAACAGGAAGAGATCAAGTGCAATTCGGCCAAATACCGAATTTCCAATGGTAGTGGAGAAAAACCGATGAAAACGATAAAAATCTGTTACGTGGATTAAACGGGAGATTCATTGGCGAATCAACAAGGGTTACCGTGATTACGATGTGGAGGATGGAGGGCTTACAACACAAACCCACAAAGATGGACATTACTTGGCTAATCCTAGGGCAAGGAAAGTAGATTGAAATAAAAGTGTGATCCAAAACTAGGGCTTTGAGTTAATCCGAGAACCCTTTGAATCGGCCTCACCCCTATATTTATAGAGGTTGGTCTCAAGTTTCCTGACACCTAATCTGAGTAAATCACGAAGGGGGTCTGAAGGTAGGCCTCCGAAGTAAATCACGAAGACAGACGGAGGGGGCATCGATATCTTTGGTCGGTTAGACCGAAGGATAGCCTTCGGTTAGGCCCGAGGTCCTCGAGGTTTGCTACAAAACAGCCTTCGATGCACCAGGCTTCGACGTGACACAGTCTTTCGGCATAAAGGGGTTTGGTTAAACCGGGTAATTGACCTCGGTCAGACCAACGAGCTCCGGTGCGGCACACTTCGGCCCGAAGTATCTCGACGCAATGGCTCTGGTGCAAAGGGGTTCGGTCATACCGACGGTGACACGTCGATCAGACCGGTTGTTGCTGGCAACAGGGGGACAGTCGTGCCGACAACGGCGTAACGAGGCAGCATGGCACACGCCGGTCAAACTAGAGCTACATTGTCGGTCTGACTGACAACAGTAGATCCGATCGCCTAAGTGCTCTGGCGACCATCTCACCGTGGACAGATTGTAACCAGAGTTCTTGGCGAAGATGAGAGGGATAAAACATTATAAAAACACCAAGAAACCAAAGGTAATTCGTCCAAGAAACCGAATCACCAGTAAAAACCGATTAAAACGATTGAAATCTGTTACGTGGATGAAACGGACGATTCACGAGCGAACCGACAAGGACTTACCGTGATTATGACGCAACGGATGGAGGGATTGCAACGCAAACCCACGAAGATGGACGTGCTGAATTGAATCTAGGGCAAGAAAGTAAAATGAAAAGTAAAGGTACGATTAAAAGAATAATATATTGGATCTATTAGGGTTTTCTGGGGGTCTTCTTTAATCGGCCTTGCCTCTATTTATAGAGGTTGGGCATGATGTCACGCCCCGATTTAATAAATCAGGACTTTTATTGAAATTACATAGAAAATCAATAAAAACAAGACGTTCATCATGCGACCACGTACAATACGAGCAAATCATTCACGGTTCGTAGACCGTATTAGTACAAAAGTGAATAAATATGAAGAGAAACTAATAAATCAAAGGGTCCTAGATGAACGCCTCCTTCTAGTCTCGCCTTGACTGGGTCGCTACTCCAGACCTTCATCCTCCTCGTAGTAGACGGGCTCTGATGGTGTAAGTCAACGGGGTGAGTACAGATGTACTCAGCAAGCCACCGAATGCAAATATAATGCAAGGTAGAACAAGGGAGATAGTGGCTAATTATGCGGAAGAAGCATAATTGTAAAGCATTAAATGTGATCAATTTGTTAGTACTGAAATGTAAACATGCGTATGCATCATCATCTTCTAACTTGAGGAGTACATTTTACCTCCTCGCACAACAGTCCTTACATGCCATGAAATAACTCAACCATTCAAACAATTGTAAACTAACTGCGGGTAGTCACACAACCCGCCCTTGACCGTGGGCTCGGCTTTTCGAAAAGATTAAATTACTCTGATCAGAGATGTACCACTGTACCCACAAGGCACGCACTCATCACTTACACCAAAGTGTAACGAGATGACCCATTCCACGGGAACTCGTGCCAAAACCTTATGTATGGTTCGCCTCGACTCAACAGCACCCTCTTATAGGTTTCATATGGTGCCCTGACGCGTCGGTGCCTCACCATACCCCCCCTTGAGCCTTCGTCGGTACAAGGCACCCTGAGGGCTAGCCCCTTGCCCCCTCCACTATGGTGCATCGAGTCGGAGGGTTCCACACTTCCAGTTAGGACTTACCCATTAGACTTGTGGTTGGTACGGAAGTGCTTTGCAACAGATCCCATAGACCGGTCCTTATAGTGCCCCGGGTGCGACCAACCAATTCCCGAGCTTGCACCCGGAACCCACCATACTTATAACATAGCCAACTCCAACAGAGTCCAGAGACAAGAATAACGGGGAACTTCATATATCAGAATCCATCTATCTACGACTCATTCTTTATATCCTATAGCAGTTGTGCCGGTACATTGGGCACTAGCTAATATAATATTTGTAGAGCGACAAGGAGTTAAGGCTCAATAAGCATGGCTTGGGTTTGCACACAAGGACGGGGATCTAATAAATATAAGTGTAGGGCTTGATGTTTGACTAATGCAATATTATCCTATGAGTTATAGCGATAGTTATAAAAACTAGGCTCAATGATGATCAACTATTTCCACAAGAGGGGTCGATGACTTGCCTTGATCCGTGAATGGTGAAAGTGGAACCTCGGGGTAAGACTCGGGATCTTCGACGACGTTGTAGTCTTCTCGATACGGAAAAATAAACACAACATTCAATAAACAATCCAAAATCAAGCATACAAGCATACAAGTTGTCGTTGGATTTAAGTAAGGGAGATAGAGTCTTAAATTCTAGGGAATTGTTACTTAAATATTTAAGATTGGTTCCTAATGAGATTTCTGAATTTATGACTTGATGTAATATATTTTTCCTAGGGGTTTTTATTTCCCCTTTTTAGAGATGAACTAAAAGGTATAAATTAGCCTTGATGTTTTTATGGTATCAAAAATAGTGACTTTAAATTATTAAGTCTTCTGAAGTTTGTTATATAGTTTTAAGATAATTTCATAAAGTATGGATCTTTACTATATGAATTAATTAAATATCCTAAAAGGGCTTTTGTAATATTATTTGATAGAACAAAGTGGGCAAAATGAATATTCTATCTTTATTGTATTACAAACAGTGGAATAAAGTCATTAAGTCCTCTGAATATATTATATAAGTTTTCATGATATTTTTGTAAAGTGTTGTATTTCTATTCTATGAGTTAATCATTTATCTTAAAGGGCCTTGGAAATGGTATTTAATAAAATGAAATGGGCAAAATGAATCATTATATTTTTATCGGCTTATAAACAATGTAATGGGATCATTATGTCCCCAGAAATTAATATATATATTTTTAAGGGTTTTTCTGGATTATCTAAATGAAATAATAATTAAATCCTAAAGGGGCCTTTTCTTGATTATTTAATAAAAATAGTTTGTGCCAACTAAACATATTGTTTTTATTGCATAAAAGTGTAGAGGATGAAAAGACAAATTTTCCAGAATTAAAATGGTGAAATTTGGAGTTAATTTGAGCAAGATATGAATTTTTGAAGTTTAAACTATTTTCTGAATTTTAATTTAAACCAGAAAACCTGCGTCAGTCCACGGTGAGCCAGGTCCACCATGGACCCGCACACTGTGTGCTCGACCGGCCAGATCTGGTCCGTTGGATCTAGATCCATCGGTCAGTGGCTGGGCGAGGGTGTTTAAGTGAGATCCAACGGTCGGTGGCGGTCGGTACCCCTTTGACTGAGTGGACAACCCAGATTGAACCCGTGTAGGTTTTAATCATAGCCGTCCATCTCAGATCAGAGGGTATAGATCCCGTCCGGCACGCGCGCGGCACGGGGGAAGCCGAGGGCTTCGTCCCCAGCGCCGGCGGAGCGACGACGAGCGGCGAGCGGCGGTAGCAGTGGCCCATGACCCTAGGCGACGGCGAAAATGGAAAGGGGGAAGGAAGGGGAGTGCACCCGTACCGGAGGTGGCGACAGCGATGGACTGGTGGCGACCGACGGCGAGGAGAAAGCGGCGTGGCTTTCGAGTCCGACGACGGCGAGACGCTCCGGTGGTGGTCCGGCCGGACGGAGGTGGGGCCGAGGCAGAGGGCGCGACGGTGGTCCCGGCGGAGGCGACGGCGAGAGCGGCGGTGGCCCGGAGCGCCGGCGAGGGCTTGCCGGAGTGCGAGCAGAGGAAAAACCAAAAAAGGGGTGGCGGCCTTCGGTATTGCGAGATCTTGGGTTGTGGCGCTGTGGCGGAATGCGGCGAGGGTGGGGGGTCCTTTATAGGGGATCGCCGACGAGGAAAAGGCAAGAAATCGGAGGAGACCGAAGCTCCTCCTTCCAATTCTGGCGAGCTTGCCAAACTCGCGAGAGACTTCCATTTTCGATGAAACTGTGCCGGCTAAGGGCGGAAGGGGATCACGGGCGACGCGGGAAAGCGATCCAAGGCGGGATATGGCGGCCGGCGGTGAGAAAAAGCAGGGGTCGTCGGGAATGGAAGGGGGAGATCCCCTTCCATCGAAGAAGATGATTCTGACAGGTGGGGGCCACCTGTCAGTGGGCGGGCGCAAACGGCACGAGGCTGACATGTGGGCCAGACGTGGCAGCGGCAGCGAGGGGGGGGCGCGTGTGACTGCCAGGTGGGCCTGGCAGGGTGTGGCGCGGAGGAGAGAGGAAGAGGAGCGCCGACAGACGGGTCCCTCCCGTCAGTGAGTGGGGCTGCACTGGGCTGGGCCAAAATGGTTTTGGAGGGGAATTCGGGGTTGCGGCCCATTAACATTTAAAATTGTTTTTCTAATTAAAATAATTCCACAAAATTAATTATTTGGTTAAGGCTTGAAGCACTATTGCTAAAATTCTGTAAAAATTCTCAAAAATATTTCTTGGCTCATGGATTCCATCATAAATTTTCCAGCTTCAAATTTTGAATACTCCTCCCTGTTTGGCTTTAATAGGGCTCTTTTAGGATTTTCTTTAATAATAAAATTCAGAAATTCCTTTATTAATATATTTCTTTTATTTTATTTCATTTTAATTCTGGGGCTGTTACAATCCTATCCCCCTTACAGAGAATCTCGTCCTCGGGAAAACTAAGGGACAGGGTTCTACTGGTGCTCCGGATTAGGAGAAGGTCTTACATCAGAAATAGGCAAAGCGATCTCCGGAACTGGGTTGGTTGAGATCAAATTGGGAGTGTCTTCGGTTGTATCTGGGTTCTCGTGAACCAGGGTATGTCCCTCTGGGTTTGGAACGGAGGATGGCGCCCGCTTGGGGTAGGAGCACTTGTAGGCGTAGTGGCCTTCTTGGCGACAGTTGAAGCACACTATTGGGTTTCCGTTCCTGTCCCTCTTGTATCCGGTAGCTTGCGCTGGTGTCCTTCTGGCTGGCGGTGCTTGGGGTGGGATGCCTGTGCTTGGTTCTCCCAGGGTGGTTCGTGGCTTGGCAGGGGTTGGGGCTTGAGGTGGAATCACTCTTGTTTCCGGCATAATTGCTTTGTTCACCATTCTCTGAAAGTTGGCGAAGTCCCCGTAGATTAACTGAAGGAAGAGCTCTTGTTGGTGTTGTTGGAGACAGAACAACTGTGCCTGCTGCTCTTGCATCTGCTTTTGTTGTTGTTGCATCTGGGTAAGCAGCGTGGCGATCAGTTGGTTTTGCTTTGCCATCATCTCCGCTAGTGTGGGATGATAGGCAATGGGTGTCTGCTGTTGTCTAGCTGCACCCCACTGAGGCAGATTGCCTGAGGTGTTTCTATCGCGTGGGGCTTCTGATCCTTGGTCGTTGGCCATCCTGAAGTTGAAGGGTTCAAAAAGAAGGTGCCAATAGTTAAGGGGGAATTGTTACTGATTTTATTGGTCAAGATGAATAGTTTGACCTAGATGCTTACATATTTTATTTTAGTCTCTTATTAACTTTCACACTCATGCCTTATATTATTTTTAATATAAATGATTTATTATGTATTTTATTCACACAACATTCATGTTGTAATATATTTTATTAATTAGTGTTAGAGGTTTAAGATGAAGTGATGTTGATTATATCTTATTGAATTCTTTGGTGCAAAAAAAATTTCAGAAAATTTTTGGAATGCAATTTAATGCTTAGAAGAATCTTTAGGAAAATGCTCTAGATAATGAAATTTTTAGGCTTTGTATTTTAGCTTTCCTCTTTCTTGATTTATACTGAATCCTTTTAATTTATTTATTAATTACTTTATTTTATTTTTAACGCTTGATGAAAATCAAGGCGTTACACATGACGTCCTGGGCTTCTAATTTGAGTTGGACACATGTCCAAGTCATTAAAAATCAATTAGTGATAAAAAATACCCTAAAATCATCTAATTGGACTCAGACACAGATTGAGTCGGGCTGACCGGACCTATGGCCGGTCTGACCGAAGTGGGACGGTCAGACCGGCAGTACATAGCTGGTCAGACCGGTCTGTGACAAGACTTAGCATATTTTCGGCTAAATTAACAAAACTTGATATTTTGAATCAACTGTGGAAGAAAAGAAAAAAGTGGGGAAATGGAAGAAATCATAAGAAACCTCATCACTACCTTCACTGCTATCGTCCGAAGGACTGTAGCTCCGATGACGGCGAGGGATGAAGGAGAGAGAGCGATGGCTAAGGTGTGAGGTTTTGCATGAGCCACAGTCGGGACAGAGCGGGCATCCACGAGACTATACCTATCCACCTACTTGATAGTCACTATTTTTTCCATGGATAAACACACGGTGAATAGTTTAATCATTCACAACTAGTCATGTATATCCATGGTCATTTTACACCCAACATTGCTCTCTTGCAGATTCGTTGCGAACCATAGCGTATAACAAGCTGCCATGCAAGATTAGAATCTCAATCCTAACTGAAACCGAAGAGACTACAGTTTGAACTAGGCGATACGAAATTTAAAAACAATGTGGCATTCCTTTGCCAAAAAAAAATGCGTTTTTTGGGGGTGAAAGTGAACCGGAAGCACATCACCCCCAACGGCACAAGTTCTACAAACACAGAGAAGAAGAAAAAGATTGGACAACGACTAGCATGAGACGTGAGAGACCGGAAGATGAGCCGCCTCCACCGCGACGGCGCCATGCTCGCTGACTGGCCAAACAACTTTTGCTGATGTGGCATGGCCACAAGGGGTGCCTATATATACAGGGGTTCTTCCATCTCTCTCCCCCTCCGGCCTCTCCAAATTCCACCGAAAAAACTCACCAGCATCCCCCCAAATCCCGACCCTTCGGCATTGCATTGCATTGCAAAGATCAAGCGATCCAGGTGCAGATTGATCCTAGGCCCGAGTGATCGAGATCGATATTGCCTACATTCCATGTGATCCCGGCATCCTTGCCCTGCAGTGTGCATGTTTTTGTTTCCAAACTGTAGGGGGATCTGTGGGAGCAGGGGTTTTGGGGATCTGATGAGATGGCGGGGTCGTTTTGATCGTTTTGATTCGATCACTGTGGGAAAAGAAGGATCTTTCGTTTGTTTATGAAACCATGCTAGTTTTCTGCTGGCTGACTGCGGCCTCCGATCGTTCTTTGCTGGCGATGTTCCGTAGAGTTGGGGTTTTTGGTGATTCAGAGGGAACCTAAGATAATGGATGCCTTTAAAGTTGAGATCTTTTTGTGATATAGGAATTTATTAGATCGATGAATTGTGGCTTCTCTCTTCGTCACCATGGATTATCTCCCTTTTCTCTTGGTTTGAATGTGTAGCTGCGTTGCAGTTGCAGGCGGTTGATCTGTGATGAACATTAACATTGGTGATATAAAGTTGTCGCCTTTTTCCCTGTCAACTGTTGTGCATAATCTTTCCTTGCAGTTCGTGCTGTGCATTGTGCTCTTAGCCTCTGAGAAGTGATACTAGTATTGGGGTAAACATCACTCAACTTCGTGGCCTAAGAGCAAAAATTTCAGTGTTTAATAAGCTTCTTGATCTTAAAATGCTGGGTACACTGGCATACCTGCACAGTTAGCTTGAAGGGTGGCATTTTATGGCCAATTCCATCATCCTAACTGCTAAAATTGCAAGGATGATAAGTCACTCTTATCATGTTATATATTTGTCTTGAACAAGAAGTGCAACATGAATTAGTGAGTTACATATAACCATATAATCAGTCGTTGTATTAGCGTTTTGCAAGCTACAATGAATTTTGCTAGCTGCTTTCTCTACACAAAAATCCATTTGACTTGTTCATACTGACCCAATTGGCTGTCCAGCATAATTTCATCTTTGTGTTCTTGGCAGCTCAGTTAAATCTGCCACAAGGGCACTGCCAGATCGTGCAGTGCCCAATGGATGCTACATCAAGCAATGTCTCCAAGGTCACACATATCCACAACCCTGTCAATGAGAGTACCAATCATTCTTCTTCGGCGCATCCGTCGGCAGAACACTCGCAGCGCCATTGTTTCAGAGATGGAGCTGCAGGGGAGCTTCTCGTCAATGCAAACCCGACCATTCTCCTCCATGTCCTCTCATCCAACAATCTGGAGCCCGAAGATCTTGCTGCTCTGGAGGCAAGTTGTACTGCCACGGTCTCTTTCTTTCAGCACTTGAGTTTCTAAACTGCTGCTGCGTATGACAATGGAGATATCCTCGATTGTTTCAGGTCACATGTAAATTCTTCAGAAAGCCTGCTAGTTTTCCACCAGACCTGGCATTGCCTCTTCCAGAGCTTGCAGCATTCGACATGTGCCAGAAAAGGTCCATGTTTAATCAAATGAAACAAGAAGAGAAGGAGATGTTGAAGCAACGTTGTGGGGGTTCTTGGAAGCATGTCCTTAGGTACATTTTGGTCGGTGAGAAGAACTACCGCCGGGAGAAATCTCAGGTTATTGCTGGAGCAGGTCACAGCATTGTTATAACAGCAAAAGGGGAGGTGTACTCGTTCGGGGCGAATTGCTCGGGCCAGCTTGGCCATGGCGATACAGAAGACAAGTTCAAGCCGTGCCTTATCAGGTAGTATTATGCTGATTTCTGAAACGGCAGGTACCTACAAATCGTCACATACTGGGTTGCTGTGCTTTGTAGGTCTCTGCAAGGCATCAGAATCACACAAGCTGCAGTAGGATCAATGCGAACGATGCTTGTGAGCGCCACGGGGAGCGTCTATGTATTTGGGCATGACATTTTTGGAGGCCTGGGAATCTTTTGGACAGCTGATGTGAAGTACACTTCCACTCCTAAGCTGGTGGAGTCATTGAAGGACATCTTTGTAGTCCAAGCCTCCATTGGAGGCTACTTCTCTGCAGTTCTGTCCAGAGAAGGCTGTGTTTATACTTTCTCCTGGGGGCATAAAGAGAGGCTCGGCCATGGCTCAGACCTTGGTGATGTTGAGCCTCGCATCATCTCTGCACCAATGCTTGATGAAATTCCTGTCGTGCAGATTGCTGCAGGCAATTGCTACCTCCTTATGCTGGCCTACCGCCCTACTGGAATGTAAGCATTCCTGCTCATTTGCCTATTAGCTGGTGTTGTTGCTAAGAATTCATGGCTATGGTATTGTGTGATAAAAAAACTTGATCTTTGATGTAAATATGCAGGTCAGTGTACTCAGTGGGTTGTGGTTTAGGAGGCAAGCTTGGGCATGGACGCAGGGACAGCGAGGACATTCCCCGTATGATTGCGCATTTTCAGTATTACAACATACGCCCGATGTCGATTTCAGCTGGAGCTTGGCATGCCGCCGTCCTGAGCTCCGATGGACGTGTGCTCACCTGGGGATGGGGTTACGGTGGCTGCTTGGGGCATGGAAGCACTGTACACATGACCCACCCCACTGTAGTGGCGAGTTTGATCAATGTGAAGGCTGTCCATGTCTCGGCCGGCGAGTACACCACCTTCGTCGTCGCGGACAACGGCGACGTCTACTCCTTCGGACTGGGGGAATCCTTCAACCTGGGCTTTCAGGTTTGCTGCTTTGCTCACTCTCTCAAGATGCTTTCCTTCAATTCCTGAGCTTGCAGTGACAAAAATGTCTTCTTTGAGCTGCTGAAACCGTTGTCTCGTCGCTGTTGGTTGGTTTCAGGTGAACGCTGCATCAGGCGTTTTCCCATTCCCAAAGCTGGTCCCCTCACTTGCCGCGCTGAACGAAAAGTTCGTGCAGATCAGCTCAACCAACACCTGGGATTGGCTCAACGAGTACATGGGAATGTGTCACACAATTGCACTCACTGAATCCGGTAAGATCTACGCATTCGGGGGAGGCATCAGGGGGCAGCTTGGAGCCAGGCTTGCCGATGACCAAGAAAAGATGGCGAGCCCGCTCCGTGTGGCCATTGATCTGCTCTAGTTCTTTCAACCATCTTCCATTATGGAGACGTATAGGGGAAAGAGGACCAAAAAAGTTAGTATGATCGTGTCTATTAGGTAGTATTTGGTTCATTTTAGCAGTTAGGACTATCTAGGGTTCGTGGTGGGCTCTCCTTTGAAGTTTGAACAACAAATACAGGAGAGGAAGTTTAGCATGAACCTAATCTGAATTGTTTCTTCATTCCATGGCAGCATTCCTCAATCTTCGTGTTTTGTTCACCTAGAGAGCAACACTACTAGAAAAGTGCAGGTACTGAAACAATTTGGAACATAAAATTTAGCAGAAATTTCTGAAGTTTGGTTATAACACATCTCAAATCGCAAAGATAACATGTTTGTCATTTATAGTGACAGGTTTTATCAGCTCTATTTTATTCTCTTTTATAGTGACTAGTTTTATCAGCTCTATTTTATTTGCAACAAAAGTTATTCAAATTAAGAAGCACTAACATAACTATGCACTGGGATCATTGCCATGCTGTACAACTGACTGCTAGCATTATTCCTTTTGATAAAAGAACTGGAAACAGGCTCCAAGTTTCTGTGAAATCAGCATATCATCTGACTTCTGACTAAATGCAGCTTACTCTCTAATCCCTAAACCCTAAAAAATTGAATTGTAGCTAACAGATTTAACTTAAGTTCCTTGATTGTTTCCCCAAGTACAAGAACTCACTCAGTGCAACCATCTCAAGGGTAAGAACTTTGAGTGAGGCCATCAAGGTTGCTCATCCCTTTTCTACGCATTCGTAGAGATACAAAAAATAAATTGAATGCTTAGAAAGGAAAAATGCATTGTCATCTCTGGAGAAAATTCAAAATAAGAAAGATCAGCCTTTTTCATTCATCCATCTTGGCTATCAATATTCACCTTTTCTGGCAGCAATGCTTGTGCTGGCTGTTGCAGTGGCTGTCTGCAATTATGCTTCAACAAAGCACCTGCACTGACACCAAAGGGGTCAAGAAACCACATGACCACCAAGCACCAGCAACCGAGCATGCAAGAACTATTGAATTCACAATTCACATGGCTTCTTGTAGCAGTGATGTGCAAAGGCCAGATTTTGTACCTATTAGATGGCTTGTTTAGGGCCCCTCCAGCACAGCAGCTGCGAGCCAAACCGTGAATTCTTGACCCATCTGCAGGACAAACAAAGTTCAGCAATGCATTAATCTTGCTGACAGTAATACAATTGAGCAGTGAGCACACAGTTTATATGCAACTCTGACAAAAAAAAGTTGCTTTCTGAAGAAGTGTTAATGAAATGAAGACTATCAATCAAAACATATAGTAATATCAGGGGAATTCAGATCGCTTACAAGTTGTCATCTCTTGAACTGTAAGTAGCATGAGAATTTGATCTTGAACACTGTTCATATGGCTCATACGGGCATAAATATGTATCGAATTCCTTGTTAGGTAGGAAATCCATCTTGTTGTGTGGCTGTATCTTAAAACAGATTGTGCGGGCAGCATCTGATGAGAAGAACTTCTTTTGAAGCTTTAATGTCCGCGAGAAGCAGCTTGGTTGAAAGTCAGGCTCCCGGATGCTGTCAAAACGACCCTGCTCACTGACTCCCTTTGAGTAGTTAGTCTCTGACCTGCATGTTCTTGTCATGTCATCTGTCATGGACCTATTCGATGTCAAGGTGCTCCGAGCATCGTCCTCGCGACCATGAACTGTTGTTGGTTTAGAATCAGCGTGTTGCATGATGATGAATGGCGATCGTTGCTGACTAGAAGAGTAGCCTTTGGACGGTGTCTCTCTTGCTCCATGCCTCACAACTTCATCGTCATCTGTCACAGCTGAATCTGACAGCTCTTGCTTCCGGCCTGAGCAGCTGAGCAGACTGAATGATTTCCTCTTTGACCTCACATCTTTTCTCACTGGTTGTGGTACAAGTTTGAATCTAATCTCCACATTGCACCCAAGAACATTCTGTAACGCACTTTCTATTAGGCTTTGCATTTTCTCTGCTCTTGATATGTGATCTGGGTGGCTAAATCCAACTTCCGCAATAGCCAGCTCTGAGAATTATCATATGTAGTTTGTCAAATTCAGCACAGACCAATGAGAAGGCTAAAATCAAGAACACTAAAGATAGTATATGTGAATTACCTTCGGTAACATGGACTGATGATAGGAAACCTTCCTTCCTGAGGAAACTTTTAGCTGACCTTGGTTGACACTTTCCTATGGCTCTCCTCCAGATGTTTTCAAGCTTAAGACGCCTACACTGTCTCTCAGAACAGTTAGACTTGTTGCTGTTGCATGCATGGCAGAAACTGGAGCTTGAGTTCACCTTGGAAACCCATTCATCTGCATGCACATTTGGATATGAAGTGGTTATCATTTGTTAGATAACCCAGTCTTGTATGCATTTTACTTCCTAGTTATTTCCTGTTTTGGTCTAGCCGAAATAATGTGAGTCCTTTCTCTGGACTGGGCGCATCTTTTGGAGTGCTGTTTGCATGCCTAGTCCATGCGGTTAGGCTCTCCTCTTTTCTCTCAGGTAGTTGTGTCTAGTGGGGAGTGCTGCATGCTGTGTATGGCGTGAAGCTGGGAGTGTGCCGAGTAAAGGGGGGTTAGTGGGTCCATTTTGCTTTGTAATCGGTGTGCTTTTACTTAAGAAAAGAGATCCCAGAAAAGCTGCGTTGGTTAAGCAGCACCAAAACTATCTCTCGTGTTCTTGTGTTCATACCGAAAGGAACTGGGCACCAACGGAGGAAGGGGTGGATTCAACAAGTGGTATCAGAGCCCGTTACCTTCGGTGGACGCGAGATCGAGCAATTGCCGCTGCGCTGATGAATCGCCGTCGTCAACATCGCTCAGCCTCGCCGGGTGACAGGAGTTACATCGGCGGCAACGCGAGAGGAACTGGCGGGACTCCAGACAGCGCAAGGGGAAGTGGAGGCGGCACTGGTGATGGTGATCAACTGGTCTACCGAGTCGTAAGGGAAGGCGGCGGCGGCGGATCATACCCCATGCTGACCAAGTCGAATTACTACACTTGGGCAGCCCTTATGCGGGTGAAGATGCAGGCGAGAGGCCTGTGGACTGCGGTGGACGTCGGGACAGAGAACTTCATCGACGACCGCAATGCGTTGGAGGCCATCACGATGGGACTACCTCCAGAGTTGCAAGGGAGCATCGCCAGCAAGACCTCTGCCAAGATCGCGTGGGACTCGCTCAAGAAGACGCATCTCGGTGCTGATCGGGTGCGCCAAGCGAGGGCGAACACGCTGCGGCGCGAATTTGATTCGCTCAAGTTCAAGGATGGAGAGTCTGTGGATGACTTTGGCGTCCGCATCACGGACCTTGCCAACCAGCTAAAGGTACTCGATAGTGGGTATACTGAGCCTGAGATTGTGCGGAAGTTCTTGCAGGCCACGCCGCCGCGGTTTGGACAGATTGTCATGGCAATCGAAACCCTCCTCGACCTTGACCAGATGACGGTCGAAGATCTGATTGGGAGATTGAAGGCGGCGGATGAACGTCATCGACTCGGTGGCAATGGAGGAGGGTCCTCTGCATCCCTCAACCTCACCGAAGATGAGCTGGTGGCGCGTGTTCTAACACGGCTGCAGCTTTCTGGTGATGGGTCTCCTGGCGGTGGCAAGACTTCTGCCACAAACAGGCGCAGTCGGGGTACTGGTCATGACAAGGATGGGGGGGAGCAGCAGTGGCTCCAAACCGTATGCTGGTGGAAATGGCAAGAAGAAGAAGGTCGCAAACAATGAGTGCCGGTACTGCGGTAAGGCAGGGCACTGGGCAAGGGAATGTCGCAAGAAGAAGCGTGATGAACAGGCGCACACAACTCAGGCAGAAGAGGAGACCGAGCTCAACCTAGGGGTGGCGTCGATCATCGCTGAACCGGCGGGTGAACAGCTGTTTGTCCGGCTGGGAGAAGGTGGCGGTGAAAATTGCACTCGGTGGATTCTGGAGGGAGAAAAGGATGCCGCCCCCTTTGCTGGTTTGGTCTCGGACAGTGCTGTTCAGCACACTTCACCTCCTGGTGTGGAGGTCCAGGAGCCAATTCACCTTGCTGAAGACAAGCTGTTCGTCCAACTTGGTGAGAAGGGCGAAGAGGGGAGTACACGGTGGATCCTTGACACCGGGGCGACGAATCATATGACGGGGGAGCACTCCATCTTCTCCGAGATCGACACCGGTGTGCGGGGGACAGTCCGTTTTGGTGACGGCTCTGTCGTGGACATTGAGGGCCGTGGCACCATCATCTTCAAGCTGAAGAGCGGAGAACATCAGGAGCTAGCAGGGGTGTATTACATCCCAAAACTGGTGGCGAACATCGTGAGTCTTGGCCAACTCGATGAAGACGGGTACAAGATTCTCCTTGAACAGAATGTTCTGAGGATATGGGATCAGCGAAGGCGACTGCTGGCCAAGGTACCACGCTCACCAGGGCGCCTGTATGTGCTCTTCCTCGCCATCGACAAGCCGGTATGCTTTGCTGCACGGAGCTCTGAGGCGGCTTGGCAGTGGCATGCCCAGTTCGGCCACCTTGGGTTTCAAGGGCTCAAGGAAATGGTGAAGCAGAAGATGGTGCGTGGGCTGCCGGAGATTGATCACGTCGACCAATTGTGTGATAGTTGTTTGGCGGGGAAAACAGCGGCGACATTCATTTCCGGCGATCAGCAAATACCGTGCTGCAAATCCACTTGAGCTGGTACACGCTGATATCTGTGGGCCAATTACGCCGGAAACTCCAGGGGGGAAGAAGCTATTCCTTCTCCTAGTGGATGACAAGAGCCGCTACATGTGGCTGCTACTGCTGAGTGCCAAGAGCCAAGCTTCCGACGCAATCATTCGACTCCAAGCTCGCGTCGAGGTTGAAGCAGGGAGGAAGATGGGCACCCTGCGTACTGATCGAGGTGGAGAATTTACGTCGCGGACGTTTGCTGATTACTATGCTGAACAGGGCATCCAGCGACATCTCACCGCGCCGTATACTCCGCAGCAGAATGGAGTGGTGGAGCGGAGAAATCAGACTGTGCTAGGGATGGCTCGCAGTATGCTCAAGGCCATGAACATGCCTGGTTGGTTTTGGGGGGAGGCTGTCCTCACTGCCATATTCATCCTGAACCGATCGCTAACAAGGAGTGTTAAGGGGATGACCCCATTTGAGTCCTGGTACGGCTTCAAACCACCTGTGCACTTCTTCCGGGTGTTCGGCTGTGTTGCACATGTGAAGGTAGCAGGAGGTCACCTCAAGAAACTTGATGATCGAAGTGTGCCAATGGTGTTTATTGGATACGAAGAAGGTACCAAGGCGTACAGGTTCTTCAACCCAAAAACCAAACGCGTGCATATATCGCGCGATGCTGTGTTTGATGAAGGAAGGTCATGGAGCTGGGATGAAGGCGAAGGTGGCACTCACATGGATGGACAGGAGCCGTTTCACGTCGAGTATACCACAGTGACTCTTCGACGTGGTGCTGTCCCAGAATATGTACTGGACAGGAGCAGTCCGGAGGCTCCAACGGTTTCATCGACGCCAAGAGCATCCTCGTCGGCATCCAACTCAAGCCTACCTGAAGGATTACAGAACGATGACGCACCGCCAACGTCTGTGTCTCCTGAACCAGGAAGTGGCAGAGTGTTGGAGTTTGCCACTCCTCCTCCTGGTGAACCAGATCTTGATGACGCCCACAACAATCAAACACCTCTGCGTTTCAGGTTGTTGGACAAAATCCTTGGGCCGGCTGAAAACCCAGGAGTGGCTGAGAGGGAGGTTGATGATAGTGAAGATCTCCTTCTGGCCGTGGGAGATGAGCCGGCCAATTTTGAGGAGGCATGCCGTGAAGAGTGGTGGCGCATGGCAATGAAGGAGGAGATGTCCTCCATTGAGCAGAACAGCACCTGGATGTTGGTGAATTTGCCCCATGGCCATCGCCCCATTGGTCTGAAATGGGTATTCAAGGTCAAGAGAAATGAGGAGGGCGCCATTGTCAAGCACAAAGCTCGCCTTGTTGCAAAAGGGTATGTTCAGAGAGAAGGCGTCGACTTTGATGAGGTGTTTGCTCCAGTGGCCAGGATGGAATCCATACGCATGTTGTTTGCAGTGGCGGCACAAGAGGGCTGGCTGGTGCATCACATGGATGTGAAGTCAGCGTTTCTCAATGGAGAGCTGAAAGAGGAGGTTTATGTTCAGCAACCGTCGGGGTTTATTGCTGCTGGCCATGAAGGGAAGGTCTTGAAGCTAAAGAAGGCCTTGTACGGACTGCGACAAGCACCGAGGGCATGGAACTCAAAGCTTGACAGCAGCCTTCGCAGTCTCGGGTTCACTCGCTGTGCCAGTGAGCACGGGATGTACACAAAGGGGACAGCAGCAACACGTGTGGTGGTGGGCGTCTATGTAGACGATCTGATCATCACAGGAGTCAGTCCAGCAGATGTAGATGACTTCAAGTCAGAAATGCGCCGACTATTCAGAATGAGTGATCTCGGGTTGCTTTCATACTATCTTGGGATAGAAGTGAAACAGGGACAACACTCCATCACTCTGGGACAGGCGGCCTACGCAAAGAAGCTGTTGGAGAAGGCGGGGATGAAGGACTGTAAACCTTGTCACACACCAATGGAGGTGCGGCTAAAACTGTCCACAGAGAGCAACACACCGGAGGTTGATGCCACCTCATATCGCAGCTTGGTCGGTAGCTTGCGGTATTTGGTGCATACACGTGCTGATATTGCATTTGATGTGGGATATGTCAGTCGATTCATGGAGAAGCCACGGCAGGAGCATCTTGTTGCTGTGAAGCACTTGCTCCGCTATATCGCTGGTACAATGGACTATGGTGTGGTCTACCCCAAGGTGACAAAAGGTGACAAGAACCTGACCGGCTACAGTGATAGCGATTTGGGGGGAGATGTTGATGAGAGGAAGAGTACCTCTGGTGTGATTTTCTTTTTGGGGAAATTACCAGTCTCTTGGCAGTCCCAGAAGCAAAAGACAGTGGCTCTCTCAACATGTGAAGCAGAGTATATGGCCGGTGCAGCAGGAGCTTGTCAGGCGGTGTGGCTAGTTCAGCTATTGAACGACATCACAGGGAGGGTCGTTCAACCGCCAGTTCTGAAGATGGATAATCAATCTGCTATTGCCCTGAGCAGAAATCCTGTCCTACACGACCGCAGTAAGCATATCGACACAAAGTTTCACTTTATTCGCGAGTGTGTGGACAGTGGCAAGATCTGTTTGGAGTATGCGAGTACGCAGGAGCAACTCGCTGATGTCCTAACCAAGGCGCTGGGACGCGCAAGGTTCTGCGAGCTTCGTGACAAGATGGGCATCGTCAAGTTGAAGTGAAGCAAGACTGTGTTAGGGGGAGATTGTTAGATAACCCAGTCTTGTATGCATTTTACTTCCTAGTTATTTCCTGTTTTGGTCTAGCCGAAATAATGTGAGTCCTTTCTCTGGACTGGGCGCATCTTTTGGAGTGCTGTTTGCATGCCTAGTCCATGCGGTTAGGCTCTCCTCTTTTCTCTCAGGTAGTTGTGTCTAGTGGGGAGTGCTGCATGTGTGTATGGCGTGAAGCTGGGAGTGTGCCGAGTCAAGGGGGGTTAGTGGGTCCATTTTGCTTTGTAATCGGTGTGCTTTTACTTAAGAAAAGAGATCCCAGAAAAGCTGCGTTGGTTAAGCAGCACCAAAACTATCTCTCGTGTTCTTGTGTTCATACCGAAAGGAACTGGGCACCAACGGAGGAAGGGGTGGATTCAACATCATTCTATCTGGGGGCCAGAATTAACTGTAATATATTTGATTATAGTACCTGTATATCCAGCTGCTGAATGTGCATGCATTTCATTCGACTCCGCAACAAGGTTACATTCATTGGTGCCAAACTGCAAAAGCGCGACTGTGACCCAAGTAGCCTGATTTCTTGATGTCCTCAATTGTTTTTCGGTTTCCGATAGAATTTTCAGGGCATGTCTTAGTTTCTTTATACCAACCTCGGCTACTGCATGATACATCAAACCAGACTTAAAAATTATACTATGTACTTGTAGCAAGTTACAACAGTAGCAAGCTGATGCATTGAAGAGGCAAGAAGAACAAGGATAAGATACTTACATGCATATCTTCCCAAGAAACTTTTGCTGATTTCAGTAACTGCAGACTGGCATCTTCCCGAGAGTATGTCCATAATCAGGTTTGCCAATTGAGAGACCAGCTGCAGAGGATCAACTGCAGATGCCATAAGCTCTCGGGCTCGTCTGACTGTGTTGGTGGTGTCTGATGACAAAGCTAAATCAAGCAATTCAATCAACTCATCATCAGACACGGATCCTACCTGCAAATAACAAAGGTAAGAGAATAACAATGCTGGCTATATTACCTACTTACAACATCAACTGTAACACTACTCACAAGTTCATGGACAAGAGAAATGGTGATCTTCTTCCCAAGCAAACTGAGCTGATCAAGCATTGTTTCCGCGTCTCTAAGGGAACCGTTACACTTTGCAGCAATAAAGTACAGCCCATCACGGTCAATTCTAATCCTTCCTCTTTGCAGATTCTCTCCAACCTGTTGACAATATCCGCAACCTTTATCTTCGGAAAATGGAACTTCTGGCAATATGTGATGGAAGTACGAGGCAGGCTATCTATGTCAGAAGTGATCATGATGTACACAGCATGCTGGCATGGCTCATCAAGGCTCTTAAGTATGGCTGACCAAGCATCCTCCTGCAACAGATGGCATTCATCGATTATGAAGACCTTGAAGCGCGACGAGTACGGGGCACGAGATGCGCTCTTGAGAAGCGCCTTCACTCGACCTAGACGATCCATTTTCGCCGCATCGAGCTCCTTCACGTCTCTGCTCCTCCCAGAGAAGAGGATGACACACTCCTTACAGAACCCACACGGCCTTTGCTCTTCTTCCACGGAGAGGCAGTTCAGAGCAGCAGCAAAAACTCGTGCCATGGATGTCTTGCCTGTGCCTCTGGGGCCATGGAACAGGTACATTGGAGCAACCTTCCCCTTGAAGCAGGAGTACAGGAGGGACTGAGCAACCACGCTGAGGCCAACCAGCTCACTGAAGCACCGAGGACGAAACTTCTGGCTCAAACACCTTGGCGTCTCGGTGTATGGCACACTGTCCTGGAACGCCGCTTCAGTCTCGTCCGGAGAGATCAGCGGCTGCTCCGGACCATCGCTGTCGTAGTAAAGCTCACGATACCTCGATGCTCCTGACCAGCAGTAGCTTATCCCACACCCACTGAAATTTGATCCGACGACATCATTCGACCTCACCCGTGTCTCTTCGGTTCTTCTCGACCCGGCTGAGCGCGCCTCACTGGCTGACATGCAAGGGCTACCGGCACCGGCACGGCTCGTTGCAGCACGAGATTTGTTCCTGAATTTGGAAAGCCCCGGCATTTTCACTCCGTCGTCGTCGGCCATCTTCTCCGGCGGTGTGGGGGCTGCGCGCTCACGAGAATTCACTTCCCCCTCTTCTTCTTCGTCGGTCTTCTCAGCTACATTGTCAGCCATGGCATTCGCCCATTGTCGAGTAGATCCGTGATTAGAGTGGCTGGAGTCGAGTGACCTACGATGGCCGTCTTGGCGCACGCGATGAACTTGCTTGTTTCTTGGCGGGTTTAAGCCTCGGATCTTGACGACGGAAGATTTCCTGTACGATGCGGTTCTTGCATTCGGTGCCCGGAAACTCCGCTCTGAACCCAGTGTCGCCTCACCTTCCAAATCTCCGTCTTCTCCGATCAGATGATGGTGTCCTGACCTGCTTGGGTCAATCATGACCCCATTGCTAGAAGCCGTTTCCCAGATCATATTGGCAGAAGCAGATGCATACTTGCTCAAAGAGTTTGTTGTTGGATCCCGCAGTGATCTCACTCTCTTGAGCTGCACCAATGTTCTTGACAGGGGAACATCCACCGAGTGGCGCCTCAGGTCCGCCATTTCTGAGCTTTCCAGTAAAAGTAAGTGATCCTACGATTCTTCAGCCTTGCTTCTACTTTTCTTGATTAGGACCGACTCCATTGTATCCACATCTGACATGAACCTGCATCACATAACATACAAATTAAAGAACCACAAATATGCCAAAGCTCGAAACTTTATTTAGATTTCCGCATGCAGAGGAAAACGTGAACGTGATGAACTCCCACTTTGGCGAGTCAGATCCAAGATGCATTAATGCATAGCTCCATACATCAGGAACATAGCTTAAAAAAACGGCAAGGAGATAAGAGGCAATCCTTATATTTCAGATAAATCCAACGACGCCCTCGCATTTGGCCCTACAAAACTAAATCAGGGACCCCGAGATAAACCTTCAAGGTACAGATGGATTGATTCTGCTGGTTGGCGAGGAACCACAGAATCAGCCATCGCTTCCTCCCTTTTGACTGAAAATACATAAAGTAAAACCGTAGAAATAAATCCACACATTCTCTTCTTATCCACCGAACTTGACCACCCGAAAAAACCAAAAAAAAAGGTCAAAACTTGGTATCAAGCGGCAAGCGCAGGTACCATTGTACCGATTACCCAAAAAAAGCAACCAGAAATATTTAACATTGTAATATGACCAAATGGAACTGCAAACGGGACAAATCTTGGTCAAAATCCATTTTGACCTGCACAAACAACACCGTTTGCGTAGAGTCATACCCCTCCTGTCTGTCAGATACCCGAGATTTGAAGAAACCAAACTCAGAGTCACATTGTTGCAGAAACCACAAGATCCAGCTGCAAAAAACAGAGCAAAGAAAGACCAAGAACCCAGGAGCAGCGAGCAACACATCAGGATCGACGGAACAGAGCTGCATCCAGCATAAATCCTCCTCACCGCATAGAAACCTCGGCGCTCGGCTGGTGAAGAAGCTTCAGACCGTTGGAGGGGGGAGGAGGCAGCTGCTAGCGCCGGCGGCCGGGCCGGCACCCGGCAAGAAGGGCAGGCAGGCCAAGCAACGCCCGCCGCGGTGTGAGCTCTGGTACGGCGCAGTGCGGTACGCTTCGAGTACAATTTAGCTCTAGGCTCTAGCGCTCAGCTCAGGGCTCAGGAAACAGTGAGCAGGACGGAGCGGCAGCGTGGTCATGTGCCCAGTAGCAGTGCCAGTAAAAAAAAGGCACAGACGAGGGATTAAACTAATGATACGGGGAACTAGCTGTTGTAACCTGCCTCGAGAGTGGTGGCCACGGCGATGGCGATAGCGATGGCTGTTCTACACGGTTGGCAACAATTTATTCCGATAGAAAAGTTGATTCAATCTCCCTTAGATCAATTTTTCCCCCCGACACATCTTAGACTATTTCAACAATCTCTAATCATATATTGATGTATTTTGGCTTAACCGTTACCTCCGGTTCACTGATTCTCACCATCACAGTGCACTCTTAGGGGCTATTCGGTTAATCTCCTCGGGAAAGGAGATTAAGGGGATTATGAGTGATTGAAGAGGATTTATACAACAATCTCCTCCAATCTCTCTCAATCTCCTTCTAACCGAACAGATTTTTAAGGGGTGTTTGGATGGGGCTAAAACTTTTTAGCTTCTGTCACATCTAATATTTAAACAATATTTTAGAGTATTAAATATAGACTATTTACAAAACACATTCATAATCGGAGGATTATTCACGAGACGAATCTAATGAGTCTAATTACACCATGATTTGACAATACGATGCCAAAGTAAACATTTGCTAATTATGGATTAATTAGGCTTAAAACATTCGTCTCGCGATTTAGTCTCCGATTCTGCAATTGTTTTTATAATTAGTTCACGTTTAGTCTTTCAAATTAATGTCGAAACATCGGATGTGACACATGCTAAAATTTAGCCCCTCGATCCAAACACCCCTTTAGACTGATCAATTCTCCCTTCACAACAAATATAAGATTATTCTAACGATACGGCAATTACGTTTACTTAGTTTACTTAGTGTTGCAAAATATAGGTCATGGCAAGTTCGCTAATTAATTGATCATGTTTTAGATAAAACTAAATCAAAATTACCGTAAATGTGCTCTTTTTGTTGAGAAATCGGCGAAAATTAGTCGTGATGTGCTGTGCTGTTTCAGTAAGTAATTGTTGATTTGCAGTAAATTCGACAGAACCAGTGAAAAAAAAAAGTAAAAAAAACGTGTCCTCGTTAATGATTAGGGTCGCGATTACTGTGCTCTAATTAGATGTGTATAGAGATCAGTATCGAGTAAGTAGAAATTAATTAGTTGTGTGATAATTTTATAACTCTCCGTACAAGCATGGTAGGCCGCACTTCTGCTACTCGCTTTTGGCCTTCGATCGAGGGTGTACTGTTCAAGGCTTGAAGTTCATAGCCTTTCGAACAAAAAAAATTCCTATCTCCACTCTCCAGTCAATTTGAATTTCAACAACAAATTAGATTCTAAACTTAAATTTTGAGAACCGATAGCTATATAGCTTAGAAATAAACTAGAATGCAGATGTTGTAAAATATCGATTTCTCCGGATTTTCACCAACTAGATACTCAGATCACCTAGCTTTCTATAGACACATATTCTCCTAAACTACAAAACCGAATTTTTAATCCCCTAATCTATAATACATATGATAAATTACCTCCCGAGAAGTTTTGGGATGATGATTTTATCTACGTAGTAGTACACGTTGGCAAAGAACGCTAAAATGTCTATACAGGTGGCTGACAAGTGGGATCTATGTCTGACTTACTAATCGCACTCTTCTTTATCCTTTTACTCTTTCCTCTTCTTCTTTCGTCCTCCTCCTCTTGATCAGGGTGGCTAGGCACCACCTGATCGGGCCGTGGGTAGGTGGACGCAGTGCTTGAGCATGTGGACGCATGGGAACTTAGGCACGGGGCAGGATCAGTTCTAAGATTTCAGGGCCCATGACGAAATAAAATTTATGGCTCTTATAATGATATAATAGTAATATAATATTTAAAATTATACATGTATATATGTGAAGATATACAATTAAAATATATCTAAAAATGATATTCATATAGAATAATATTTGCATATTAAATTACCTCGAAATTTTCTTCTAATGTTCCATAAGATGATAGATCTTTGAAACGTCGACATGTGCGAGCCTACGAAGAGAAGGAGTATACCGCATATGTGTACATATATAATGGCAGATCTAAGATTTTACCAATAAATATACCACACCAAAATCTCTGTATGCAATTCAGTAAAAAATTCTAGTTGACAAAAAAGTATTAATTTTACACTATAGTATTTTTGTTCCTCAAATATGGGAAATGTGAACAACAAAAGAAAAAAAAACCCTACGTATTCATAGCCATCGGAGGATTGAACCCAACATCTCATATTTGAGTGGCAAGACCTTAACTATTGGACTACAAAATGATTTTGAATATATTTAGATGCTAGTGTGTACTTAATCCATCTCTTTACGTGTAGGGACCCTTAAAATTTAGGGCTTGGAGCGGTTGCATCACCCGCACTCCTAAGGACTGACTTTGTATGATGTGCTAGGCTTGTAGCGCTTGGGCTGCTCAGCGGTCTTCTTCTATCAAAGGGTCACCCGTCTTGGCGGTGTTTTCTTTAGCACCTACTAAGTGCCAACTTCAAGTTCGACGTTGGTAGTTTAGTCTGTCGAGGTTTCTCGACGTTGTGGTGTGGCTCGCGAGGTGCCATCGGCGGTGGATGTGTTTGGTGGTGTGTGTGCCTTCGCAGGACCGGCCCTGAGGCAGTGCGGGTGGTGCGACCGCACCGGGCCTCCGAAAATAAGGGGCCTCTAAAATTTAGTATGCTAATAAGACTCACAAATATTAATAAAGTCCAGTTGCAAATTAGTTACAAGTCACGGACAACATGCCTGTTAAAAGAAATTGTTTTAAATAATCTAGAGATATTTCTCCTTTGTATTTAAACTTATTAGTGTGAGATTTGTTAATGGCACTAAATTTTTCAATATTATTTTGTATATTTACGATGAATGAGGGCCTTTATTTTTTATTCCGCACCGGGCCACAAAAATATCAGGGCCGGCCCTGTGCCTTCGCGTCACCCGTGTCGTGCTTGTGTTTGGAACATCTGGCTTTGTCTTGGCGGTACAATGTTCACTTCCTTTCTAGTCAATTCCTATCTCTTTCCATAGAGCTCCTCCTCTTCTATGGACATCCTCTTTCTTGGTCATAGGGAGCTTACTTGGTTTTGGTAGTGTTTTGATATAAAACAAGTCTTGCCTAATTTTTTTGGGCCGACATTGATGACGCTTTCGGGTGACATATTCTGTTGGACCGGAAACGGCGACCAGAGGGGGGGTGAATGGGAGCTTTTAAAAATTCTGGCTAAAAACTTAGCCTTCGGTTCTGTTCTGTCTTCTGCGGAACAGGCTTCGAACACTACCTTCGAAGGTCTGGTTCGGAGGTACTTCGACACCTTCGAACACAGGCTTCGGAGGAGCAAAAGTTCGAAGCCAAGAAGACTTCGCTCCACTAACAACCCTCGAAAATCTACTCTGCTAAGTCAGTGCAGGCTCCGCACACGAGGTGCTTCGAGCAGGCTTCGCACTTCACCCTTCGCAAGAGTGGACAGTCCTCTGAGGACTTCGACCAAGTACTTAGCGACAGCAACTGGTGCTGGGCTTCGTACGCGAAGGTCTACACGCACACAAAACGGACTACGCTAAGGGCTTCGACACAGGAAGCAAAACGGGAAACGAACAGGGCTTCGCTAGTAAGCAGCGAGGTCTGGCCTCGTGTTACACAGAGCGACAGCACACTGTAAAGCACACTTCGCGATAAAACACCCTTCGCCTAGACAGGCTTCGGTGAACTAAAAACTAGCGAGGTATGCAAAGCGAGCTCAAGCAAAAGCACACAGAAGCAGGGCTTCGCCGCTTGAACAAGGAACACAAAATAAATGAACTCTGGATGAATATAGCGAGGTCTGTGTACAGGAGCTCAACAGTAAATGCTCAAAGTGTTAAATGTTACCTACCGAGCCCCCATATTTATAGCCCACGGCTTCATCCTAAGGAAGTGACTACTTTACCCCTAGGGTTTACAACAGATTTGACTCTACAGAACTAAGGGGTACAAAAGGTAGTCCACCTTTATTTTGGAGGCTTCTCTGTCAGCTGCAGAGGGGACAGTGTCAGCCTTTTTCAGAACAGACAGTGTCAGCCTTTACAGAGTTGACTTCTGGAACCTCCCTTCGCACGCGAGGGTGCGGTAGCTTCGGCGAGAAGCCTGCAGCCCGTTGGCCTTCGCTCCGCCGAAGAAGTCCTTCGATACAGTGACGGTTTTAAGCCGAAGCCGTCAAAGCTCCTTGGGTCTTCGCACCAACACCTCCGGAGTGGATCACCACGGCTTCGCAGCTACTCCCAGCTCGAACACCGTCCGTCCGTGTACCGAAGCCATGCATGGTCGAAGCACCACAAGTCAACCTCACTCCGAAGCCTCACCTTCGGAGTACCACCCTTCGAAGTCCCTCCTTCGTCCAAGGCCTCCGCATGAAGCATTCCATGAGCACTCCGTCGCAGTGCCTCTTCCCGAGCACACTCCTCGACGAGCCTCACCCGGACCATGCCTTCGATGCGCCTCGACTTCTGAGACCTTCGTCGGGTAACCTTCGAGTGTCTCCCTCCGGAGCACACTTCGAACACCTTGCCTCCGCAGAGGACTTGATCCACCAACTCCGAAGTCACTCCATTCGGAGTACCTTCGAAGTGCCTCACCTCCGAGGACTTTGTCTCGGAGCACCTTCAGCCGGAGCCACGCTCCGTACTCTCTGCCTTCACCTAGCACGCCTCGACCCGAGGACCGACTCGGACCACCTTCGCAGCCACCGTGACGGAGCTCCCCCGCTCCCCTGGCATCAAGCCTCCTGCTTGACCCAGGTTCACCCGGCTCGAACCCTGTCCGTCGCCTCCGAAGTCCCTGCGCACCACAGACAAGCAAACAAGTGTATCCAGTACTCCGGAGACCTCTCCGGGTTAGCAACCTTCGGTACACACTCCGGTGTACCGCCCAAAGTACCGAAGCCTTCGGTACAAACCCAGTCATCGTGTACTGTCGGACCCCTCCGACGAGTACACTCCGCTGCAACAGCTGCAGCAAGCAAACACCGAACACACTCCGGTGAAACACCTCCGAGGCCCCTTCGGAGGTACCCTTCGAACAGAGGGTAAATAAACCTGTCAATCACTCATCACATACACCGAAACCACCCTTGGTTTCTCATATTCATCCTTTTTGAGGCTTCATTGAGTAGCCATTCTCTCTCCCCTGGCAAGACTCTTCGGTGAAAACTTATCCTAAAGCTTTTAGACAAATGATGGCAACGTTTTTTTTGCATCATTCCTGCCTAGAGGCATCGTCTTAAATATCTTGATGCTTAATTGCTATCCTCTGGTAGTGGATTGGTGCTACTTGCGTGTGTTGGTGTGTTTTTATTTTTATCTTAATTGTAATCTCTTATGGTATGCTTTTGTAAATTTTCTTCGTCTTATTCATACAACCCTACCGTCTTACGTGCATTGCTAAAAAACCGCTTAAACCCTGTTTGGTAACACGGTTTTTGAAACTACGGTTTTTCAAAAACTACACTATACTATGTCCATGATAATATCATAGTTTATAATACCACAGTTTTGGAAAAAGTACTTCATACCAAAATTTTCAATACTGTAGATTGAGTAAAGTATTTTTAATACTACAGTTTACTTTACAGAGAATTCAAATGAAGTTGTCAAACACCTTTCAGTATATAATATTGCAGTATTGCTCAATACTGCAGTATTGCTTATAAAACTAAAAAAATTGTGTTCCGAAACGGCCTTAATGGGTAATTTCTAAGTAGATTTCAGTTTTGCATTTCAGGGTAATATGCTTAGGTTAAGTAGATTATTTTCCTAATTATTATGCTTTATTTTCCACCGCTATAATCGAGTCACTTGATTAATCAACTAACTCGTTATTATTGACGTATTAATCAACGCAAACAAAGTTTTTCAAAAAAAAATCCAGCGCGGGTCAAATTTTGATATCGGGAAAACAAGTCGTTGGTGTCATGTCGATGCTCGAACACCAAGAAGAAGCAGAGAAAATTTCTCTCGTTGTGTGCAACTGCGTGGCGGCATGGATATCATGGCCTCGCCTTAGGCTAGGACGTGAAAGGCTAGCTAGGAAGCAGGGCTACCTCTACCTGTGTCTCTCCTGATCTCCTCCGTTTGCGCCGTGCTCTGCTCCAGGACAGTCTTGAGCTTAACCGGATGTCCAATCAAAATGCAGGCCTCGTATCCTATTCCTGCGGTCACGCCACGGAAAAGTTTCTGCTCTTTTTCACCGGAATAATTTTTAAGTTCCGTTTGGATGCTAGAGCAAAGTGATTAATAGCGGCTAAAATTTTAGTCACCTTGTTTGAATCCGAGAACAAAAATAAATGCTAAAATATTTATGATAGGTGGAAAGAAGACTAATGGACTAAAAAAATTTAGCTTCTTTTTAGTCTTGCTGTTTGAATTTTTAGTCTCTAAAGTACCTAAATTTTATTCCTTTGGATCCAAATATCCCCTTAATCCATTCTTTTCTTCTCCACGGACTTGGGGTGTTTGGTTTCACGGAGTAAAGTTTAGTACGTGTCGTATCGTATGTTTAGATATTAATTTGAAGGACTAAACTTAAACTAATTATAAAAATAATTGCATGATTAGAAGATTATTGGCGAGACAAATTTATTAAGCCTAATTAATCCTTGATTAGCAAATATTTATTGTAGCATCACATTACCAAATCATGACGTAATTATGCTTATTAGATTCGTCTCGCAAATAATCTACTGATTATGAATGGATTCCGTAAATAGTTTACATTTAATACTACAAAATAATATCTAAACATTCGATGTGACGAGACTAAATTTTAGACTAAAGTAAAGGAAACAAACGCCCTTTCTTCTGTGCCAATAAGAAGAATGGACTACGCAGTTTGATCCATATTATTTACGAACTAGAAATGAAATAGGACACTCGCTCGCCTGAACAGGACAGCCACTGGCAGTCATAATCCATCTTTAAATTACATTTTTCTCTTCTGATCTTTGACCTAATCCATTTGGCTTTGCAAGCAAGCCCGAATGCAGTCGCACGCTAGCTGCCGTCTCCCCGAGCTGAGTGGCAGTGATTAGCATCGATAACTGCGTCGTTTCACGTGCCAAAGCCCAAAAGACTCTCCAAATAAAGATTCTCCTTAATTCCTGCTTCGTCTTGTACGGTAGCAGTAATCACTAACGTCAGGGTATTTTTTGATCTAAGCGGCTAACGTAAAGCGACTAAAATTAGTGATTAAGGAGGTGTTTGGTTTCACCTTGCTAAACTTTAAAGTTTAGCCATTTAGTTCCTAAATTACCAAATATGGTGACTAAAAGAAACTAAACTTTAATCCCTAATTTCGTCATTTAGTCCCCATGAGGTTGCTAAAAGGGATTAAAAGAGGCTATTGACATAGTTTGCCCCTCATTAATGCTCCTCGGGGGTAAGAAAAAGACTATTTGCGGGCATTTATTAAGAGTAGTTTGATCATTTTTCACCTACTTTAATGACATTTAATCCCTAAAACCAAACATGTAGGCACTAAAATTTAGTCAAGTGAATAAGGAGAGACTAAAATTTAGTTTAGTCTCTAAATGAACGAAACATGGCCTAAGGGACTGTTTGGGAGGAGGGGGCTAACATTTAGACCCTAAAATAGGACTAAATTTTAGTCTCTTTTGCTATTTGGATACATGGGCTAAACTTTAGCAATGAGTGTACAAAAAACTCATTTGCCCCTTCTTTCACCTTTCCTTTTTTAGCATTCACATATTTGAAGGAAAAAATGACAATTAATATAAGAAAACCACTTTTAGCACTCTTTGGAGGGGCTAAAGAAAAGAAGAAGGCCAAAGTTTAGCACCCAAGTTTTAGGCTAGTACATGTTTAGCTCCTTAAAGGCTAAAATATGGGCTAAAGTGGGTTAGCCCCCCTCTCCTAAACATGCCTTAAATTTTATTCTCCTCCTGTAGAATGACTTAAATGCCCATATTTATTTTTACTTGTTTTTCATGTATGCATGCATGATGAAAATAGAGGTGGAAAAATAAACATTTTAGCTCATATTAGCTCCTCCTTAGGGGCTAATGGGGCTAAAATATTTTAGCCAATTTTAGCTTTTACTGTTTTGTTTTTTAGCCTTTAAAGTGATTAAATTTTAGTTACTTTGCATTATCCCCTTGAATTAAAAAAAAAGACACTTAGTACTGCTAATAACTGTATGAAAAAGACCAAGATTCCCTGGTTTTGATCAGCTCAAGCAGCTACAGCTTAAAAATCAAGGGAAATTTTGAAACGTGTCATTACAATTTTCTGTAATTTGAAAAATATCACTGTCAGTGACTGTGGTAGGTCCCATATGTCAGTGATACACCAATGACATATTTCAAAACTGTAAAAATTATAATAGTATAGAAAAATTTGACAAAAAACAATAGATTCGGATGAAGAGAAGTGTACAAGCAAGCAATGAGCAGGAGCCTGCAGGAGCAGCGTCGTGGTCACATGCATGGGCTCTGCAAGACTGCAACCCGCACGGCCTCCATTGGATTCTTGAACGGCGAGAAGCACTGGATTCGTGTCGATTTGGAGCCACTCGCGTCAATCGATTCGATCATGCGTAGCCACGCACATCACGCAATGCAACCGTTCCGACTGTAGCAAGATCGATGGAGCAGAGAATTATTATTATAGAAAAAAAACGTAATAAAGTTGCCGTTCTTCTTCGTCTTCCTCGTCCTCGACGTGCTCCGGCTCTCAGCTCGCTATATGCCGGCGTTAATGGCGGAATCGCACCTCGTCGTCGTCCTTGCTCATCTCATCTGATGGCCTGCCTCTCATCAAAGTCGCAACACTTGCGAGTTGCGACCGAAGGTTAATTAATTAGCGTAAAGTGTGCTTGTATTAATGGATGGATCTGCTTTAGTTGATGGGTCTGGTGAAATTAAGGAATAAGTCATGAACCCTTATCTTATTGTTGATTGATTATTTAACTCCTAACCAAACAAATTACCATTTACTTACAACCCTAGAGTAGTTTTGCAAATCAATTTTGTCATGTTGACATGCTACATTGGATAAAATTGCCATATCACACACATCTAGGTTGTGCCTCCTCTCTTCTTCTTATTCACTTTGTGCCTCTTCATTCTCTACAGCAAGCCGGCTACTCCCCCCTCTTCTGCACCAAGCCAGCAACTACTCCCTCCCTCCCCCTGCTCTCCCTCTCCAGCGAAGCAATGGATGAACAAGGAGCACATGTAAGTCTCTACACCATCAAATTACAGCCTTTTTTCAGCAGCAGGTAACAGCAACACATTCTTTATTTCCCCATCTTCTTGATGTAAATAAGGTTTTTTCCTGATGTTTTTTCAATAAGCAAGTGCGGTTTTTTTCACTATAATCATAAAACTAGTCCCAATATGGTGCTAATTGGTATCTGTTATAGGAATGGATCTATCAGTTTTTTGTAAGAGCTGAACTCGTGTACTTAACTCTTGCTACTTGTTTCATGAATGATTATGATGTGTCCTATTTGTATTATGTGTACATAATTTATGCCTCCAAAATTCTTTTGTAAAGCTTGAGATAGCAAATCAGATAATAGACACAAAAGTCTACATATATACCACTACAACAATTCAGGCAACTTCCGTCGGCCAAAACTAATGGAAGTTAGCTCTTTCCCGACGGAAGAAGCTAACTTCCGTCGGTATTTGGCCGACGGAAGCGAGCAGACAGAAGTTAGCGCCGAACTCTGCCACGTCAGCAGAGGGGCGCCAACTTCCGTCGGCCAGCCTAGCCGACGGAAGTTAGCCTTTCTGCCCATGTGGCCGAAAGCAGCTAACTTCCGTCGATTATGGTCAAAGCTGACGAAAACTTTCTGTTTTCTTGTAGTGACACCTCCTATATATTATTGTCCAATATGACATGCCAACATAGCAAAATTGGTTTGCAAAACCACTTTAGGGTTGTAAGTAAATGGTATTTGAAAGAATAGAGGTTAAACGTCTAATTTGTTAGGTTTTAAATAATCAAAAAATAATAGGACATGTGGTTAGGTAGACTTATTCCGTGAAATTAATAACTAACTTCATGCTCCGTGATCAGATTCCGATCCTCATCTGGATCACTGCATCACAGTGTTCTTGTTACTCCACACGGCAGTTTTAAATGTTTAGCCTCAGGTAAAAACTTAAATATAATTAGGTTTATTTCTTCGTTCGAGTACTAATTGTTTATTAGTACTAACAATATACGAGTATACAAGTATAGATAGATAATTTTTTTTATCTTATGTGTATCCGTATCCGTAGCATTGTATGGGCAGCTGGGTTAAAGCTAACAATTAAATATTTTATTTAAATAATATATTTTTTATTTAAAATTTCAAATATGTTAGGAATATGATCCGAGAACTTATAAGCCGGCTTGCCAACGGTCCGCTTTCTTCAAAAGATTGGCGACTAAAGGTCTCAAGTCCCTGAATTCCGCACTCGTGGAGAGGCCTCTCGACAACTATAACACTCAGACGATCGCTATTAAGAGTCAGGTCATCGTTAATCTCTATAAATTAAAACCACAATGACGAATAGCAGTTATCTCCAACAGTTATTGCCTACTAATTGACTTTTTCTTTGATCATCAGTAGGGTTCTTTATTTCTAATTTGTAAACCTTAATCCCTTTTGTATAAAAGAATTAGAGGGAGCCTTTTGATGGCATGCTTAGTCATATTCTCAAAGAAGAGTCTTTTGAATCACCCTGAGATCATACACACATACATGAGTAGGTCTATTATCCTCTAGGGGTTGGTTCAAGTCACTTTTTTTGAGATTACCATTGAGTCACATCACAGCTCTCCATCAAGCTAGCCTAACTAAACCCTTCTACGGATACCCCTATAGACTATTGTTGTTCATACACAATGACAAAATCTAATGTGCAATTTTCAAAATTTACAAAAAATAGCATTTTGTCGCTAATTGGTCTGTTGATCGATCCTAGATCGACTGGCAACAAGTTTCTATTGGTTCTTGATATGCCGATTTAAGTTGATTAGTCTAGATCGACAGATGACCTGTCGCTCTAGGCCGAATTAGCCTAAATCAATATATCAATCATCGACACACCCTCTATAAAAAGGTGGATGAAGTGCCGATTTAGGGCTTATCAGCCTAGATCGACCCTTCATCGGCCGATAGAAAATAGAACCTGTCGATTTAGGCAGATAGGCCTAGATCGACAGATGAAAATTTGATCAGCCTAGATTTAGGGCCGATCGGCCTAGATCATCATAGTCCAACAAAAACCTAATTTTGTAAACTCTAAAATCCGCATAACATATTTGAAATTTTGAATATAAAATATATCCTTTTAAAAAATCACAATTGGATGTCTCTAATCAGCAAAAGGCCCATCTCTAACTAGGCCGGGTAACTGAACCCTAACTACCTTCCGGCCCATCCATTTTTCCTCTCGCATCCATGGATGCAACATTACACCCGATGGGGATAATGTTTTTACAAGTCAAATTTCTCAAATATTTATCAATTTTATAGATAAATATACCGATTACAATTGCAACATTAAATTAGTTTCATTAAATACACTATAAATATATTTTAATAGTATTTGTTTTATATTCCAATTGTTAATATATTTTAAATGCAGTATAGAATCAACAACTGCCTAATTTTTAACCATGTCCTTAAAATAGCTGCCACAATAGACAATATCAATGCCTCCTTTTTCATCTTGACAACTAGCTCCCAATACAACCGATCTTAGAGTGTGTTTGGTAGGGCTCCAACTTCAACTTTTTTATCCTGTGAAGTTGGAGCCAACTCAAACTTTTTTTTCTGAGGAGTGGATTCCACTGAGAATGCTCCAAAAAAATGAACGAAAGTGGTGGAGCATGATCTAACCAGCTTTAGTGTCCCGCTCCAGTTTCAGTATGGATTTCAGGATCCGGAGCTCTACCAAACAAACCTTATTCGTGCTCACAACTAGCTGTGTACATTGTACAGTACATCAAACTAATGCAACTGCAATTTCTATTCCAGAGTTGCACGGCACACTAGCTTGCGAATCTCGAGCAAATCTAAGCAATTAACCTAAACCAGAGTCCATGAGTCTAAACTGAAGAAGCCACTGTAGGGGCTAGTACTACCAGCAGCATAAATTAAACATAAACTTATCCTTGCTTGATTGGTTATACCCTTTTTAAATTCAAAACCACATGCTTGGTTCATTCACCTCAGTAGTTAGACCGTATCACCGCCTCGGAATTCGCGTGCGTGCCAGGGGAGTCACTAGTCTATCTCCATGTGGTTCGCTCCGGCAAGTGGAGCTCACACGAGACAGTACACCATTAAACCTGCAGCTCGCCGAGCTCTCATCCCCCCAAAGCCCAAGCCAATGCAAGCACCCGAGGGTGAGAGTGAGAGTGAGCTAGCACACAGGTGATCACTGAAGATTTGAAGGCGGCAGCATGAGGTTACCTGCGATTCTGAGGCTGGTTGCTCTGGTGGTGCTCCTTGCGTTCTTCAGTTCATCACTTCAGCGGCAGGCAGCAGGTATCCGTAAGTCATATGATCAGCTTGATTAGTTGCTTATCTCTCCTGTCAATCAGTCAATGTACTCGCCATTTCAGTCCTGATACGATCAGTGAGCTCTGAAAAGTGAAAACACTCGTTCTTTGTGTGGATTGATCGAGCAGGTGTCATTAGGCTGCATGACAGAAGGCGGCACGGGGAGCAGTGGGAGGAGGAGAGGACGCAGATGAGGTCGTTCATGACCATGGACTACAGCCGCGTGCAGAGGAAGCGGCCCATACACAACTGATCGAACGACTGATTCAGCTGAGCTAGCTAGCCCTAGTCGCATTCTCTCTCCTGTATCTCCAGGCTCCAGCAGCAGCAGCAGCAGCAGCATCTACTGAAGCGTGATATTGGGATCGAGAATCTGGTCGATCCATCACGCGCTTCCTTTCTCCTGGTGTTCTTCAGCTGTACGTGTCCAGGCCGGCCAGCAGCTACCGTGCACGGACGAACGAGTGTGCACGCAAATTTTGCCTCCTGGCTAAATGTTATTATTTATTAGGATATATACGCAGCTATATATACTAGTAGTTGTACAAGTGCTAATGTGTAATTAGCATGTAGATTCTTAGTTTGTGACATTTTTCTCTAATTCTTCTGTAAGTGAAATGGCAGGGGCTAGCTAGACTGAAGTTAAGTTCCAGGCATGAAGATTCATTCCTATGTATACTGATCTTTTCAACAATGATGGAAGAACTTAAGGAACATTTGCTATATATTGTCTATCTATTTCGTCCAGAATATTTGATGATTTGCCAGTTAAAAAGTGGTTTCGATTGTTCGTCACTTAGATAATTTCACATGTTATTCAAACAAATGATAAATAATCAAATAGCTAAACTTTTAAGTAACAAATTATCAAATCTTCCTAGCTGTAGCGTTACTGGGTAGCTTATTAGCATTTCAAACTAACCTGCACTTGATTTGATCACACTTGCATTATCATCCACGAAGTTCATATATATATTCAGCATCACAACGGGACTGTGGGGCTTTGCCGAGTGTCTAGGGCACTCGGCGAAGCCCACAATGCACTCGGCAAAGGCTTCGCCGAGTGCCACACTCGGCGAACCCCACTCGGCACTGGCCGTGTCGGCGACGTGAGGGTTCGCCGAGTGCAATTTATCGGGCACTCGGCGAAGTCTTTGCCGAGTGCAATATAGACTTCGCCGAGTGCCACGTATAGCACTCGGCGAAGTCCACGGTTGACGGCCGGGGTGGCCGTTAACGGGGCTTCGCCGAGTGCCCCACGTGGCACTCGGCGAAGGGGGTTTGCCGAGTGCCACGTGGGGCACTCGGCGAAAGGGGCTCGGGGGGGGGGGCACGTGGCACTGGCAGGGTTTGCCGAGTGCCCCATGTGGCACTCGGCGAAGGGGGTGTGCCGAGTGCCACGTGGGGCACTCGGCGAAAGGGGCTCGGGGGGGGGCACGTGGCACTGGCAGGCTTCGCCGAGTGCCCCCGTGGCACTCGGCACACCCCCTTCGCCGAGTGCCACGTGGAGGCACTCGGCAAAGCCTCCCCAGAGTGCACAGAAACGTGCCACGTGGCACGTTTCTGTGCACTGCAGGTGGCTTTGCCGAGTGTAACACTCGGCAAAAAATTTTTAATTTTTTTTTTTCATTTATTTCTTGCATATTTCATCCAAAAAACACATTCAATCACAAAATGCATCACAAATTCACATTTATTCACAAAATTTGCCCCAAAATTCACACTGAATCACAGATATTCACAGAAATCACATACACATCACAAAAATCACATTTACATCACAAATTTCACGATCACATCACAATTTCACGTTCACGTCACAAATACAAGTTCAAATTGATACACAAGTTCAAGTTCGCGTTAACGGTGACAAGTTTAAGTTAATTAACAAATTCATCACGACAACTCACACCACGCCTCACAAATTATCATTACCGCTATGACCAGTGTGTGGAGATGGCTGCGTGTTTGATCCTGCTGCCGATGGATGAAACTGAAAAAAAAAATAGTTAGAACACTTGTATATAACAAAACCGAGAATAACAATATTAGAAACTCACATTGCCGCTCTGTGGAGTCCGTGGAGATTGTTGAGGTTGAGGAGGAAGTCCAGGCAGACCCATATGACCTGAGAAAGATCCACCCATCTGCGCAAACCACTGCTGCATCTGGGTCTGCATCTCGGCTTGCATCTGAGCTTGCATCTGAGCCTGCAGCCGAGCCTCCATCTGGGTCTGCCACTCGGTCCTTTGTGATCTTTCTTCATTTAGTTGGGCCTACAAAACATTATTTCAGAGTTAATGTTCTCAAACAAACAATGTGAAGTGTTCGATGATTAATGAAAATGAACTAACCTGTAGATCAGCAATCAGACCCATAGATGTGTCTCGGCGAGGACGTATACCCGGACCGGAAGTCGAGCTCCGAGCTCTCACCTCAGATAGAGAGGGGGTACTACGGGTATCAATGGCGCCGTCGCCCATCAAATATCGCCCATGTCTCTTTCCTCCTCCAGCCCTCATGACCACCTCGCCATCGATGTCATGTGCGATTGGGTCATAATCGGCGCCATGCACTTCCCTTGCCATCTCTGAATAGTCTTGGAGGCGTTGATATGCATTCCGATTAGTGTACGACTCAGCGGGGTCATTTGGATTATAGGTATTGCCTTCAACCGCCCTCCCTTTGTGAGCCAGAGCATATGCCATGACTTGGGAGCATTCCTGACCCGCATTGGCCGTTGACTGAAACAAGAAGATAGTTAGAGTTATATTGTGCAATTAAGCGAAAAAAAGAAACATGTAACTACATACCCATCTCGCCCTGAACTGGTCGAGGTTCAGCGAGCCTTGATGGTGTGCTGCCCCCGGCATGAGTAGGCGTCGCTGGCGGCATGCCTCGTGACTGCTCTGCCACTCGGCAGAACACCACCTATCAACAATTTGGCCCCAACACTCAAGATGAGCGGCACACCACTGTGGAGGGACCTATTTGATGCAAGTGAATTTGTTAATGACATAATATTAAGTATTAGAAGATACACGAGAATACACTTACCATCATGTATTCCTCTCGTGTCAGAAAGGTGGTCCGAGCATCCTTTTTGTTCTTTCTCTCTCGACGGTGCTGAGCGCAGAAGTCAATAACAGCTTGAATGCGCGCCTCATAATGCATGTCGGTGACAAGCTTCTTGGCGGCTCTGTTAATAACTGCGGCAGCCTGATCCGCATACCCCTCATCACATCTATAAAAATCCTGCATATGGATGTAAAGAGAATGTTATATGTTTTCACATGTTAATAGTATTGACACATATATTAAGAAAATAAACTTACCCAGAGCTCAGCCCTGACTCGATCGGCTAGGTGGGCAAATTGTCTCCCTTCTCGGTCAGGGGCGTCCGGCGCACTTTCATAGTGCCTCCATGAGTACGCCGGCTCCGTCCTCCCATCCAAAGATATCAAACCAGGGAACTTTTCCTTGATAAGAAGCCCGAGGATACCGTTTACATGGCGTGAGCACTCACGACCTCCTCGTTCAACCATAATCCAGTTCCTATCCCGATATCATTAAAAAGTATTAGTATATATTAAAAATTAAACTAACGAAAAGAATATATTATATACTTTCTACAACAACTTACCTATTTCCATCTGGTCGAATGAGCGGACGATCAGCTACTGCCACTGGTCGCCTCGGGAGTGACGAAGGACCACGCAACCACACTGCAGCCGCTTCTGTAGTCTGCTCCTCTCCCTCTGCCCCAACCTCCCCACCCTCTGCCCCCACCTCCTCCTCCTCCTCCACCCTAGCCTGCTCCTCCTCCTCCTCATCCGGCACGTAATCATCGTCGCGACGGGATGCCGGTATATGGCTAGTGTCACTCGAGGGCGCGGGTGCCTTTCCTCTCACTGCTGACTTCTTCGTTCTCCTACCTCGAGGTCTAGATGAGGACCCGACCTCATCTTGAGAGGGAGTGGATCTACCGCCTTTTCCTACTACCGCACTTATTAATTTCTTTAAACCCCCCACCATATTTCAATCACCTGCTACGAAAAAGAGTAAATCACTTTAGATAAACAGTGAAATGTGTTCTAAACGCATTTATTCTAAAATTAAACATAATTCTCATACAGCTGCTAGAAATAGTCATCGCCGTCCGGATTTGCTGGATCATATGTATCGTCATCACTATCACGTGATATGATGTAATCGTCCAACTGTTCAGGAGGTGGAATGTTGTCATCACGTTGAGTGCTTGAGTGCAATCTCTCTAGCAGTTCTAAGTCTCTTCCATTATGAATCTCGTCTCCTTCGTCGGCATCGGCACCACTTTCGTTATCTACTTCCATCGTCTCTGTCAAGTCAATAACAAACATGCCTGGTAGCCCATCTTCTTGAAAGAACTCTCCGTCGTATGTGTTCGGGTCTATGTTATAGTCTTCGTTGTTGGGAACAGGCAGTTTACCATGTGGCGACACCTTATACACAACATCCCAACCTTTAAGACGTGAGACGGTTTTGCACGGGTAAGACAGATAGTAAACTTGTGTTGCCTGTTGAGCCACAATATAAACATCTTCACTCGGCAAGGTGGTATCTTGACGAATTTCTATTAAGCCAAGTTCGGGAGTCTGTCTCACTACTTTGGGATTGAACCAGTGGCATTTAAATATAACGGGGTTAAGAGGTTTGCTCCCATCAAAACTCAATTCATATATTTCTTCGAGTCGTCCATAGTAGTCAACCCCGTCTGTGCCCGGAGTAAAAACTCCGGAATTTGTGGTTCTTCGGTTAGGTCGGCTCTGTTCATGGCTTGTTGTGTGGAAACGATAGCCGTTTACGTCGTAAGCTTTGAATGTCTTAACCTTGTATGCACAACCATTCGCAACTTGCCTCAACTCGGAACTCATTGTCGTGTCGGTTCTTCCCTATAGGTTTAAACGCGATGAACATGTATATTAGTCGCATATAAGATATAATTGAAAGGTATAACTAACTAAAAGTTAATTTGAGAAATACCTTAGTTTTGAACCAAGAAATGAAATCGGGATTGCCATTTCCCACACCATACTTAAGAAGGGCAGTGGATTCCTCAATGTTAGCCTCCCTCGAACCACGCCAAAATCGTCGATGAAATTCCTCAATGTACGGTTCCACTTCGGAAAGGTTTGTCAGGACATACAACATAATCAAACGCCACTCTTCATGCTGTAAGGTCTTGTTAGCAGCACCACTTGCACTTCCTAGTTGGCCTCTGAAGATGCTGAGATTTGATTCTTCTTCTGGAAGATTGTAACGGGCAGGTGGATTATGCACGCTTGGAAGATTGTCCGCATAATATCTAGTTGTGAAGTTTGACACCTCCTCCAAAACATATGCCTCAGCTATGGATGCTTCAATTTTGCATTTGTTCTTACATTTATTCCGAAGAATCTTTTGGAATCTCTCAATTGAATAGCACCAACGGCTTTGAACCGGACCTCCCATCCGGGCCTCATACGGAAGGTGCAATATCATATGTTGCATCGGATTGAAAAAACCGGGCGGAAAGATCTTTTCTAGCTTGCATAATAACACGGGCGCTAGTGTCTCCATGTCTGCTACCACGGTGTGAGACAACTGTTTAGCACAAAGTTGACGGAAAAAATTGCTCAATTCAGCTAGAACTCGCCAGACATCCTCGGGGACATAGCCACGAATCATGACCGGGAGCAACCGCTCAATCCATATGTGATAGTCATGACTTTTGAGTCCGTTTATTCGCAGAGTAGCTAGATTAACTCCCCTCTTCAGATTAGCTGCATAGCCATCAGGAAACATTAATGTTCGAAACCACTCAAGTACTTCCCTCCTTTGTCCCCTTGTTAGAACAAAATCAGACTTTGGCTTCGTCCAGGATTTCCCGCTTCTAGGAGGTATCATGTCGAGCTTAGGTCTGTTGCATATAGCCGCTTGATCCAGTCGGGCCTTGACATTGTCTTTCGTCTTCTCAGGAATATCCATGATTGTGCCGAAAATGGCCTCGGCAACATTTTTCTCAGTGTGCATCACATCAATGTTGTGCGGAAGGAGAAGATCATCGAAATAAGGAAGATTCCATAAACATGGCTTGTGAGTCCATGCATGATGCTCACCATATCCGATAAAACCAGCTCCTTGTGTATTAATTTGCAAAGACTCTAATTGAGCACGAACATCGGCTCCGGTCATTTTAATTGGTGCTGAGCCTTTAACAGACACATCTTTTGTAAAATTCCTCTTATCCTTCCTGAATGGATGGTTCCGAGGAAGGAATTGTCGGTGCTTGTCAAACGAGGAATATTTTCCACCCTTAGCTAGCCAAATGAACTTTAGAGTCGACCGACAAATCGGGCATGCGAACTTCCCATGCACGCACCAGCCGCAAAATATCGAATATGCCGGTAGGTCATGTAGAGAGTACATATACCAGACATGCATTCTGAAGTTTGTCTTTGTACATCGATCATATGTCAACACACCGTCTTCCCACGCATGGACCAAATCATCCATCAAAGGCTCCATATACACACTCATATTTTTCCCCGGGTATTCAGGCCCTGGAATTATCAAGGACAAGAAAATATTCTGTCGTTGAAAGATGACGCCGGGAGGAAGGTTGAGGGGAATAACAAACATTGGCCAACAACTGTATGCGGCAGCCGTCATACCATATGGATTGAACCCATCTGTTGCTATAGCAATTCGTACATTACGTGGCTCTAAAGCTTTCTCGGGATGGAGCTGATCAAATTTTTTCCACGCTTCTCCATCTGATGGATGACCTAGCTTGTCTGGGTTGTAACGAATCCCATTTTTATGCCATGTCATCTGTTTAGAACATTCCTCGGTCATGTACAACCGTTGGATCCTCGGTACAAAGGGAAGGTACCGAAGGATCTTCACGGGAATTGAGAGTTGTTTCTTCACACCATCATCGGAGTCTACCTCCAGATACCTAGAGGATTTGCATTTCACGCAGCAGGTTGCGTCTGCGTATTGTTTTCTGAATAAAATGCATCCGTTGGGACAAGCATGTATTTGCTCATAAGGCATCTTAAGTGCACGGAGAACTTTCTTAGACTCGTACATGCTCTTCGGAAGATTGTGACCTTCTGGAAGAAGGCTACCAACAACCGTCAGCATAACATCGAAGCATTCTCGACTCAAGCTAAACTGCGACTTGATGGCCAATAGCCGTGCGATGGCATCCAGTTGAGAAACCTTAGTGTGACCGTGAAGAGGTTGCTTTGACGCGGACAACATGTCATAAAACGCTTTTGCCGTTGGCTCCGGCACTTCCTCTTCACGTGCTTCGTCGAAGTGCGCATCTTCAAAGTCATCTAGCATAAATCCAACCCCTCCCTCATCATCATCCATGCGATGTCGCAACACCTCCTCTCTAGGACGTTGGGACTCACCATGATACGTCCATCGGGTATAATTTGGCATGAACCCATATTTGCATAGGTGTTTACCCATAGCATCCTTTGTTTGTCGACGCTTATTCTCGCACCGACTACATGGACACCAGGTCTTGTCACGTACATTCCGTCTACCAAACGCCGTCTCTAAGAATACTTCAGTGTTCTTGATCCAATCCATGGTCACCTCGGCCTGACTAGGGCGACCCGTGTACATCCACTCACGTTGATCCATCTTGAACTTAACTAGGAAACAACACCCGTGTTTAGGGGTTAGATAGGTAAGATAGGTCCTAATCCCACCAGAAAATGCGTAGATTGAGCTCGTTTTCACACTCCGTTCCGATCCAACCCAAAATTTCGGCAGCACCTCCCCGCTGCTCTCCAAACGCACGTCTGGGCAACATGCCAAGAGGATGTGCGTTCGGAGAACAACGAGGAGGTGCTGCCGAAACCATGAGTCGAATCGGAACGGGGCATGAAAACGAGCTCAATCTACGCATCTTCCGGCTGTCCAAACGTGGACAATTCGAAACAGTTACGGCCACAAATATGCAAAGACATGCATATTCCAAACCGTAACTCTTCCGAACGGGAGACGCCTAGGTTACGCGACAATAACAAGAAAAATTAAAATAGGACGACATAATGGTCGTCACCCACATACACATATCACGACGCGATGGCCGACATCCACATACACACATGTATATATATATCACGGCACGATGGCCGGCATCCACATACAAAAAATATTAATCAACATAATCATTAAAACATAAAAACTATTACAACGATTATATTAAAATTTCTAAAACATGTATATTACAACAACATGGTATATTCATGGCATTAAACATGTGATTACATATGTGATTAAACATTACATTAAATATATCATTAATTTCAACTAACATGTATAAACTAACATGTATATATATATAGGCACACACACACATATATATATGAAATTTCAACAAATGAATAAACTAACATTTGATATACTATAGCATCACCACAAAATTTAAACTAATTTCAAACAAAAATTTAAAACCCTAAATTTTAAGTGTCAAAAATACCGAAGGAAGTAGGGGTTGTTGGGGGCGGAGGAGACGGCGGGACCGGCGGCCGGAGTGAGGGGGCCGGCGGCCGGAGGAGGAGGAGCCGGTGGTGCCGGGGGCGCCGGGGGGAGGACGAGGCCGGGGGAGGAGGCTAGGCGGCGCCGGCCGGCGGGGGGGGGGGGCGGCTTGCCGGCGACGGGGGCTGGGGGGGGCGGCCGGCTGCGGGGGCGCCGGCCTGGCCGGCGGCGGGGCGCGGGGGAGCGGCGGCCGGCGGGGGGGGGGGGGGGGCGCAGCGGCGGCCGGCGGCGGGGGAGCACGCGCGCGGGGGAGCACGCGCGCGGGCTGCCGGCGGCGGGGGAGCACGCGCGCGGGGGGGAGCAGGCGCGCGGGCTGCCGGCGGCGGGGGAGCGGCGGCGGGGGCGGGGGGCAGGGCTGCGGGCGCGCGGGGGAGCAGATCTGGGCGCTGCGCCCAGATCTGCGGGCGGGCCTTATTTAGAAGGCAACGACGTTTGCCGAGTGCCCAAATTGGGTGGCACTCGGCAAACATTTTTTTTTTATTTAAAAAACCTTTGCCGAGTGCCATTAGTGAGGCACTCGGCAAATATTATTTAAAAAAAAACCTTTTCTTTGCCGAGTGCAAGGGATAATTGCACTCGGCAAAGATTTTTTTATTTTTTTTTTTAAAAAAAACTAAAATAGAAATAAAACAATAAAAAATCCCATAATTTGGCATTATGTAATACACAGTTATTTTTACTCCTAAAAAATTTCTTACTTCAATAAACAAATTTAATGTACTTGTAGTTCAAATTTGTGATCTTTTAATTAAATTCTATAAGGAAGTTCAATTAACTAAAAATACCAAGCTAGTACTAAAAAATCACGAATTTGGACATGATATAAGATACAATGGGATTTATTAGTATAAAAAGTTTTAATGGCAAACAAAGATTTGAATATCGATTTGTTTCTAAACCTAGCTCATTCCATCCATAAACACATTTACCTTCTCCTCGATTCTCTAGTTTGCAAACGTCGTACATGAAAACTTTGTCGAAACATTATGAAATTTTTATCACAGTATATATGTATGATACAATGACACCATGTCAACTTTCATATTTTTTAGGCATTAATTTAATTTTATAGAATTAAAAAAACATTAAGCTCCATGTTGCCGCCCGAGCGTCGTAAATTATATTTTCAATTTTTAGATATATTTAGTTGTAAAAGATTAAAAATAGAATCATGAACATAAATATGATTTTTCTACAATTTTTGAGTCATTATTTCATGTACATGCAGTTGTAATTTGACCCACTTGGAAGTAAATCCTACAAATAGGATTAATTTATTAAAAATAGCAATCCCACTCATAAAAGTATGAAAATTTTCCATGGATTAACAGATGTTTAATTATGACTGTAAAAAAAAATTGAAGTTCAAAACATGTTTTAAATGTGATATAGAGTGAAAATATGTTTTCACATGAAATAATGGAATCAGCACACTTTGCCGAGTGTATTTAGCTATGGCACTCGGCAAAAATGATTTTTTTTTTGTTTGCCGAGTGCCATTCCCATTTGCACTCGGCAAAGATTTTTTATACTGTTTTTTTAAAAAAATAATTAAATAGAATAAAGACAGTAAAAAATCCCATAATTTGTAATTATATAATATACACTAATATTTCATCCTAGAAAATTTCTAGGTTCAAATAGACAAATATAAGTCACTTATAGTTTAATTTTGTGAGTTTTTACTTAAAATCCTATAAACAACTTTTTTAACCAAAAATAGCAAACTAACTCAAAAAAATGCCAATTTTTGACATGGTATAAGATATATTGAGTTTTAGTAGTACAAAAAGTTTTAAGTTCAAACAAATATTTGAATATCGATTTGCTTCTAAACCTAACTCATTTCATCCCTAAACTCCTAAACCTTCTCGAAGGTTGTCCAATTTCTAAAGGTCATACTTGAAAACTTTGTCGAAACATTATGAAATTTTTACCATATCATATATGTATGATATAATGATACCATGTCAAGTGTCATATTTTTTAGGCATCAATTACATTTTCTATAATTACAAAACCATTAACGTGCATATTGCCGGTCGAGTGTCGTAAATTAGATTTTAAATATTTAGTTATATTTAGTTGTAAAAGATTACAAATGTAATCATGAACACAAATATGATTTTTCCATAATTTTTGAGTCATTATTTCATGTACATGCATTTCAAATTTGACCCACTTGGAAGTAAATCCTAGAAATACAAATATTTTATTAAAAATACCAAACCCACTCATAAAAGTATGAAAATTTACCAAGGATTAAAAGATGTTGAATTATGACTGTAAAAAAAAATTCAGGTTCAAAACATTTTTGAAATGTGATATGGACTCAAAATGTGTTTTCACATGAAATATAGACTTCAAAACATCTTTGCCGAGTGTTTTTCTTGTGGCACTCGGCAAAGGCTAGGGTTTGCCGAGTGTCCGTTAGTGGCACTCGGCAAACCCAACTTTTCACCCGTGCCGTCGTCACGGCGCCAGCAAAAAAGTTTGGCGGGGGATTTTCAGTATGTTTGCCGAGTGCCTAAGGAATGGCACTCGGCAAAACCTCCCTTTGCCGAGTGCACAAATCTTTGCCGAGTGCATTCTCTCGGGCACTCGGCAAACTACAGTTTGCCGAGTGCCCGAGAGAATGCACTCGGCAAAGATTTGTGCACTCGGCAAAGGGAGGGTTTCCGGTAGTGCATGATGAGACCATCATTCAGTGGATAATTTAACTATTTGTCACTCTTAACATGTGTCAATTAATGAACCATATGTCAGTGACTCATGTGATCCCACATGTCAGCGACTCAGAGTGACATTTTTGTTACCACTCACATGTTAAGAGTGACAAATAATTAAGAGAAATTTTACAGTCCATGAGGAGGTATCAAGAGGTACCAAAATTAACACTGAAAAATGTGGTACCTACTCAAGAACGGTAAAATTATCCAATAATTAAATCCCCCTCATTCAGTGCATGCCCGGCCCTAGTTCGTAGGGGGGGGGGGGGGGGGTGGGGGGGTTTACCTGAATTTGTTCTTTGATCTACATACTCACTTGCATTGTCAGCACTCGGCAGCTAGATGCAATGCTCAGTAAAATGACAGTTTTACTTTTACCGTGTAATATTTGCTGCTCTGGTTCACAGTTTCAGCTGCACGTTGCTCTCTCTGCAGAACGCATGCAGTAGTGATTAACCAAATTAAAATAACTGGTTAGTTGTTAGTTGTTACTAGCACCGATGAAAAGAAGAGATGCATCATCACATGGGGATCATCTAGGGCTCCGTGGAAACGAGAGCAAGAGTCCAGCAGAAAAAAGAACGGCGATTGGTTTTCTGACCACGCCGGTTGAGTTGAGATGTCGACGTATAGTACGGCATGGTCGCCGGAGCTCTTCCTTTCTTTTGAGCAAGTGATGGCCACTGTACGTCTGTACGAGCAAGCTGATGCTTGTGCATTGCCACTTGCCAGCAGTCTAGATGCACCAGCCTTGCTGCTGAGCACGAAAAAAGGTCGAACGCGCTCTCGCGACTCGGGAGGACGACGACCGGCCGGGCGATGCACGCGCAGCAGATCGATCAGAGTTCGCTTCGTCCACGCCACGCCACGCGCGCGCGGCCAAAAAAAAACGGAGTATTCTTAACCGGTGGTGTCGGTGAGAGTGTGAGACGGCCGGACCACCGGGACGCGCGCGCGGGGGTGCGGGCCGGCATGCCGCATATATGCAATGCAGCAAGCGGGGCGGCGGCTCAGCCGAGGGGCGTGGGCGCCGTGGCACGCGCGGGGTTAGTTGGAGACCGAGTCACCCGAGGCGTGATTTTGTCCCTGCTCGGGATCGAGTCATCGAGATCGGGGCGAGCCCTCCACATCACGAGGACGTGACGGTGAGTGTGCGTGCCTGCCGTGGTGCGTGCTCGGCGACAGGCGCCCGTGCGGGCTGCGCGCAGCGTCGCCCCCGGCCCGCGCCTCGATCTAGAGAATTCCAATGCTCGGTTCCTCTAGAGCGTGCGCGCTCACTCCTCCTTGAGGTAGGCTATCAAACGGCGGTAATTAGATCGATTATTCGACAGAAGTTTCTTAATAACATACTAGTGAACTAGTCAGAGGCATGTTATTTGCAACAAAATCTTATTTTATAATAGGTTTTTTATTTCCGCGCAAAATACATAAATTAAAAGACTGAAATATAAATACAATTTTCTTTTTTTGGTTTTTTTAATTCTTTTTCCTTTTTTTCTTTTCTTCTTTTCTTTTTTCTTTCTCACGCACTGAATCATGCGCGCAGCGCATGCATTGCATGCTGAACGCAGGCGGTTGCGCAGGGGGCGGTTGCACCGGTTTTTTTAGGGTATAAGTTTTGATTGGTTTTTTATGGGAAGTGAGAGGCACGCTGCACGGGGAGGGAGGCTGCGGACGGACGAGTAAGTCGCCGCTTTATAATAGTAGAGATTTGTGCTACGCAACGGTAAAAATCAAAAAACAAATATTTGTTAGATAGTTAAATTAGAGACTTTTGATTATTTGGCAGCGGCACAGGAGCTGGGGGATGGGGGCCGGAGGCGGAGCCACGCGAGGCCGGGCGCGTAGGGGCGGGGGCCTCGGAGCCGGTGGCAGAGCCGTGCGAGGTCAGGCGCGGGAGCTTGGAGCCGACGATGGAGCCATGCGAGGCGGGGGCGAAGGGGCTCGGGGGTTGGCTACAGAGCCTCGCAAGGACAACGACGAAGGGGTGCGGGACCCACGACGGAGGGTGTGGGGCTGGCAGCTCCAGAGCTTAGGTTCGGCCAAGCAAAAACAAACAGAGCTAGAACAGAAATTTACAAAATAAGAAAACAAGGGTAGAAAAATAATTATATTATTATTCGGTTAAACATGAAACAAATACGTAAATCACTTTAAAAGCATTTAAGTGCTATACAAACTAAAATATTTCAACACGTTTAAGAATTTTTCGAAGCATTAAATTAGAGAAATTAGAGAAGGCTCACAAGAAATTTAGCAAGCAAAAACAACATGCAAGCAACCCAAGAAAGCACGACTTATCGAAAAGTGTCACATGTTTTTGGTCATTCTACACATGCAAGAAAATTAGAGAAGTTAACAAACTCCAAACAAAATAAAACAAAAGAAAATAAAAGGGAAATATGGTTCTAAGATTGATCACAAGTAAAGAACAACATCTAAAGAAAATGGATTAACCAAGGCAGTATTCTTATGTCATAATAGAGTTTTATTATTATAAAACTCAATAGAGAAGGCTCTTTCTAATAGGATTTATGGTGGCTCGATGCGAGGAGCTGGTGGCATGGGGCGTGGTGGCAGGGAACGTGCGAATGGCGGGGCAGCGGGATTTTGGGAAGGAGCCGAGATTTCGGTGGAAGATTGCACGTCGGGCGGAGATCGTTGGAGGAATGAGGGAAGGAGGAGCGCTCTGGTTGAATTACGGGATAGCGGGGCGAAGATTGCGGGACAGGGGATTGCGCGTTGGGGAAGGGTTGTCCCTACCGCACGGAGCCCCCCACCTCCCGGAGCCCAGGCCGCCTAGAGCCCCCACCACCCGGAGCCCTCCTCCGCCCGGAGCCATGATGAAAAATGAGCCGAGATGGCCGTCCGGGGGTCGCGTACTTGACGGAGTTGCCAACGTTGTCGCCGCACTGCTGGAAGGACATGTCTGCCTGGACCTTGATCCCCATCTTGCGCGCCATCTCCATGAGCTCCATGTAGCCATCGAAGTTGTACCGGCTAGGGCCCTCGCTCCAAACGGAGGAGTTGAGTTGCTTCTTCAAACGGATTTGCTCTTTTCTCTCGTTTTCTCTTTGCTGTTATTAGATACATCCTGCAGATTTTGTGTACGAGCAATGCGTCGATGGGTCAGGTTGTAGTGGCGAAACGGTTTTTAAAGGACAAGAGATAATAAAAAAATGTATGGTACAACTCTAAGCCCCTGAATCATAAATACAACTAATCATAAATGTAACTAAGAGACAATGCATATAGAGAATCGTGTATAGACGAGTTCTTCGTGAAGAGCCTGTCTGTTGTATTTTTTCAGTTAACCTCTTAAAAGGTGGTCTTTTGAGAGAGATCTAAGGTTAACTGAAAAAAATACAAGAGACGGGCTCTTCACGAAGAGCTCATCTCTGCGCGATTCTCCATACACATTGTCTCTTAGCTGCATTTATGATTCAAGAGCTTAGGATTGTATAATGCAGTTTCTTTGTTGTCTCTTATACTTGGAAAATTGTTCTACTGTCTCAGGATTGTACGTGCCCTAAAGCACTCGGGCTCGAAAAAGGTCAAGGAAGACAACGGTAGCGCTAGAGACGTGTTGGACAATGGTTAAAAATTAATTGTCAACTAATGTATTTTTTTTGTTTGACACTTCAAAAATCTTTAAGAGGTAGTTTTTATAGTATCTCGGTAAGCTCCAATGACTCAACAAGGTTGTGTGTTAATCCTCACCATAGACTTCAACAAAATATCACTGTGTGAGGAGGGGATATTTGTTTTAGCTTTTAACCGTCGGAGATTCTACCGCTACTCTAGTTTTTGTTTGAAAGAAAGAGAAGGGAGAAAGGTCTCTCATCTCTATTAAAGAAATGAACCGAACTATAGCGTAACCGTAACCATAAGTTTTTCCAAACATCACCAACACAGTGCCACTCGTACCCAAGAACTACGAAACCCAAAACACATTCAAGGTATTATCACAGCAAGAGTCAACATCTCCTAACCAGAACCATCACACATAACAAACCACAGTTTTAATTTCAGTCGACCACCAAAAAACTACTGCGCCAGGACACCACTAGAATGATCAACCAATTCCCAGTCGATCCCTCATCAAATTCCATCGTGTCACCGATTGAAGAATTCACTTGCTAGATGCTCCGGAAGATGCACCCTCACCAGACTTTTTGCCATTTCCTCCGAATTCTTGTAAAATCGACCAAGAAGAAATCCAATAGCAAATTATGTTTATGAAAACCAAAAGATCCGCTATCAGTTTCCCTCTGAAAACAACTTCATTTCTATATTTTCATATACTCCAGAAAACAGCTGCTAAACCAACCCAGACACTTTTTTAAGTTTTTTACTCAAGTTGCTGAACCAGATCTGCCAAACATGTTCAAAATCCATAAAAGAATCCAAGTGAAAACACACTTTAATCACCCTCCAAATAAATCCGGCAACCACACGTTCAAAAAACAAATGTTTAACTGATTCATCAAAACCACACATCGTGTATTACCACCTTTTCATCCCTTTTTAATCAAGTTATCCCTAGTCAAAATCTTGTTCTTTCTCGCAAGCCACAAGAAAACTTTGATTTTTAAAGGAATTTTCAAATCCCAAATAACATTTCTCGGAATATTTTGCATTTTCATAGCATTATAGAAGGATTTTACAGTAAAAACACCCTTTCCAGACAAAGACCAAAAAACCTGATCCGATGGTAAAAAAACTAGTGTTTCTTGTTTTCGGATTTTAATGCATTTTTATATTTTATAACTATTGATTCTTAAAATTTGTTTCAGAATCAGGACCGTTTATTTCAAATTCAGATTTTAAAAATAATCGTAATTGTCACGAGCTGAAACAAATATGCTGGTCATTTATTTAATGTCAATCTATTACTTGACCACAAAGCACGGAATATATGTGGTTAAGTTATTGGATATCATATTCTCTTATCTTCTGTTGATCGAAGGTGATAACCTTCTGTGGTGTGATAATGTGGCTTGTCGAGTTGGGGGAGAGTGGTTTGGGGTACCGTTGCTCTTCTGGTATTTACTATTACTAGTCAGATGCATGTGCTTTGCAACAAAAACTTATTTTGCAACAAGGTATTTGCGTACAATTCATGTTTATGTATGATTGTTTAGAAATATAAGTGTTTTTACACAAAATTCGTATATCCGCGTAAAAATAAAGAAACTAAACAACTGAAATGCAAAAGTTTTTTTATTTTTTTCTTCTTTCTCACGTTTTCTTTTCAGTTGCTGCATGCGTTCGTTCTCACGTTTTCTTTTCAGTTGCTGCATGCGCTGAGCGCTGCGCGCTGCGCGTGCGGCGGGCGGTTGCGCGCGGGGGCGCGACCCTGTTTAGGCGGTTTTCACATGGTATAAGTTTTGACTGTTTTTTATGGAATGTGGGAAGACATGTACGGGGTTGCAGACGAACGACACGGAAATCTGGACGCTTTAATATAGTTAAGATTAAGACTTTTTAATGATGTCTTTGATTTTTATTAGAATACTTGAGTATTTATTTTATTCAGAAATTTTGTGTAAATATGTAAAAGTATAAGTTACATTTAAAATAACTTCAATAATAAAACAAATTAAAACAAAATAAATCTTTAATGATAAAAAATTATAACGAAATAAAGGATATTATAAAAAGATTTTTGATCAAGACGAATGATGAAATGTTGACATAAAAGATAATGGCATATTTTTTTTAAAAAACGGAATCGTATTTTCGAACAAGACGAAGGATGTTTGAGTTATATAAGTAAGCTGATGATGGGACGGTATATTATGGATAAGCGGAATCGTATTTTTTTAAAAAAAAATATTTGGTTGTTTGTACGTAACCGTAGGACCGAATATAAGTATGTTGATTTTCTGTTTTATATATGTTGAATTTAACGTTGTATATGTGGATTTTTTTTTACAAATAGGCCTCATGCTACAATACTTGAATTCATTATTCAAGATGTAAGTGAAGGCCGCTTTGAGCATATTGGTGGACATATGATGAAATCATAGTCTTAAATCCATGGATATAGGCTGAATCCACTCGTGTGAACAACTAAACATCTGAATCTACTATAGTATTTAAATTATGTGAACTTGTATCGTATACTTATGTACGGATTTAGACATCCAAACATAACTATGTGGAAAAATTTATGGTGCCTCCAATAAATATGGGTCATCCATTTTTAGAGATCCAATGGTTCAAATTTAAACACAAAAAATTCTATTACCTCTCATTTTTTGTTTTTTCGTTCTTCCCTTTCTCTATCTTCCTCTCTCTTTCCTTTTCTCCCCGTTCGACCGACGTCGCAGCGGTGGGGGTAGATTGGGGACAACGGGGGTGGATGGGCGACGGTGGGGGCGGACGGGCGAGGCAGGGCGACGCGGCGACGGGGGCGGATGGGACGACGTGACTGTGGGGTTGAATGGGGCGACGACAGCATGGTCGCATGGGACGACATGACTTCGAGGTTGGACGGGGCGACGGTAACGCGCCAGTGGGGCGTCACGACGGCTGGGGCAGATGGGGCAGCGACAGTAGGGGCGAACGAGCGACGATGGGGCGACGCAGCAGCGCGACAGTGAGGCACCTTGATGATAGGGCGAACGGGGGCGACGTGTCAGCGGGGCATCACAACGGAGGAGGACGAGACAACAAAAGCGGGGGTGCACGGGTGGTTACAGGGGCATACTGTGCGGCGTGGTAGGATGACAACTGGGCATCATGACGGCGGTCGACGGGGATGGACAGTGCGGCGTAGTAGTGGGCATCACAACAGCGGTCAACGGGGGCAGACGGGGCGGCGACAACAAAGCGAATAGACGCGACGGGGCGACATTGCAATGGGTCATCGCGACGATGGGGGCGGACAGGACGTCATGACGGTGGGGATGGACACGGTGGCAGCAACTGGGGCAGATGAGCGACAACAGGGGCAGACGAGACGTCGCGGCGGTGGGGATGGACGCGGCGGCAATAGCTTGGGTAGACAGGCAGTGGGGGTGGACGGGATGTCGCGACGGTGGATATGGACGTGACAGCAACAATTGTAACGACCTGGATTCTCGCGAACCGCAATTCATTGAATATAAATAAAAAGTCATTATTACAAGACGCTCACAAGCTGACAACGAAATAAACGGAAATAAAGCAAGTACGTAGCTCATAGGCTACACTTATTACAACTCGAATTCAAGCGGAAGCAAAATTAAGTAGCTGCAGAACGTCTTGACTTCACGGATCCGACTCCTCGCCTGGGACGCTACTCCTGGACTTCTTCTTCTTGATACACGACATCTAAAAGAATTAACCCATGAGGGGTGAGTACAAAGTACTCAACAAGCCACGGAAATGCAAATAATGATAGCTATTGAACAAGGATGCATAACAAGGCTAATTGCGTAAAAGCATGTTAAGTGTTGTTAAATCTTTAATGAGTAGTGTTAAAACAGTAATAAACATGCTGGAGTAAATAATAGTAATTGACTTTCCATTAACTCGAGTTGCACTACTGTGCCCACTCGTTCTTTCAAACCATAATAAGCATGACATGCAATTCAAACTTCCAACACTGAATCTAACTGCGGAGAACATCACTGGGCTCGCCCATAACCATGGGCATGGCTTTTTGAAAAGGTTATACTCTGATCAAAGGTGTACTACTTTCCCCACAAGGCACTTGTCCCCGCACACCGTAGTGTGTTACGAGGACCCAAGTCCTAGGAACGCATTCCAAAACCCTTCGCATGTCCGGCTCAGCAAGAGGACAACCTCACTAGGTTTCATCGACGCTCCACTGGGATCTCACTCATAACGTCTGAGTAGAACCTGATTGGTAGACGTGCGACCCCCATTAGTGCCTCGTCAGCACAAGCCATCACTGGGCAACTCCCGATAGATGGTCTTGTCTCCTCCGCTCGGTGCATCAAGCTGAACCGACCCATACTACAGATTAGGTCTTACCCATAGACTTGTGGTTAGCACGACAATGCTTTGCGACAGATCCCGCAGACCGGTCCTTATAGTGCCCCGGGTGCGATCACCAATGCCCTAGCTTGCACCTGGAACCCACCATGTACAATACCACTTCGACTCCACATCGCCTTCAATAATTCAAAATATCGACGAGACAAAGACAAATATATATATCCAAAGGAGTATAAAGAGATTAACCTCACGACTAATAATAATTGTAATTAAGCTAGCCATTAACGCGCCTCGAATATATAGCGCTAACTAATAAGCGACAATGGCGACAAGGAGAAGGTGATACAAGCATGGCTTGGGCTTACACTTTAGGGAGCAATGCTATACATTAGCTAAATAAACAGACGAGTGAACATGTTATCGCTAATGCAGTTATTAACCTATGGGTTATAGCGATTATTGCAAAAAAGTAGGTTCAACATGATCAACTATGTCCACAAGAGGGTCCGGTGACTTGCCTTGATCCTCGTAGAACTGATTCGGATCCTCGGCGGCGATCGGCAATTCTTCGGTCGCTTCGACTTCGACTAAAATGCGTAGAAAACACAACAAATAAATAGACAGTACAATATGTCAAGTAAACAGTATAAAATAATTATACCAGTACGTAGAGAATAATTTTATGAACATTTAGAAATTTGAATGGGTTCAATCGGAGCTATTTTGGATTTGTTAGGCATTTTACAAGGATTTCAGCAATTCTGCAGGATTTTAAACCCTAAATCAATTGACATCGGTCCACGGTGGACCATTAGACCACACGCGCCTGCGCCATGGCTCACGGTGGACCGATGACCGCGCGTGTAGCGCCCCGATTTATCAAAATCGAGACATTATTGAATTTCCATAGAAAAACAATAATACAAGAGGTTCATCATGCGACAACGTACATACGATAAAATCCATGGTACGCAGACCATATTTATTACAACATTGTTTTAGTAAAACAGTAATAAAGTAATTAAATAACGGCATGACGAACGTCTTCTTCAGGATCTTTCTTCTTGACTGGGTCGCTACTCCAGACCGTCTTCAAGATAAACATCCTCTGTGGGGTCCAACGGGTATGAGTACAAAAAGTACTCAACAAGCCACCGCAAATGCAAATAATAATGCAGGATAATAAACAAGGAAGGATAAAGGCTAACAATGCGGAATAAAGCAGTTGCAGTTATGACATTTAGTGTAATCATATTTAATCATGCGGAAAGTAAATATGAACATCATCAACATCAACTAACTCGAGGAGTACGTTTTACCTCCTCGCACAACGGTCCTTACATGTCAATCCATCATGCACATACATATTCAAGTAAACTAACTGGGGGATGTTACGCAACCCGCCCTTGACCGTGGGCTCGGCTTTTCGAAAAGATTTAAGACTCTGATCAGAGATGTACTACTGTACCCCAAGGCACGCACTCATCTCAACGAGATGACCCATTTCACGGGAACTCGTGCCAAAACCTCAATATGAGACGTTCCAAGCGATAACCACCCGCTCTAGGTTTCGCCGGCGCGCCGGGCCGCATCCCGGCTAACGTCGCACCCCCTTTTGCGCCACATTGGTACAAGTCACCCGCAGGTGCAACTTGACCCATCTCCAAGTGGTGGCCTCGGTTTGGAACAACTCATACCTTAGTTAGGACTTACCCACTAGACTTGTGGTTAGTACGTAAGTGTATTGCAACGGATCCCTCAGACCGGTCCTTATAGTGCCCCGGGTGCGACTGACCAATGCCCTAGCTTGCACCCGGAACCCACCATGCATACACTCACAACCATGACTCATCACCAACAGAATTTCCAAAGATAAGAAGTAACGGGATCATATAATAGAACCATTTCACTACGACTCATTTTATCCTATAGCGGCCGTGCCAATACATTGGACACTAGCTAATATCATTGATCATATGGTGACAAGGAGGTTAGGCGAGATAGCATGGCTTGGGTTGCACATCAAGGTCGGGGGATCCTAAATAAATATAATGTAAGGGTTCATTTGACTAATGCATATACATAACCTATGTGTTTTAGCGATAGTCAATTCAGACATGGGTTCAATATGCTCAAAAGAATGGTTTGGTGACTTGCCTTGTTCAGCAAAGGGAGAGGGAGGGACTTCCGGGGAAGTATTCCGGCTCCTCGGCGGCGTCGTAGTCTTTTTAATATAAAGATTAAAACAGAAAGAGCATAACACTCAATCAACCATATAACATTACATTACAAGCATATAAGTTAAAGTTGGTTTGATTAAAATAAATAAACTCAAAGGTTAAGGTTCTGAATTTTATAAATAATTTTAAAGGGATTAAAATGAAGGGTTGTCCTTTTTAGAAAACAAATGTTTAAATGTGATTATTGTCATATTAAATTCTCAAATAAGTGTGTAATGAAAGTTCATGTCAATTTGGTGGTTTTCAGTGAATGGACAGAAAGGAAATTAATATAAATTTTTCTGAAGTTTAAATATTTTAATCCATATTTTAATCCTAAAGGCTTTTGAATAATTATTTGAATAAACATGAAAATGTCAAAATAAACCTACTGTTTTTATTGCATAAATATGTAGAGAATAATTTTATGAATTTTCTAAAATTGGAATGGTAATTTTTAGAGTCCAAATGCATTAGATATGAATTTTACAAGTTTAAAAGCATTTCTGGAATTTATTTTCAAATTTTAAACCTCTCGGGTCCACGGTGAGCCAGGACCACGGTGAACCCAGCGCACTGTGCGCGTGCGCCGGCTCGATCTGGACCGTCGGATCTGGATCCGATGGCCAGGCGCGAGGCGGGAGGGTTAAGTGACAACGGACGGCCAGGATTAAAACGCGCGAAGGGGTACCACGTGGACGCACGAGATCGCGCGTCGGGTTAAGTGGGAATCGACGCGCGAGATTAAAACGTACGCTTTGACCAGATCCGACGGTGCGGATTAGATCGCGTACGGGGCTCACGTGCGTCGTCCGATTTGCGATCGTGCGGCCAGGATTGAATCCGGCACGACACGCGCTAAGGGGGCTATACCCCCTCTTCGTCTCCGGCGACGGCGGGGCTCGGGTTGCGGTGGCGATGGTGCCTACGAGGGGGCTAGGCCCTAGCTCTATGCGGAAAACGGAAAAGAGGAGGCCAAGGCGGTCACGATGGTACCTTAGGCGAGGCGAGGGTCGCGGAGCGAGGCCGGCGACGAGGGTAGACGGCGGAGTGGTTCGGTTTCCTCGTCGGCGATGGTGTTCCGGTGGGGTTCGACGTCGGCGGAGGGGTGGCCGAGGTCGGGGGGCGTTCTCCCCGCGGTCACGTTGGTGGCGGAGGCACGGGCGGAGGAGGTCTGGTGCGACGGCGAGCGGTGCCGGAGGTGAATTAGAGGGTGGGCGCTAAAACGTGGATTGCGGGTGCTCTGTTCGTTCTCGAGGCGATTAGGCGTGGGGGTCGAACGCGGCTCAGGGTGGGGCTTAAATAGGACGCCGGAGAGGGCTCGCATGCAAGGAAATCGGCCGA
>JAAALK010000086.1:17816542-18061895 GCA_019279435.1 Zizania palustris | reverse complement strand
AATTGGACGGCGTCAGATGTGCAGCCCATATCACGCGCGGCCGTAGCCTGATAGGCACATTCAGATTGTTTCTGCTGGTTTCCTTTTATATTTCGAACGTTTTTTTTTCAAATAGCTGAAAATTTCATGTCGATGCTAGATGTAAAAATGATAAGCACATTCAGATTTTTTTTTCAAAGTGATACAGTCGTCTCTTGACTCTCTTCTTGCTACATTGACCACATAAAAAGATACTAGAAAATAGGGGAAATGACGAGCTGTTTATTATTATAAAACCCGGGAAAGCAGGAGCCAGTTGATCACCGGATGCCCCACTCCGGCACGCCGCACTCCACGAAAGCAAGCCTTGAAAAGTCCGCCCCCGTCCAGAACCAGGCCAACCACCGCTCCACCAGCAACAGATCGGCGGCAACCGGCCATGTCCAACTCCGGCGGCGACGGCGGCACGGCGAACCCCGCCCTGGGGCCGGACGCCGAAGGGCCGGCCGCAGCCGGCGAGGGCCTGGCGGTGGCGCAGTTCGCGGCGGGCTGCTTCTGGAGCGTTGAGCTGACGTACCAGCGCCTCCCGGGCGTGGCGCGCACGGAGGTGGGCTACTCGCAGGGCCACCTACACGGGCCGACCTACCGCGACGTCTGCGGCGGCGGCACCGGCCACGCCGAGGTGGTGCGCCTGCACTACGACCCCACGGCCTGCCCCTACGAGCTCCTCCTCGACGTCTTCTGGGCCAAGCACAACCCCACCACGCTAAACAGACAGGTACGCTCGTGTACTGTGCCGGCCGCCGGCGCCGGACGGGGCGCGCGGCCGGCCCGGCCGCGCCGATCTTTCGGCCGGCGTTGCTTGCACGAGGTTCATTGAACCTGGCCCAGGTTTTCGCTTCGTGTTGACTTTTCTCGGCGTTAAATTGCTAATTGCTAATTTTGGGCCATTAAACGGATCAGATAATATGCGGTTTTATACACCCTTACGTGGCTAGCTGGCTATTATCCGTTATTTAGTTAATTTATGCTTGTTCTTATTTTTTATAAGTACTTATTTTATTTATTTTTTAAATAATATTATTTACTTTTATTACAATATTTGACCATTTATTTTATTTCAAAATTTTATACAAATATTCAAAAATATAAATTACGTTTGAAATAACTTTAATAATAACATAAATTAAATTTTAAAAGATTTTTGAATAAGACAATTGTCAAATGTATTAAAATAAAAATCAACTATTTTATTTAAAAAGTAAAAATGAATGGAGATAGTAATATATTTTTCAAATTGCAAATCTAGATAATGTCGTCCAGAAATTGCAAAACTATTTTTTATGGTCAATTGAAGAAATTATGGAAGCAATTTTTTCTATCAACATTTGAACCATCAAACTCCGTTGATATTTCAAATATCGAGTATAGTTTAGTAATTTACTACTGTAATTTCTACACGATGCTATCCAGATTTACAATTTCAATAAAATAAATATTATTTATAAAAGAATCATTGTAATTAAACGCCGTAGCCATTGTCAACTGCCACTGATCTGATCGAAGCCGGTCAAGTTCATCAGCACGAGCATGTACTGATTGGCTTATCAAACTGGACCTGGCATGGCATGCATCCCGTGCTGATCATTTTCATTTTTCACCTCTGCTAACTCCGGTGATCGATACATGCATGCACGTACTTGTAAAACAGGGCAACGACGTCGGGACGCAGTACCGGTCGGGCATCTACTACTACACGGCGGAGCAGGAGAGGGCGGCGCGGGAGTCGCTGGCGGAGAAGCAGAAGGAGTGGAAGGAGAAGAAGATCGTCACGGAGATCCTCCCGGCGAGGAGGTTCTACCCCGCCGAGGACTACCACCAGCGATACCTCGAGAAGGGCGGCCAGTCGGCCAAGAAGAGCTGCAACGACCCCATCCGCTGCTATGGCTGAGACTCCATCGCCGTCGCCGCCGCCGCCGCCGTAATAAACGAATTGCTTGGGAAGGTGCAGCTAGCCAAGACCTGCTATATTTGCTATGTGTAATACGGATGAAATTATGTAGTTTGGTATTATTTCTATTTCAAAATGTAAACCATTATGAAGATTTATCATAGATTAATGAATTTACATCTACGTGTGCTTATATCATATTATCTATAACTCTGTTTATCATAGATTTATCACAGAATCAATGGCATTCCCCTGCTTTGTTTCTGAACTCTGCCACATTTGGACAAGCGAAATTTCCATCGATCCAACACAAGTACACTACTCCTGATCACTAACGGTTTCGTTCCAAGTTTCTCACCATGTAGGAAGGAGCAGGCCGGCACGCACTGCAAGGTAACTGCAATGGCGTAGCTGTTGACGATGTCGGCGAGCTCCAGCATTCCCCACCGCGGTCGTACGCCTACGCGTCGGCGTATGTAGCGAACCAACCGCAGAAACGACGGCGGCTTCCCCTTGTCGCCCATCGATACCAAATTCCGGCAAACTAACCGCTCGCCCGGCCGGCTCAACCAAAACTTCGCTGGAAATTAATTTGCACCGGAAAACTTATACCGTAGTAAAGTAGATAGCGACCAGTACGTTGTTTATATATATACATGGCTCCTGTCTCGAATTAATTTGCTTTACGTATTCTGCCGTCTGCCGACTGCGATTTTTTTAAAATAATATTTTTTTAAAAAAATCAAATATGATACCCGAAATCAAAAAATTGCAAATCTAACTTACCGTCGGCGGTCCATCGGCTGAACCTGATGTGGTCCTAGTTCAGCCGATGAAACATCGAACCAGAGTCACGTCAGTCTGCTTCGGTTGTTGGACGGCCGAACCAGGTCACGTCAGCTTGGTTCGGCCAACTAACGGTCGAACCAGGCCAGCCACGCCACACCGTGCACCCAACCTATGCCCCTACCGTCCCACGCCCCGCGCGCACGCCTGAGCCGAGCAGGCCACGGTGGGCACGGATGGGCTAGCGCGGGGGCGACAGGAAGTAGGGCGTGGCCGGCATGGTTCGGCCAACCAACGGTCGAACCAGGCCGGTCACGCCGCACCGTGCACCCAGCCTGTGCCCCTACCGTCCTACGCCCTGCTACCGCCCCACGCCCTCGTGCCAGCCCGCGCGCGCACGCCCGAGCCGAGCAGGCCGCAGGGGGCGCGAACGGGTTGGTGTGGGGGCGTGGGGCGGCATGAAGCGGGGCGCGCGCAGCGTGGACGGCCTAGTTCGGCCGTTGGTTGGCCGAACCAGTCTGACTTGACCTGGTTTGGTCGTCCAACGGTTGAACCAGGCTAATGTGGCTCTGGTACGGTGTTCCATCGACCGAACGAGGATCACGTCAGCCTAGTTCGACCGACCAACGACCGACGGTACACTAGTTTTATAATTTTTTGATTTCATGTACCAGATTTGAAATTTTTTTTAAAAAAATATTATTTAAAAAAACGGCCAAATTTGTCTCTCTTTTTTTGCAAACTTGCATTGTCGCAGCTGTTCCCTTCCAACGATCCTACGTAGCAGGGGATAACTGGAGTGCGGAGGCCGTCGTGGCTTCGGAATCCGCGGCATTTTAGCCGAGCTTGCACGGCGGCAGGTCGCACACGTACCCCAGTGACCACACTACATACGGCTCGGTGCAGTCGCGCATGGGCAGCAGAGTAGGTACCGTACCAACGCACTGCCCACTGGGCGCGCGCATCACCCCCTCCAACTAAAAGGGAGGAGATCGAAGCGGATGCATCGATGCATGCATGCATTCAGGTAGGCCGTAGGCGTGGGTAACATGCTGAAATCTCCCAATTGAGAGTCACACCTTGGCTTTACAACTCCCACTATCTCGCTCCCATGTCATCACCGATTCACCGTCGTCCTCTCGTGCATGCATGCGTATCAGTCGCTGAGGACGCCCAAAGTTTGCTCGATACGATCATATCCCTTCTTTGGTGGACAGCCAGGTCTCTTTCGGCAGCGTGGTCCGATCGATCTGACCTGCTCTTTTTCCTGTCGACGGAACAGCTTCCATCACACACCCACCGAACCGACCACACCGAGGCGCCATGTGCCCAGGGGAGCCACCGTTGGCAATTATAAAGGTCAGTACATCTTCTCGCCTTGCGTTTTCTCGTGTTGATAATATGTCGTAGAGGCAATTTGGATTAGGTCAGATGAGAGATATATAAGTGCTCTAATGGACATGCAACACGAAAGTTCTCTATAAATATGTGAAGAAGAGAGTTAGAGAAACTCTAGCTGCTAATTCCACTTCACACAGCCCCCAAAACCTAGTTAGGTGTGCAGTGCTAGCACACCGGCGCATGGTGCTCCTGTTAGTTTTATATCTCTGGGAGGAGAGGGAGACGAGTCCCTCTCCTCTCCACCAAACTCGGACTCAACCTTAACTGTCCCATATTCTCTAACGTTTTGATCGGGGGCATCCAACTGATTGTGTTGAGGGATCCCGTCGCGTGACACATACATAAGGAGGTGACCGGAGCCACGGACATGCTGTTGTTGGCATGCCCTAACTCCACCCTTCATCCCAAACATGCTGTTATTGGCATGCCCTAACTCCACCCTTCATCCCACCTTAGCCACCTGATCCACTCTCATGTGCCAAAGAGGCGGGAAGCCTCTCCTCGACTCCTCAGGTCACTGACCGGACATCGCTAACCCAAGATGCCACAACACCAGCCATGGCATCATTCTCCTCTCCAGCAAAACCCGAAGGTGCCCTACTAGTTTCTATTCCTATTTGATCCCTAATTTCTAAGCTATCAGCTCCATCTTTGTATGTCCAGACTAGACTCTATGGTGGTGCTTCCGTTGCTAGTGGCAAATCTAGAATAAAAATAACTTGGTGTTCCATGTATATCACTATATCATAAATTTAATCTATGAAACTCTCAATATCAAATAATATTATATTCAATAGTAATATATACTAGTCTTTAGTAAAAAATATGACTTCCTGACCAAAATACAATCAAACATTCTAATTTTTAATTACTAGTCATTTCAATAATAATGTATACCACTATTAGATGTTCCTTAATTACTATAGGTTTTATAGCTAAGGTTTTTCAGGTGTTCTATTAGTTGTGCCAAGGGGTGCCACATGTATCTATGTGGAGTTTAGTTTGTAAAAAATGCTAGTGCACTCTACAAATATGTGAAGAAGAGAATTAGAGATGTACATCATCCTACCAAAAACTCTAGCCGCTATCTCCACTTCGCACAACCCCGAAACCTCAGTTATTTTTTCGCTAGATTACCGATCAAATATTATTAAGGAAAAGAGAAAAAAGGTTATATAAGTTATGTGCATGCATAAGACCAGTGTCAAGCAGGCAACCAACCTCACACCTCTTGGCTATCTCTAAGAAGAAATCACGAGAATTGTTTACTAAAAAAAAACAAGCAGGCTGTCATTTCCATAATTTCTCCCTAATAATCTCAACTAGGAGATGATACTTTCTTGGAAAGGTTGTCGAGTTAGACCAGGTGTTCCCTGCCACCAGCCTAACTTGATGTACATCATCCTTCGTCATCCCATTTGGGCTGCCATATTGCACGCATTGAGCTTCTACCTTTTAGCCATTACCTAAAATATGACCATTAGTGATAGGTCATACAACTTATTAGTGATGGACATCACATTGTCATTCTTATCACAATAGTAAAGCTCTATCATTAGTGACGGATGTTCACTCGTAACTAAAGTGAACCTTTAGTGACGGACCACAATATCCACCCGTCACGGGCCACAATATCCACTCGCCACGGGCCACAATATCCACCCGTCACTAAAGGATATCAGTTTAATTCAGAGGTGGTCATTTAGTAACATGTTTTTATTTAGACCCGTTACTGATATTATGGTTATATTGTAAAAAAAAATTTAGGCTACATCCTGAATCAAAGACAGGATTTGGTAGCCAACATTGTACGTTATAAAAACATCACAAAAGGTTTATCACATAATATCACAACATAATTTGTATTGCAAAACCAAAATATACATTACATAAACGAGACATTCACTAACTGTTACAAATCATATTTACATCGCAACCAAAAAAATTAATTCATACCACTGCAATGGAAATCTTCCTTCAAAGAGATGACTTGATGCATTAAAAATGTCTCTAACCATTCTCGGATGACATGTAAGTCAGTATCCTTAAGAAAATTTTCAGGTATATATACGGAATTAGTTTTTACATTAATCGATGTATACATAAGAGAAAAATAAATTCAACACAACAATCACACATATGATAGTTTCTTACTTCCGTCTTTTGAAGTTCTGCTAATTTTAAGACCATTAACATATGATATGCGACATAAAATCCACATTGTTTTTTCCAAGAGGTTGAGTATAACACTACTATAAAAATACATGATTAGTGAGTGTTGGGGGAAAATACTTCATCCTCATGACTTTAGAGATTGACAGTCAAAGATAACTTATCAGCATCGAAGCTTGTGCTTATGTCCGAAGGTGGTGAAGTTTCTAAGCCGAAGAGTGCTTCGGCTTACAATTCGAAGGCACTCTCTGAAGTCTCCAAAGCTAAGGTGGATAACAACCAGATTGATAAGACGTTTGCCTTATCTATCTTCTTTGGATAGATTTTACTATTTTAGCCCTATTCGAGGTACCGAATAGTTTCCACTATGTCGGTTGTAATTGAGGGTTAATAGGTATTTTCCTTAGACTTTTTGCCTATAAATACCCTCTTTCTTATCTTGTAATGGGCATTGAATACTTAGCTATTCAATACACAATTTCGGACATCTTAAGCTATTATCCAATTCAGAGGCTTGAGATAGTTCTCAACATAAATTCATTGTTTGTTAGTTCTTAATCTTAGAGAATCCGTTAGCGTAATCTTAATTTTACGCCAACAGTGAGGATGAAATAATTAAACTGGATAAAGTTAACATTTATATACTTCCTAGCATTATAGTTTTATACACTAACTATCAACGCTTCATTGTGTTTGATGTACCAGTACCAGCACCGAATGCTCTATAACGAGCTACAACAAAAATGAGTTCAATGAGAATAGGTTAAAAGTTCAACTTGTAATAATAAAATTAAGAAACTATTGCTCGTCGATTATGTTTCTGATTATGGAGTAGTCTCTCTCGTTGCAGTCACCATTGAGTCTAAATAGTCTTACCGAGTCGATATACTATATGTTTCCCTATTCGCTCAATGAAGAGTTGGCCTAATATAATGATGTGTGTGACAACTTATTAATTAAATCTTACCACTAAAGAATATTGAAGAAAAAAGTGACTTAAATAAATAAACTATATGATAGTGAGCATATAATGTAAGAACATTGCATGAACAAACTATAGAAACAAAAATAGTGAAACTAATTGCCACACACATCATCATACTAGACCAACTCTTTATTAAGCGAATAAGAAAGCATATAGAAACCAACTCTTTATTAAGCGAATAAGAAAGCATATAGAGGAGCACATGTGTAAATTAGAAACCCTAGCTATAATTGGTTCAGTCATTTATAGGACATACAAATCAAATTGATCATGTATACATATCAATTATACATAAGAACGAAAGAGTTGCAAAGACAAAAGTAACCATTGAAAATAATACATGGCATAATTTTTGGAAAAGATAAATATTAAAAGCTACAAAATAATAAACATGGCATTCACAGAAGTGTAAACATGACATAGATACATACCAATATTCATAGATTTAGTGAAGTACCATTATGGTATAAATAAAACACCAACATTTTTGAATGGATTCACACAAGGGCTGACTAGAGTTCTTAGACCATGTAGGTAAGTATCTTGAGAGGAAAAGGGAGAATCAAGACAAGGTGGTGACGAGGATGAGAGACATGATGAGGCGGCCACGAGAACAAGTTGACACGGTGAGGATGATTCAACAATAGAAAAAATATCGCACACTCGACAAGGAAGGCCACACATGCCGACAAAGAGAAGATGGCGATGATGAGGGGGAGATGACTGCGACGAGGGAGATGTGAACAAGATGCGATGTCGACGAGGAAGTACTATGAAGAGGTGACAACGCTAATGAGAGGCTAGGATTAGAGATCAGTGGGAAATGAAAGTGTAGTGAATTTAATTTCGCTCCGCCTATAATGTGACACGTCACTAAAGAGGATACTAATCTTTAATGACATGGGTAAAATAACATCCATCACTAAAGAACATTATGGGTCGTAATTTTATCCACTACTAATGCTAGAACTCTTTAGTAACGAGTTACAGTATGAACCGTCACTAATAGGGTGCCTCTTTTTTAATGATGGATGACATTATAACCCATCACTGATAATGTATCTTTAGCGATGAGTGCGCAAAATAGTCATTCATACTCTAAAAATGAATTTATGACACGCTTCATTTATTCGTAACTAAAATTCCGTCGCTAAATACCATACCGTTTTCTGTGGTAGCGGGCGATCCGTAACCGGTTTCTGCAATTTGGCGATAGTGTTATGCCAAGATGTCGTCAGGAAATGTAAGCAACATCGGTGCAGGTTCCTTGCCTAAGGGGACATGAAACGAACACACTGAGTGCTCGATCGATCGTCATGTCCTTGCTTTAGCGCCTTTGCATTGCGATGGTAAAAGACTAGATAGTACTGCGAGTGCAAGCAGCAACGCTTGGAGAGGAAAAAAAAAGAGCATGTGTTCATATCGATTCAGGCTTTTTCCAGTTCGATCGATCTGCTTCTCCGTCTGCCAATCTACTTATTTTCCTCTCTGCAGTTTGAAGAACAGCCCGGCCGGCGGCTGCAAGAGGATGAAGAAGAAGCCGACGAATGCGACATGCATGCATTGCTCTTTGGTGCTTCTCCGCTCAGATCGCTTCTCTGCCCGTGAATTTTTCTGGCATCAACACGGAACATTTTGAGATCCGAACTGAATAAGCTAGTAGTAGCAACACAGTAGAATCATATTTAGGGTGGCTGCGATGCTATCACGGCAGCTAGAAGCGCTCACACCCGTGATCAGGCCTGCTTAAGGGTTAGTTTATTCAGCTAGATTATAATAATCTACCTTATTTTAATAAGCGAAAACAAAAGGCCCCGTTTCTAAGCTCCCGAAAACGATACCTCGGTTGTTCAGATTTTTAAAATCTGTAAAAGCGGCTAGTCCATTTAAGTGTCTCTTTTGGTTTGGCTTTTAGGAGCAGCTTTTGCTTTTCGGAAGCCAAATGCCAAACCAAAGAGCTTATTTCAAGCAAGCTTTTAGTAAAAACAACTTTTGGTGCAGTGAAACGTGAAAGCTCCTCCAAACTTGTTTTCTGTGACTTCTGACTTTTGGCTCCGCAACCATACAAATTTCATACAACCGTACAAAATTTCATAAATTGACATTTCAAATTTCATACCACCATACGAAATTTCATAAATTGACATTTCAAATTTCATACAACCATACGAAATTTCATAAATTGACATTTCAAATTTCATACAACCATACAATATTTCATGAATTGAATTTTTACATAGCTCACAGCTCAAAGCAGCTTCTCCACAGTCATTTCGGTCAAACGGTTTTCAGCTTTCTCATAGCTGACAACCCACAACAGCTTTTCCGCAACCCATTCCACAACAACTTTTTCCACAGCCACAACTCAACTAAACACACCAAGTCTAGCTGAGAAGCTGGCCATCCCTAACTTCGCCAGATTCTGTAAATTAGTGAAACTCAACTTTTTCTAAACTGAATTGTTATAATTCAAAACAAACAGACTCTTAGTTTATTATACAAACTTAGTATAATCTAGAATACAAATTATAACAATTCAGTAAAATGATTTAACATAATTTTTTATCATCCCAAACTAAAACAACCGTCTCCTAAGACATACTTAAATTTTGCATAAAGTGCACAATTGATAGAGTAGAGTAGTTAGGAAGCAGAGATTAGTGCATGATCCTTATCTAGCATTTTTATATAGGCCAATTTTTTTCATGCCATTATAATTTTCACGGTTTTGAAATATGCCATCGGTGTGTCACTGACAGATGGGACCTACCACAGTCACTGACAGTGACATTTTTCAAAATTCAGAAAATTGTAATGGCATTTTTTCAATTTTCCCTTTTTATATTGCATTGGTTCGCATATGTCTCCATGCTCCTTTTTGCACCGTATATACAGAAGGAAATAAATTCCATATGTGTGGGCTTTTAAATGCTCCATTGACGTCGCGTTTAGGATTGACATAATTCAATAGCAGTGGACACATGAAATAAATTTAGTTAAGATTTTAAAGTTCTTTCACAAGGATCATGCTTAGATTGACGACGACATGATGGAAAGAAAGTGAGGTAGTGTTTGGTTTTATTTAATAAAGCTTAGCGATATGGTACAAGTATATTATTTGATAGGATGTATGAAATGATACATAAATGTGCTCGGTTTGATTCTAGGAGACAAGATAGTATACACATGTTTTTATTTGCTTAGAAGTGTACATTTTATCTATGTATAGCTTAAGTAATTTTCCGTAATAATATTTTTATATTTATAACTATCAATGAACTATGATTAATAGTATTAATATTTAGTGATTAAGATAACTTAAGCTATCACTATTCATCCAAAAATACACATTATAATAATTAGTTATGGCTAATGATATCTTATTATAATTATTTTTAGCTAAAATACTCTACGAGACGGTATACACACGGGTTTATATGCTTAGAAGTGTACATTTTATCTATGTATAGCTTAATTAATTTTCCGTATTAATATTTTTATATTTATAACTATCACTAAACTATACTATGATTATTAGTATTAATATTTAGTGATTAAGATAACTTAAGCTATTACTATTCATCCCAAAATACACATTATAATAATTAGTTATGTATAATAACATCTTATCATAATTTTTTTTAGCTAAAATATATAATAACCATTAATCTTAACTAATCATAGATAATTAATATAGTTAATACAGACTAAACAATACCGTTTGTTTGTTTTTACCATACAAAACCAATCCATTCTAAATGGTATTGTACAGTATCACTAATCAAATAAACTTATTTTCTAAAGTGTACCGAACCATATTCAATCCGAATTTAGTTCACATTAGACCGATCTGTACCGTCCAAACTATAGCCTCGCATGTTCTGGGCCATCGGATTATGAGAGAGGGGGAAAACACATAATTTAACTATTTGCCACTCTTTTCATATGTTAATTAATTTACCACATATAAATGACTCAGGTGATCATCTCACGTATTGACTCAAAGTGGCAATTTTAGAGTGATAAATAATTAAATCTGCGGGGAAAGCCTGTGCTTGCGAGTGGCGATTACAAATAGGATTATAGGAAGCCTCGCCTCGCCTCGCCTCGCGCTCGAACCGGCCTCCTTCCCACTCCCACACGGCCGCGCACAGGTCGTGGTGTCTCCGTATGCGGCTTCTCCCGCGGCTTTGCATGGCCACCGGCGACGCCGTCGCCGTCGCCGTCGCCGCCGCTGCCGGAGGTTGTGACGGGATTAGCGGCGGCGGTAAGCAGCTGACCACCGCGGTGTCGTCCTCCTCGTCGACCGTCTCGACGTCGTCTTCAGCGGCGGCCGCGGCGGTGTCGGACGCGTCGTCGTCGATGTCTCTGCCTTCTCTGTCCACCGCCGCGGCGGGTGCAAGCTGCCCTGTCTCGTCTTTCGCCCATGTAACCACGCTGTTTCCCCTGTCGACGGGCACCGGATCGGGAGCTGCTGCTGTCGCAGTGGCGGACTCGGTTCACGGTGGTCTCGTCGTCGCCAGGCCGGCGATTGTGGCTCTCCACGACCTGTACACCATGGATGCGACCTCTACTTCCGACTCGGCTGATGGTGCTTCGGCCGCCGGCTCAGTTAAGTGCGTGGCGCACCTTCACGGCTGCAATACTGCAGTGACGGGCCACCAGGATGGGAGACTGCGCCTGTGGCGGGTGTCCTCGCGCGTGCCCGGCCGGCTACGCCTCGCCGCCGAGCTCCCCACGGTCTCCGACAGCCTCCGTCGGTTCCCCATCCCGTCCAACCACATCACCGTACGCCGCCACCACCGTCGGCTCTGGATAGAGCATGCCGACGCCGTGTCAGGCGTCGCGGCGTCCGCCGACGGCCGCTTCCTCTTCTCCGTCTCCTGGGACAAGACGCTCAAGGTGTGGGCCGTCCCCTCCCTCCGATGCCTGCAGTCGCTGCCAGCGCACGACGACGCCATCAACGCCGTCGCCGTCGCGCCCGACGGCACGGTGTACACTGGCTCCGCCGACAGGCGCGTCCGTGTTTGGTCGCCCAGGCCGGACTCCGACAAGACCCGCCGCCATAGCAAGAAGAAGCCGTCCTACCACCTGGTCGCTACCCTGTGTCGGCACACGGCGGCGGTGAACGCCGTGGCCTTCGACTGCGGGGGGCAGGTGCTCTACTCCGGCGGCAACGACCGCTGCATCGTGGTGTGGGAGCGGGAGGACAGCGCGAGCCACATGGTCGCCGTCGGAGCGCTGAGGGGACATCGCAAGGCGGTGCTCTCCGTTGCCTGCGCCGCTGGGGACGGCGGGCTGATGGTCAGTGGGTCGGCGGACCAGACCGTCCGGGCCTGGCGGCGCGCGGCAGACGGCCGGGGGTACGCGTGCGTCGCGGTGATCGACGGGCACAGCAGTGCCGTCAGGTCGGTCGCGGCGGCGCTCGCGACAGCGCAGAAGAAGCATCCCTCGGGGGAATTCGCCGACGACGGAGTCGGAGACGGCGACAGAGACGAGGAATGGAGGGTGTGCAGCGCGAGCTTTGACGGCGAGGTGCGGCTCTGGTCGCTGTCGATCGGTGGCGGCCGCGTAGGCGTAGCCGCGTAGGCCCGGTTTGGCACGATTTTTGACGTAGAAAAGTCAAAATTTTTCCTATTTGTGTCCGGTTTTGACTCATTACCACTGTTCAAATACGGTCGTGTACTCGTGTATATACAGTAGAGGGGAAAGTCTACGGTCCACCTGTATTTTTTTTTGGACCTTTTGAAGGTTGCTTGCAAAACGTTTTTGTGTGTTTTGCCTTTTTGTTGGCTGTATTTTTTGCCTGCAATTATAGCTATAATATCAACTTTGAGAAAGAGGAGCCAAAAGAAAATCATGGGGGAGAAAGATGTCCAATTGGTTCATGAACTTTAGGTGGTTGTTCTGTGCTGATCAGTAACTTTCCAAAAAGGAAAGGAAGCTCTTCAAATGACACCAATCAACTCTTCACAAAGAAACTTGCTATGAACCGTCAGAATCGACATGAATGTCTTTGTAAAAAGGATGTAAAAAACAGTTTGCCCATTGATTCATTAGTTTTGGGTAGATGAATATACAACATCTCATCAACATATCTGAACTGTAAGAGCATCTCCTAAAGATTTTTTAAAAATTAAGTCCCTATATTTTTCTTGAGATTGTGATTGTAGATTTTATTATCTATATGTATGTTTTCCTTCGACAAAATCTCTATATTATATATTGAGAAGAGATATTGGTTCCTGCAAACAAGGAATCATTCCATAAATATTGGGAACACTTTATTTTAGGGAGCTAGATGAATCTATTTGAGCAATATATTTACACCCTAAATTATAGAGAATGAAGTATTTTAAAGACTCTTTTCGAGATGCTCTAAGGGGGTATTTGTGTTTAGTTGGTACGACGAAATAGGATGTGATGGGACGAATCTATTTTTAAAGTGTTTGGTTCAGGGGTGAATTGAAATGGGGATGTTTCGGAAAGGAATATTCTATCAAGATTGTCAGGAATATAATCCAAAGTTATTTCCTGAGTAGTTTTAAACTCATCAGTCAATGGTGAGCCTATCCCAACCACCTGAATTCAGACGGCCCCATTAAGAATTAGACCGTCATTAATATTGATATTCCACAATTATTAGTATTGTAATCTTTGAGTTATTGCAAATGAACTGACCGTTAATCTCTTAATTGATCATTAATAGAACGCTTTAATCATCATTTGTAACACCCGATCCCTCTCATATAAAGAAATCGGTAGGAGCCTATAAAAGGCATGATTTTCAAAAGGGTTTGGCACGTTCTTGAATACGCTTAAAACTATTATATGCCCAAAAAGCTCATACTACACACAAGAGTTGAATTATTATACTACGAACCTATCTAAAAACTCTCTTTATGTCCTAGTTAGAGATAACAATCAGATTCGTCCACATAAATCCCCAACCTCTAAAACAATACATATTGCGGGTACCCTGTGGTATATTGTCGCTTGATAACCAACAACATAGATGTGGGATGGAGTTGTCCCTAAAAAATGAGCGGATTTGGGTGTCCCCGTCCGAGCACGGCGTGGTCGGGGTGAAGCGAGCACAATCAGAGTGGAACAAGGCACGGCTATTTGTCGACCTACGTCGATGCAAGAAGAGTTTTATATTTTTCAATTGAACAGAAACGGTGGTGTGGAATAGATTTATGCCACTAACCAAACAAAAAAATAGGATTATCCTATAAAAAGCTGATGACATTATCCAACTAGTCTCTGAACCAAGCAGGTTGATAATTGAACTAACGATTTTCCCCCTCCTGATACTATTTCTGTGGATGGTGAAACCAAAATCATGATCAGGGCAACGCGAGCGTTTGGCTCGAGATATTTTAGCAGCAGGTCAGCAGGGGGTTGGTGATCGACTGTGTGAGCTGGATATATATATGGCAACTTATATCAGATAAACACATGCTGATATAGTAATTCATCACTCGCGCGTGCCTACCTTGTTGTATAGGTCAACTTATATCAGATAAACACTTGCATATTCTATAGCCCTAACCCATGCTGCACCCTGCATACAGTCGATCTCTGTACACATCATCACCCGTCAGTTTTTTTTTAAAGAAAATGCTTATATCGTAGTTGCAATTGGCGATGTGGCGACAAGGCGAGCGAGCAAGGTGGAATTAAGAGTAGGCGCGCGCGCTAGTGGCGCTAATCATCACGCGGCCGGGCCGTCGCCATTGGCGGCGCGGGAGCTTGCTCCAGCTCGATTTGATTTGTTAATGGCGCCACTGGCTCACGTCTGCTCAGCGCGCGTCTTTTTAATTTTAACCGTATCACGAAACTACGGTAACGTGTGAAAGTCACGTTAGGAAGTTGATATTAGATCTTATAAGAACTCACATTGAGCGTGTTTAGACGAGGATAGTAGTGTAGTACCGACGTTGAGAGTGGTCAGACGAGAGTAGTCCTACGATGGATGACTTCCCGTGAAGTTTTTATATCATATCTCGACACATGACGTAAAAATATGAAGCTACCATTTTGTGTAGTGACAAATTATCAGATCTCCCCAAAAATAATATATATTCCACTTGATTCTAACAAAAATAAATGGGACTGGTCGAGTTGGAAGACAGGAAAATGAATAGCCAACTCGTTTGCTGCGCCAAAGAATAAATGGGACCGATCGATTCCGAAAATGTAAACTTGAGTAACATATATAACTATATATATTCGCATGTATGCGAAGTAGTGTGTGAAAGGAATATAAAAAAGTTGATATCTGTTGAGGGAATTAGTTTTTCCTTGAACAGGGGTTAAATGATGTCACCCTTCGAAGACCTCGGGCCTAGAGCCTGTCAACTGGCGAAGCCTGAAGATGAGCCCCAACCTCCTCAGACGAAGTTGACTCCAAGAACAGCCAAGACTCGTCTCTTCGGAGTCAAGCCTCCGGGACCGTCCGGAACCCTTTGGAGCCAAGCCTCCGGGACCCTTTCAGAGTCCTTTGTAGCCAAGCCTCTGGGACCCCTCTGGGTCCTCTCTAGAGTCAAGCCTCCGGGACCCCTTCGGAGCCTTCCGGAGCCAAACCTCCGGGACCCTCCGTATCCCCTCTAGAGTCAAGCCTCTAGGACCCCTCCGGTCCCTTTCAAAGCCCTCTCTGGAGCCTTTCGGAGCCCTCTTTGGGGTCCGCCTCGGAGTGCCATTCGGAGCCCCCTTGACTGCCTCCGACTGAAGACCTCTGGCACATACTCCGGACCAGAAGAAGTATCCAAGCATCGCTGCAGTGTAAAGCCATACCGGGGCCCCAACCCATGGTATGTCGTATACCTGCTCCAAAAGTGACGTTTATCTACCACGTCTGTAAAGTCAAATGTACAGTAGTCTAGTTTTTTTCCTTCTTGCCCTTATAAAGCCTACAGCTTATAGAGGGCAATTGAGTCTTTTCCTTTGGCCTGCGTGCCTATAAAAGCAGGGCCATGCCCTTGTAGTATACAGGTTGTGCAGCAGAGGCAAAACTATTCCAAATCCACTGTAAACTGGACGTATGGCTATTATCCCTCCGGGGAGGTCCGAACCAGTATAAATTCTCTCCCTCTATGAGAACCCTTCGAGGTTCATTCTATACACCATATACCACATAAAATCTGTTGTAGCTAACACAATTGTTACAACAATATCAGATCCCATAAAACTTCCGTTGTTTAGCGTGCAAATCATCGTATCATGTCTCGATATATTGTTTTCAAACAAAACTGGGTATGTGTGTTTTTTTTAAAAAAATCACGTCACTTTTAAAACAAAGCCTGGCTTCATTACCTTCTTAAAAAAATATGCAAAGCAACGTTAGTTAACAAATTTAATGCTTATCAAGATGCATCTTTGGTAAAAAAAATTATGTTTCAGGAGAGAGGGCTCATTATTTTGGCTAACAAACGTGGAAGGCTGATGCATAGCTGACTGGATCGTCCAAATTTTAAGCTATGGTGGCAGCGTAGAACCTGGCTAGCTAGTACAGCTACGGTTTACTTTCGATTCAAGTTAAACTATTCTAAGTTTTATCAAAATTATATTAAAATATATTGCATTTATTTGATATCAAAAATATTATGACCAAATCGTATGGACGTCCTAAGTTTTGAAAAAATGGACAATGTCTAAACTACATAAAAATAACAATAAGGGTGTTCCATATTTTTTTTTGAAATGATTGCGACAGGGGACCGAAGTCTAGAACAAAATAGTTATTTACACCTTGTTATAACTCAAAAAAGAGAAAGAGAGCAGGATATGTGAGGAGAGCTTAGAGAGGTCGTGGACATAGAGCTGAAATAAATGAAGAAAATAGAGGCTCGAGATCGATGTGCCCTAGCAAGGGCGAAATTGTCGAAATCATTTGCAATTGCTTCGGCGACCGAGTCAATGGATTCAAAGTAGTTTTTTAAAAAACGACGATTTCTTTCTTTACGAACATTCCACCACGTATAGACGATGAGCCCATTGAATAGCTTGCGTTGATTTTATTGATCAGCCGAGATGCATTTTGCCACCAACATTGCACGGAGAGGTCGGTCGAGAGCGGCGGGACACCAATGAGTTGGTAGCGTTGCCAGATCTGTCCCCATGTTTGAATAGTGAAGACACAATTGCAAGCGATGTGTTGAGGAGTTTTCGGGTCCACAAGACAAATGCAACAAATTGGGTTGCATGACCAATTTCGCTTAGAAAAGTTATCCGTTGTTAAGATCTTCCCTTTGAGCATAATCAAAGAGAAAATTTTCCATTTCCCCTCCGCATGTCATCCCATAACTCCTTGTGGATGATCGAGTGACAAGAGCCTAAGATTTGTATGAGGTACACCGACTTGACCGTGTAGAAACAATTTGTCGTCCAACACCACCAAATGTCATCGACCAACTGCTCTTGAAGGGCAAAATTTTCGGTGAGAAGTGCAACCCATATATATTGTTGGAGCTACCGGAGAGAGGAAAGGTTCCAGATAGAACATATCCAATTGTTGTTGAGTAGTGCTTGCTTGACGGTTATCCGTTTCCGCGAGCAAATGTTGTAAAGGTCTAGTGCAGTCATGCATAAGGTTTCTGTGCATAGCCAGTTATCGAGTCAGGAGCTGGCCTTTTGTCACGCCCCGATTTAATAAATCAGGACTTTTATTGAAATTCCATAGAAAATCAATAAATACAAGACGTTCATCACACGACTGCGTACAATACGCCAATCAATCATGGTTCGTAGACCATATTAATACAAAAGAGTTAAATAAAGAGAAACTAATAAAATAAATCCTCTAGATGAACGTCTTCTTCCAGTCTCGTGCCTTGACTGGGTTGCTACTCCAGACCTTCGCCCTCCTCGTAGTAGACGACCTCTGGTGGTGTAAGTCAACGGGGGTGAGTACAATCGTACTCAGCAAGCCACCGAATGCAATTATAATGTAAGGTAATAACAAGGAAGGTAGTGGCTTACTTTTGCGGAAAAGCACAATTTGTAAAGCAATTAATGTAATCAAATTATTATTGCGGAAAAGTAAACATGAGTTATGCATCATCTTTCATCCTCTTCTACCTCGAGGGGTACAGTCAGCCCACCCTCGCTCAACAGTCCTTACATGCCATGAATAACACAAACATGCTCATAACAGTAAACTAACTGCGAGAGGTCACACAACCCGCCCTTGACCGTCGGCTCGGCTTTTCGAAAAGATTTAAACTCTGATCAGAGGTGTACTACTGTACCCACAAGGCACTCATTTCCCACACACCGCAGTGTGTTAAATGACTCCTATCACGAGAAGCTCGTGCCAAAACCTTCAGCATGGAACACACCAATTTGATAACACCCTCTTATAGGTTTCGTAAGGTTTCCCAGTCACTTCGGGCCACGCCTTATCCCTCCCTTGAGCCACGTCGGTACAAGTCGCCTGCAGGCTTGCCCCTTGTACCCCTCCACTATGGTGTTCCAAGTTGGTACGATCCATACCTCCAGTTAGGACTTACCCACTAGACTTGTGGTTAGTACGGAAGTGCTTTGCAACGGATCCCGCAGACCGGTTCTTATAGTGCCCCGGGTGCGACCAACCAATTTCCTAGCTTGCACCCGGAACCCACTATACTTATAACATAGCCTACTCCAACAGAGTCTAGAGACAAGAATAACGGGGAAATTCATATAACAGAATCCATCTATCTATGACTCATTCTTTTTATCCTATAGCAGTTGTGCCGGTACATTGGGCACTAGCTAATATTTTTATTGTAGAGTGACAAGGAGTTAAGGCTCAATAAGCATGGCTTGGGTTTGCACACAAGGACGGGGATCTAATAAATATAAGTGTAGGGATTGATGTTTGACTAATGCAATATTATCCTATGAGCTATAACGATAGTTATGAAAAACTGGGCTCCATGATGATCAACTATTTCCACAGGAGGGTTCGATGACTTGCCTTGATCCGCGAATGGTGAAGGTGGAACCTCGGGGTAAGACTCCAGATCGTTGACGGCGTAGTAGTCTTCTCGTTACGGAAAAAGTAAACATCACATTCAATAAACATTCCAAAAACCAATCATACAAGTATACATGTTTTTGTTGGGTTAAGTAAAGGAGATAGGTTTTTAAGTTCTATGAGTTTATTACTTAAATATTAAGATTAAGTTTTAGAGGGGTTTCTGAATTTTATAACTTGATATAATTATTTTTCCTAAGGGGGGTTTTATTTCCCCTTTTTAGAAATGAATTAAAAAGTACAAAATTAGCCTTAATGTTCTTATTGAGGTAGAAAGAGTGAAATTAAGTTTATTATGTCTTCTGAAGTTGTTATATAAGTTTTTAGGATATTTTCATAAAGTGTTGTCTTTTTATTAAATGAGTGAATTAATTACCCTAAAAAGGGCTTTTGCAATATTATTTAATAGAATAAAGTGGGCAAAGTGAACATGCTATTTTCATTGCATTAAAACAGTGGAGTAAAATCAATAAGTCCTCTGAACTTAATTTATAAATTGTTAAAGGTTTTTCTGAGTTATTTAAATGAAATATGATTTTAATCCTAAAGGGGGTTTTTCTTTATTATTTAATAAGGTTATTATGTGTCAAATAAACATATTGTTTTTATTGCATAAAAGTGTAGAGAATTAAAAGACAAATTTTCCAGAATTAAAATGGTGAAATTTGGAGTTAATTTGAGCAAGATATGAATTTTTGAAGTTTAAACTATTTTTCTGAAATTTATTTAAACGGGAAAATAGCCCCTGGTCCACGGTGAACTGGGTTCACCGTGAACCGTTGACTGCACGTGTGAGTCGAATGACCCAGGACCGCTTGATCAAGATCCAACGGCCCATGGTGAGGCGGGGGTTTAAAGTGCCGCGGACGCCCAGGATCAACCGATACCCCTTCGTTGAATCGGGCGGCTGAGATCTAATCACTGTGTGATTTAATCTCGGCCGTTCAGTCCGGATCGAACGGCAGAGGCGCCGTTCGGCACGCGCGCAGCACAGGGGAAGCCGAGGGCTTCATCCCCAGCACCGGCCGAACGACGGCGAGCGGCCATCGACGGCGGAGACGGCCTAAGGCCCTATTTTCCGGCCAAAATGGAGAGAGGGGAGGATGGGGAGCACGTAGGTACCGGAGTTGACGAAGAAAGGTGACCGGTGGTGATCCGGCGGTGAGAGGAGGCGGCGAGTTTCTTAGGTTCGACGGTGGCGCGATGATCTGGTGGCGGGGAACCCGAACGGAGGCGAGGCCGAGGGAGCGGTAGCGACGACGGTCCCGGCGACGTGGGCGGCGAGGGTGGAGACGGCCCGAGGCGTTGGCGAACGCTCGCCGGAGTTAAAACAGAGAGGAAAGAGGTTTTGGCGTCGTTTTGCATCGGATGAGGGTGGCTTGGGCTGAGAACGGGGTGGTTGGTTGCGGCGAGGTCGCGGGGTTTAAATAGGGGCTTCTCCGGCGTCGGAAAGGAAGGAACCCGAAGGTTTCCTCCTTCCTCCGGTGAGCTTTCCAAATGTGCGAGGGCTGCCATTTTTGTCGATAGCGCGTGGGGTTTGGAGGGAAGGTGATCGCCGCGGAGAGGGCAACCAAGATCCGGGGCTTGATTCGGCGAATGGCGACGGCCGGTGGTAAAACAACAAGGGGGCGCCGACTAAAATGGAAGGGGATCCCCCCTTCCATCGGGGAAGACGGATATGATAGGTGGGTCCCACCTGTCATAGGCCGTATGCTAGGGAACGGGTGAGGAGCCATGCTGAATAGCGTGGGCCTCATGGCTCCAGAAGTGATGAGTCATTGTCAACGATAGTCAAAGAGGACAGAAGAAGAAGAGATCTGCTGTTTCATGGGCCGCGTGTGACTCAGGTACACGGGCAGCGAGCGACTGTCGGGCAGAGGAGGCTGCGAAGTCAGGCTGGCCCAATCCGGGTGCATGGGCCAGAAGCAGTAGAAGACCCACTGGGCTGTTGACCAGGACTGACTCAGGTACACGGGCGGTGAGCGATTGCCGGGCTGAGAGAGCTGCGGAGTCGGGCCGGCCCAATCCGGGTACCTGGTGCAAATACGGTGGAGGCTTTGTTAGTTTCGGTGCAAAACTGACAACCGTTGATCTTGTATCTAACTGTCCAGAAGAGAAGTCGTAGTCGCTACGAAAGCTGAGCTTCCGGATAAGTCATTTGTAACTCTAGGCCCACAGTCAGTCAGTCGTGTCTGTAAAAATACCTAAGGGCAGTAGAGTCTTTTCTTTATTCTTGAGTCTGTAAAAACCCTAAGGGGCTGGTAGAATATTCCTAGTGTTGGGAGCCTATAAATAGGACCCCAATCCCTAGGGTTTGGACTACCCTTTTGGCTGAAATCAAATCCACTCTTTTGGGTCATTTTGTCTCTCACGTTCTCTCTCCTATGTGCGCCGCCAGGCTCTTGCTTGTTCCATTTTTGCCTTGCATTTATTCAAATCTTTTGGATGCATTAAAGCCTTGGTCCCTGTCGATTTCATTCGGTGCACATTGTTTGGTTTGAGGGGTTAATGCTTCGGCTACAGGGATAGCCTGGATTTATTTCGTGAGCAGAAGCTTCTCTTTTGCTTCTGTTCTTCACAAACCGAGTACTAGTTCTTGCTGTTGCAAGTAGTACTACTTTCCTGTAGCTATAGTATTCTGTGCAGCTTTTTACCTTCTACTGCACAGCTTTTTGATCGAGGCTGACAGGCTCTGTCACCTTTTTGGCTGTGTTTCTGGCGAAGCCCTTCTCTGTTCGAAGCCCCTCAGCTCCGTGAGGCAGGCTTCGATCTAACATTTTCGAAGGCTTCGTTCGATCTTCGATCTTTTGTTTGCGCTCTGTGTTGCTAAGCGTCGAAGTATTTTCTGAACGTCAGCATCGCATACTTCAAACGACAGTGCGAAGGGGCTTCGGCTCTAGCTGTTCGGAGTCCATACTTCGATAGATTTTGAAGTTGGGTTCGAAGCTTGTAGCTCCGCTAGGCCTCGCACTGACTTCTGTGTGGGGTATCACCCTTCGCTTCCCTTTTCGAAGCTTGCTCTTTTCGAAGTTAGAGTATAGGCTTCAGACTTGGTTTTCTGTCGTGTGGCAGGCTTCGCTTCTTTGTTCGAAGGTTGTTCGTCTGTTTGTTGAGTTCAAAGTTCTGTGTTCGAAGGTTTGACTTCGAAGCTGTTGGTTTGAAGCTGTGTTCGAAGCTTTGTCTTCGAAGTACACTTCGAAGCAGGCTCCGACTTTTGTCATACTTCACTTCGAAGCATACTTCGCTTCTTGCCACTTCGAACTAGACTAGAACCAAACACCTTCGGCATCTTCGACATGCTTCGCAACTGACCTCCGAAGCAGGCTCCGTCACCAACCTCCGAAGCAGACCTCGACGTGCGAAGGAGGCTTCGCCAAGTTTCGAACAGGAGACAAATTTGGACAGTAACTTCTCTTTTCACCTTACATATACTTAGATTAATTCTTTGGGAAGTTTAGGCCTGTTACACAGTGTTCATCTGCCTAGTTGCACTTCTTTAATAATCCTCTGTTTAACATCAATTGCTTCTAGGTTAGATACCCTTAGACTTAGCCCTCATGTTCATTTTCTGCTGCTTAGTTTTTTGAGGTGCGTTGGGTGTTGGGAACAGGCCATTGATTCGAAAGAATTTTTAAGGCGCCCATTCACCCCCCCTCTGGTCGCTACTTTCGGTCCTACAAGTGGTATCAGAGCTTGGTTATGGTTTTTCCATACCTTAACCGGTTCTAAACCCCAGTAGTGACCATGACGTCTTCTGGCAAAGTCCCGTCCTTGGAAGCCTATGGCTATAATTATTGGAAGACTCGCATGCGAGCCTATCTTATGAGCTAGGGTTCGGACATTTGGGACATTTGCGTTCACACCACATTTGTCATATTGCCAGTAGCTGAGCATGGTACTGCTGGTATCATTGCTCAACATCTGAGCAACAGTAAGGCTGTGAACATTTTGTTTTCTGGCTTAGGTCCCACTGAGTTTGAGCGTGTGAGTCATCTCTCCACTGCGAGAGAGATCTGGGCTACCCTCAAGGCACACCATGAGGGAACGGCACAGGTCAAGGCTCGGCTCTATCAGACCTACCGGCGTGAATATGAGAATTTCACACAGAAGCCGGGTGAATCTGTTGAGGCTTTGTTTGGTCGTTTTCAGTCGATCATAAACAAGCTTCGGGACAACAAGGCTGAGGGTTCTCAGTTAGTCTCAGATCACGAGCAGGCGCTCAAGGTTCTCCATACCTTGGACCCAAAGATCTGGGAGATCAAGGTATCCTCTATCGTTGAGAGCACTTCTTACGATACCTTGACCATTTCTGAGTTGTTTAGCAAGCTGAAGGCCACTGAAGTAGATATCCAGTTGAGATCAAATATCACTGGTTCTGGACCAAAATCCCTGGCCCTTGCTACACCTTCTGTTGATCCCTCTGCTGTGAGCTGTGCTGGGTTCTCTTTGATGTCTATCACTGAGGACTAGCTTGAGTCTTTGGGAGATGATGATTTGTGTCTGTTTAACAACCGGGTGCATCGTGTCTATGACAAGAGAATGTTCAAAAGACACGGCACAAAATCCGGATGCTTTGAATGTGGTGATCCAGGACACTTCATCGCCGACTGCCCCGAGCGCAATGGATACAAGAAGGGCACCGGTGGCAACTTCCACGACCCCGACAAGCATGAGAGCCCTTCCTTCAACAAGGGCAAGCCGAAGACCCGGTTCTTCAAGAAGGCCCTGAAGGACTACCGGCGAGAAAACAAGAAGCGCGACAAGGCCTTCTTCGCCGAGATGGAGAAAAGCTACTCCAAGCAGTCCACGTCTTCTTCCTCTTCATCGAGCTCAAGCGATGAGGAGATCGCCATCAGGAAGGGGAAGGACAAGGACGATCCGGCGGGCCTCTGCTTCATGGCTTTCGGGGACAAGTCGAAGAGCCACCCACACCAGCGCCGAAGATCCCGCAAGAGCTTCTGTTCAATGGCTCTTGGGGATAGGGAAGAAAAGAGATCCTCTGACGACTCCGACGACGACAACAAGGTATCATCTTATGAGCGTGAAATTGTTGATTTACTTGAGAGCAATCGTCAGGAGTTGAAGTATCGAGAAAAACTGCTTAGGGGGCTAAGAAGAGGATAGATGAGTTAGAGAGTGAGATTGCCGTGGCCAACGGCAGAATTGAGAATCTATCTTCTTCCCCTTGCTTGGGTGATAGCAGTGAGTGCCCGAAGTGTGAGGTGCTTCTGTGTGACCTGTCGACTCTGAAGTCCAGGTACACAGAAAGGGTTGATGAGAGGGACGCTTTGGCCACTGAGCTTGAAAGCGCTCAGCTGGAGCTGAAAGATGCTCAAGCCACTGTCATCACACCCTGTGTTCATTGCCCAACTCATCTAGCTGCCTTAGCTGAGCTAAAATCCAAGGGCGATGAGCATTTGGGTGATTTGGAGAGGTTGAGAGCTGAGCTTGCCCAGACTAGGCTAGAGCTTGATACACTATCAGTTCCACCCACTGTCTGTGAAAACTGCCTGTCTCTTAGAATGGAATTGATTAAGCTGAAAGCTGAGAAGTCTGTTCAAGTAGAGAGTGAGTGTGAGACCTGCTTGTCTCAGGTGGAGGTTCTAGCTTCCTTGAGAGAGGAGCTAGCAGATTCTCAGAATGAGAACTTTTACCTCCGTTCTATCCTGAGTTGGATCAGTGCCAGAGAGCCACAGCTTGGCATGATGATCCAGTAGTTCAAGAGGCAGGATGGGTTTGGGGTAGGTTACACCTACACCAAGGCTGACTTTGAGAGTGCCATTAGCCGGGCAGTGGAGTGGAGTAAAATGACTCCAGAACAGAGGTATCCCAAGACTCACTCCACTGAGTCTTCCCAGGCTTGTCAGCCCAAGGATGGAGTGATCCATGAACCACCTAAAGCTCCACCCAAGAAACCTATCTGGGTTCCAAAGCCCAAAAATCTCAACACTTCTCTTGACTCTCTTCCTGGACCCTCTCAACCCAAGAAGACAACACCAAACACCACTAAGCCCAAACATCCCAAGCCTCAACCACATCCCAAGAAGCCCACCTATCATTGTGAGTACTGTCAAAGAGATGGGTATCTTGCGGAGTTCTGCTTCAGGAGGAAGCGGGTTGAGAGAGCAGAGAGGGCTCGTAGTGATCAGGAGAAGTTCTACCAGCAGGGTGGTAGACTGCGTGTTCCTCGGCGCGGGGAGAGGCTGGAGGCCAGGCCGCGTCGTGTAGGTGGTGGTAGAGGAGACGACTTTCTTGCCCGTGCTCCAGTTGGTGGTGTCCGTTCCGGCAGAGTTCCAGACCGTGTTGGCTACGGTTCTAGACCTCGTGGCCACAGGGTTAGGCAGAACCGAGGACCGCGCTTTGAGCCGCGTTTAGGTCCAAACTCTTTTGATGGTTTTCGCTTTCCATCTTTTGAGCAGATGGCTCGACACTGGTTTAGCTCCTTTGCTAAACCTGGTGCCGGACCATTTGCTCCCACTTACAGACACTGATTGTGCAGGACCGGGGACTAGAGGATGTGTGGATCATGGACTCAGGATGCTCTCGCCACATGACGGGACATCGCAGATGGTTCTCCAGTCTCACTCCCCGAGCTCCAAAGAGTACATCACATTCGGGAACAGCGGTCAAGGGAAAGTAAGTGGCATAGGATCAATTCGCATTTCAGATCATTTCTCTTTAAAGAATGTTGCTTTGGTTAAAAATCTGAACTTTAATTTGATTTCTGTTTCTCAACTTCTTGAGGATGGTTTGGAAGTGCGTTTTAAGAAGGGCAATTCTTCTGTGGTTGATTCTAGAGGGTCTTTGGTTTGTCAGATCTTACCATTCGGTAAAGTTTTTCGAATTGACTTCTCTAGTTCTTTTGGCCCTTCTCGTTGTTTGATTGCTGGATCTTCTTCTGAGCTCTGGAAGTGGCATAGGAGATTAGGTCACTTGAGTTTTGACCTGCTAGTCAGGTTAAGCTCTATGGACCTCATCCGAGGATTGCCCAAGCTTAAGATGGAGAAGGATCTAGTTTGTCATCCCTGTCGTCATGGGAAAATGGTTGCCGCTTCTCACGCACCTGTGACTCAGGTGATGACTTCATATCCGGGCGAGCTTTTACATTTGGACACTGTAGGTCCAGCTCGGGTACGCTCAGTCGGTGGGAAGTGGTATGCACTTGTAATTGTTGACGACTTTTCTCGATTCTCGTGGGTTTTCTTTTTGGAGTCTAAGGATGAAACTTTTCAATTCGTTCATGACCTGATTTTAAAGCTGAAGAATGAGAACAATGGTCGGATGCGAGCAATTCGCTCCGACAACGGCTCTGAGTTCAAGAACTCTCAGTTCATCAGCTTCTGTAGTGATCAGGGTCTGGACCATCAATTTTCTTCTCCTTACACTCCCCCACAGAACGGCGTTGTGGAACGAAAGAACCGCACGCTAGTCGAGATGGCCAGGACGATACTCGATGAGCACAGGACTCCTAGGCATTTTTGGGCTGAGGCCATGAACACGGCTTGCTATCTGGCCAACCGCATTTTTCTTAGAGCTTACCTAGGTAAGACCTCATACGAGTTGCGGTTTGGCAGACAGCCCAAGGTGAGCCACTTGCGAGCGTTTGGCTGCAAGTGCTTTGTGCTCAAGAAGGGAGGGCATTTGGACAAGTTTGAGTCTCGTTGCTGGGATGGTATTTTTCTTGGTTATGCTTTGCATTCACGAGGTTTTCGTGTTTGGAACCTTGAATCCCAGTTGCTTGTCGAGACTTGTGAGGTTTCATTTGATGAGTCCTTGCCTTCTTTGACCCCTTCTTTTGAGCTTTCTGGTGATGATGAGCTCGGAGAGTCCATCTTCGAGGAAGATGAGGATACTCCAGCTGCTGTTGAGGGTGGGCCTTCTGCATCCCCCGCAGAGCCCACACCTTCTGAGACTTCGACTGATGATGAGAGCGGACCTCTGATCACTTCTTCCACTACGATCGAGCCCCCTCAGTCGAGTCCAGAGGTGCCTGCTGCTGACTCCGGTGAGGTGACTTCAGATCACCAGGGAACCCGAGCAGTTCAGCGTGACCATCCCTCAGAGCTCATCATTGGTGATTTGACTGAGAGAACTTTGCGTTCTTCTGCCTCTCTTGCTGTGTTTGCTGAATCTGCGTTTGTTGCATCTTTTGAGCCCAGAGACATTTCTCATGCTCTTTCTGATTCCAATTGGATTAATGCTATGCAAGAAGAGCTTGAGAATTTTGTCCGCAATCGGGTTTGGACACTAGTTGAGTCGCCACCAGGATGCAACCCCATAGGCACCAAGTGGGTATTCAAGAACAAACAAGGTGAAGATGGGGTTGTGGTGCGCAACAAGGCTCGACTAGTTGCCCAGGGTTATTGCCAGAAGGAAGGTATTGACTTTAAAGAAACCTTCGCTCCTGTTGCCCGTCTTGAGTCCATTCGTATTCTTCTAGCTTTTGCCGTTTCGAAGGGTTTTAAGCTTTTTCAAATGGATGTTAAGAGTGCTTTTCTGAACGGGTACATAGAAGAGGAGGTTTATGTTAGGCAACCCCCCGGTTTTGAGAACCCCAAGTTTCCTCGACATTTTTTTAAATTGCACAAAGCTTTATACGGGTTGAAGCAAGCTCCCAGGGCTTGGTATGACCGGTTGAAGCATTTTTTGTTGGGGAAGGGCTTTGTGATGGGTTCTGTGGATAAAACTCTTTTCTTGCTCAGAGATGCTTCAGATTTCTTAGTCGCTCAGATTTATGTGGACGATATTATCTTTGGCGGTACTACTGATTCTCTTGTGTCCAAGTTTTCTGAGCAGATGCACAGTGAGTTTGAGATGAGCCTCATGGGTGAGCTCAAGTACTTCTTGGGGCTCCAGATCAAGCAGACCAAGGACGGCACCTTCATCCACCAAGGTAAGTACACTCGTGATATGCTTAAGAAATTTGACTTTGGTGGTGAACTGAAGCCGCAGATGACCCCGATGGGCACTTCTGGTGGTCTGAACAAGGATGAGAGCGGCGTCAAGGTCAATGAAAGGGAGTTTCGAGGGATGATCGGTTCGCTGTTGTACTTAACGGCAACAAGACCGGACATACAGTTCGTCGTGGGACTTTGCGCGCGTTTTCAGTCTTCACCACGCGCGTCTCACCGGCAAGCTGTCAAGCGCATTTTTAGGTATCTCACTTATGCGCCCGATCTCGGTCTTTACTATTCAGCATCATCATCTCTTGATCTATCTGGCTTTTCGGATGCCGACTTTGGTGGGTGCCGGTTGGATCGCAAGTCGACTTCCGGTACTTGCCAGTTTCTTGGTTCCTCTCTTGTCTCTTGGTCTTCTCGAAAGCAATCTGGAGTTGCTTTTTCGACCACAGAGGCTGAGTACGTAGCTGCTGCTAGCTGCTGCTCACAGTTGGTTTGGATGATATCCACTCTATGAGATTTTGGGTTGTTCTTTCCTACCAGAGTCCCATTGTTTTGCGACAGCACTAGTGCTATTAGTGTAGGGAAAAACCCGTGTCTCCATTCAAAAACCAAACACATTGATGTGCGCTTTCACTTCTTGCGAGATCAATATGAGAAAGGTGTCATTGACCTTGTTCATGTTGATACCCATCATCAGTTGGCTGATATTTTCACCAAACCCCTAGATCAGTCTACATTTGAGCGTTTACGAGGGGATTTGGGTGTTGTGTATCCTTTTTAGGATATTTTGCGTCAGTTTTTCTTTCTTCTTTACTCTTTTTCTCGAGTCTTTCTGTGTGTGTTCATATCTTGCATATTCACATATCACACTTTTGAGCCTGCTTCTGTTATATGATTGAACTGCTTTACTTATTCTAGCTGGTACATGCTTTTGATTACTTGTCGATGATCATGTTTTGCTTCAGTTCAAATGATATGTCTGATATCTGTCATATGCATGGCTTTTTATGCTTTAAAACCTGAAAAAATGATCACCATTGCTTCTGGTAACTAGCATGTGTAGGTTGAGTGTTTTCGCTATCTGTTACATGCCTTGTAGCTAGTTCATCACATAGATGCAGATATGCAACTTGGACATCTTTATGCTTTAACATGGAAAATGAGCTATAAAAATGATAAAAATCAAACATGAATGAAAATTCCATGCCTTTTTATGCTTGAGTTGAAAAGATCCAAGTGGGTTTGCCTTGTCGCATTGCATTATTCTAGACCGCTTACCATAGCACTTTGGTATGAACTAGGACAGTGTAGTGTATGCCAAGATCAATGTCTTAAGCTTCTGATGGTCCAGTTCTGGCCTAGGCTTGACTTGGTCGGTTAGCATAAGGTTTGACATGCAAATAACCCTTGGCAAAAAATGAAAAAGGGAAAAGAAAAAGCTTGAAAATTGAAATGATAACAAGTTTGCTGAAGCACTTTGGTTTGGACAATGCCTATCTTGGTAGATATCAGTTAGCTTTTGCATCTCATGCTTTACCTTGTTTGTTAGCTAGAAAAAGTGGTGATGCTCTTTGTTTGCAAAAACTGAAAAATGCGTGCTAATGACTTTCTTTAGATATCATCTGTTGCACTGATCATGCCATGTGTCTTAGACAGTATCTCTTTTGCTATACTTGTTAGATGCTGTAATTACAGTCAATCATATTTGAGAAGCATGCTTTGAAATCACTCCTTATGCACTCCAGTTGAAATCACTGCATATTTTGAGGGGGAGTTGCATTTCAGGGGGAGTATGTGTCTCTTTTGAGTGCTTGATGAGTTCACTTGTCAACAAGGGGGAGAAAATTTGGGATCAGAGTTTAAGGGGGAGTTCTTACTCTGTTGATATCCTTGTTGTTCTGAAATCGCACTCATTTTGAGCTTGTATGGTTTGGTTAACCATAATGACCACTTCTTGCTTTTGTTCGGCTTTTGGTCATTAGGGTTAAACTTTTACCTTATTTTTCTTCTTCTTTGTATTTTCTTGTGTTTTGTTTTCGTGTTTCCACATTTGTTCGCAGGTGCTGAAGAGCTGAAGAAGAGAAGTGTTGACAATGCACTTATCAAGGGGGAGATTGAGGAGCCATGCTGAATAGCGTGGGCCTCATGGCTCCAGAAGTGATGAGTCATTGTCAACGATAGTCAAAGAGGACAAAAGAAGAAGAGATCTGCTGTTTCATGGGCCGCGTGTGACTCAGGTACACGGGCAGCGAGCGACTGTCGGGCAGAGGAGGCTGCGAAGTCGGGCTGGCCCAATCCGGGTGCATGGGCCAGAAGCAGTAGAAGACCCACTGGGCTGTTGACCAGGACTGACTCAGGTACACGGGCGGTGAGCGATTGCCGGGCTGAGAGAGCTACGGAGTCGGGCCGGCCCAATCCGGGTACCTGGTGCAAAGACGGTGGAGGCTTTGTCAGTTTCGGCGCAAAACTGACAACCGTTGATCTTGTAACTGACTGTCCAGAAGAGAAGTCGTAGTCGCTACGAAAGCTGAGCTTCCGGATAAGTCATCTGTAACTCTAGGCCCACAGTCAGTCAGTCGTGTCTCTAAAAATACCTAAGGGCAGTAGAGTCTTTTCCTTTATTCTTGAGTCTGTAAAAACCCTAAGGGGCTGGTAGAATATTCCTAGTGTTGGGAGCCTATAAATAGGACCCAAATCCCTAGGGTTTGGACTACCCTTTTGGCTGAAATCAAATCCACTCTTTTGGGTCATTTTGTCTCTCACGTTCTCTCTCCTGTGTGCGCCGCCAGGCTCTTGCTTGTTCCATTTTTGCCTTGCATTTATTCAAATCTTTTGGATGCATTAAAGCCTTGGTCCTTGTCGATTTCATTCGGTGCACATTGTTTGGTTTGAGGGGTTAATTCTTCGGCTACAGGGATAGCCTGGATTTATTTCGTGAGCAGAAGCTTCTCTTTTGCTTCTGTTCTTCACAAACCGAGTACTAGTTCTTGCTGTTGCAAGTAGTACTACTTTCCTGTAGCTACAGTGTTCTGTGCAGCTTTTCACCTTCTACTGCACAGCTTTTTGATCGAGGCTGACAGACTCTGTCACCTTTTTGGCTGTGTTTCTGGCGAAGCCCTTCTCTGTTCGAAGCCCCTCAGCTCCGTGAGGCAGGCTTCGATCTAACATTTTCGAAGGCTTCGTTCGATCTTCGATCTTTGGTTTGCGCTCTGTGTTGCTAAGCGTCGAAGTATTTTCTGAACGTCAGCATCGCATACTTCAAACGACAGTGCGAAGGGGCTTCAGCTCTAGCTGTTCGGAGTCCATACTTCGATAGATTTCGAAGTTGGGTTCGAAGCTTGTAGCTCCGCTAGGCCTCGCACTGACTTCTGTGTGGGGTATCACCCTTCGCTTCCCTTTTCAAAGCTTGCTCTTTTCGAAGTTAGAGTATAGGCTTCAGACTTGGTTTTCTGTCGTGTGGCAGGCTTCGCTTCTTTGTTCGAAGGTTGTTCGTCTGTTTGTTGAGTTCAAAGTTCTGTGTTCGAAGGTTTGACTTCGAAGCTGTTGGTTCGAAGCTGTGTTCGAAGCTTTGTCTTCGAAGTACACTTCGAAGCAGGCTCCGACTTTTGTCATACTTCGCTTCGAAGCATACTTCGCTTCTTGCCACTTCGAACTAGACTAGAACCAAACACCTTCGGCATCTTCGACATGCTTCGCAACTGACCTCCGAAGCAGGCTCCATCACCAACCTCCGAAGCAGACCTCGACGTGCGAAGGAGGCTTCGCCAAGTTTCGAACAGGAGACAAATTTGGACAGTAACTTCTCTTTTCACCTTACATATACTTAGATTAATTCTTTGGGAAGTTTAGGCCTGTTACACAGTGTTCATCTGCCTAGTTGCACTTCTTTAATAATCCTCTGTTTAACATCAATTGCTTCTAGGTTAGATACCCTTAGACTTAGCCCTCCTGTTTATTTTCTGCTGCTTAGTTTTTTGAGGTGCGTTGGGTGTTGGGAACAGGCCATTGATTCGAAAGAATTTTTAAGGCGCCCATTCACCCCCCCTCTGGTCGCTACTTTCGGTCCTACAACGGGGCGCCGACAAGCGGGCCATCGCTGTCAGCGACTGAGGGGCGCAGGGCGGGGCTGACGGGTGGGCGAGAGATGGCAGCGAGAGGGGGGCGCACGCGTGAGGCTGGCATGTGGGCCGGCCGAGCGCGCGGGAGAGGAGAGAGGGGGGGACGGCGCCGACAAGCTGGCCCCGCCTGTCAGTGGCTGAGGCAGAAAAGTTGGGCCGGCCCGAGGAGAAAGGAGGGAGGCGGCCCATTATTATTTTAAATCCTTTTTCGATTTAAATTAATTCCAAAAATTCATATATTTTCTTAAGGCTTGAAGCTCTGTTGGAAAAATTTTGTAAAAATTCTCAAAAATATTTCTTGGCTTCTAGATTCTACCATAAATTTTTCAGGTTCAAATTTGAAATATTTCTCCCTGTTTTGCTTTAATTGAGTTCTTTTAGCCTTTTCTTTAATTAAATAACCCATTTTATTCCAGAAAATTTATTTCCCTTATTTTTATTTTATTTTAATTTTGGGGCTGTTACACCTTTTCACTATTTCTGAGTTTGAGAAACCAAGTTGAGTTGTGGCTTGGTTTCAGTGTGTGATGAGTGATTGACACGTCTGAATTCGGAGGTCGTCACCGAAGGGGGTTCAATATTTGTTGTATGCACAAGGTTGAGGCGAAGTGTGTTTGTCGAAGGGGTATGGTGAAATACACTTCAGAGGTTGTATCAAAGGGCTCAATACTTGGTAGTATGCACCTAAAGGTGTTTTGGTTGAGGTGCTCTTCGAAGGGGTTCGTGGGCACCAAAGGATTGGCTTTACTCGGGGAGGCTTTGGGGTATTGGGAAAACTTGGTTGCTTGTCATTCGTGGGTACCGAAGGGTTGGCTTTAATATAAAGTTTTATCAAATTTATATTAATATATATTGCATTTATTTGATATAAAAATTATTAGGACCAAATCGTATGGACGTCCTCAGTTTTGAAAAAAAAGAACAATGTCTAAACTACTTAAAAATATCAATAAAGGTGTTCGATGTTACAAATACTATCATCGAATGTTAAATTTGTTTGCAACATTTGTCGACAAAGTGATGAGATATTTTTATTTAGTATTAAAATATTGTTTGATTTTTTCTTCAAATCTTAGGATGGAAAGTATTATTGAAAATATTTTTATTGTTTTATATAAACATGAAAAAAGTAGTTTGGCCTGGTGTCGAGAACTTGATCCCGGACTATCTCCCAAGTAGCTTTAAACTGGCCGGCCAATGGTTAGCATTCTCTATACGGTCAATAGTCGAGGGCCTAAAGCCTTCTGAGTCTAGCACTCGGGAAGGGTCCTCCCAACCACTGAGTCTTAAAGGTGACCGCCCGACCACTGACTCTTAAAGGTGATCACCCGACCACTAGTAATCAAGCGGTCACCTTTAAGAATCAGATCGTCATTAATCTTCATATTCTGCAATTATTATCACCGTTATCCTTGAATCATTGCCAATAAACTAATCGTTCACCTCTTAATTGGTCACTAATGGGGTACTTTAATCACCATTTGTAACCTCCGATCCTTCCCATATAAAAGGATCGGTGGAAGTCTGAAAAGACATTATCTCTGAAAAAGATTGATGCACTCTTGAGTAGACTTAGGGCTTCTTTGGAATACAGGAATCCAAAAATACAGGAATAGAAAAAATGTAGGAATATGATAGGAATGTATGTAGAAAACAAAGGATTTGAAAACACAAGAAAAATTAGAGATGTATTGTTTGGAACACAGGAATTAACTAATCACAAGATTTTTTCTAAGGGCTCCTTTGGTTTGAAGGAATTTTAGAGGAATAATGTAAGATTCAAATTCTTATAGGAATTAATATTATTCACTCCTTTGGAATAGAAAACTGGTGTATAGGAAAAATGAAGGAAATTTCCCTTTTCCTTAGAATTCATAGGAAAAATATAGGAATTCAAACATCCACTCCAACCTCTTTTTTCCTTTCCTTTGCTAAGCCCAAAGCAAATCAATACATAAAATTTCAAATGAGATAATATAAGTAGCTTTAATATGAATAGAGTTATTATCCTCCGCGAGACCTGAACCTGTCTAAAACTCTATCTTTGTCTCCTAACTAGAGATAACCATCAAATTCATCCACAAATATTCCCAATACCTAAACAAATACGTATTGCGGGTATCCCGTTGTATATTGTCGCTCAATAAGCAAGATACCTAGAATAAAGCCAAAATTTAAGCTATTTTGGGAAGAAGATATAAGATATCAGGCCATGGAGGTTCGTCACAAACAAGCGGCGAAACCATGGCTCGGGCATCCATTCCATGGTTTCGACGGGGCCGGCCAGGAAGTTAGGTGTGCATGCATGCATGACTATCGTGTAGCACAGTATTTCACGGAGCTAGACTGGCGATCCACACCCTAGTATTTTAATTGCATCGTGCAGTGTGGCACATGGGAGCAAGCGGCAAGCTAGGCCGACGTTGACCATTAATTTCGTCAACACACACAGCCGGCAACTGGATCCAATGCCAGGTCGATCAGCTGTATCTCATCAAATTCTTCCCCTACCATATGTAGCTACTAGCTGGCTGCTCATAAGTCAGCACGTACTGTTATCACACAGTAAGAACTACTATTATCGGCTCCCTTGTCTCATGTGCATGATGTGCTAGAGATTTCAAAAGGTATTGAATTCCATGATTTAAAAAAAATATCTATAAATCGTTTGGAGTAATTTTATATTTTGAGGGTAAATACAGTTATCAAAATCTTCATAAATATATAGACCTAAGAATTGTTTCATTGTGTACCGACGGCGATGAGACTTCCATTCTCTGGATAAGGACTTACTAAAAATTGCATATATAATGGTTGGCTAAGTACATACTATAGGTATATTAAATTCAACTCTCCTCTTTTTTTTTTTAAAAAAAATAAAGTTTGTTTGACTTTTATCATAATATCTGATCGTTCCATCTTATTAATTATGTTTGAAGTATCTTCAATAATAAAATAAATGATATTTTGAAAATTATAACATCTCTAGCTCTAGCTGCCGCGTTTGGTCAACTGTCGTGCACGAGTGCTGCCTCATGAAGCAGACCAGCGCTGCCAGCAATCGATCTGGGAGCAGGTTTAATCCGTGAATGAAAAGGATTTGCACCCGGCCGTTCTGCTTGTTGTATTTGCACGTGGAAGAGAAGCACTGCTTGGAAAAAAAAAGTCTTTGCATAGGCTCTCTATTTCAGCGCACCTATGATATGATCCATAAGAAAGCGGCGTTGACTTATAAAAGTCAATTTTTACATACGAACGATTTGAAGATGACCAGTTGACCACCGGTAAAAATGTAACGCTTTATTTCGGCTTTACGAGAAACTTGCGGCCATCGTCATAGTGACCTGGTGATTGAGCTTTTTTTAGCTCCTGGGTGGTGATCGACTTACGACTTACTCAGGCTGTTCGTTTTATTCTGAAAACTAGTACCTGTATGGAAATTAAAAAACAATTATATTATTAGCTAGTTAAATTAATATTATAAAAAAATTAAAAGACAATAAATAAGCTGAACTTGAAAATAAAAAATAATTATATTGCTAGTTAGTTAAATATGAAACAAATGTATTGATCTTTTCAAAAACATTCAAGTACTATATATTATGAAATATTCTAACACGCTTAAAAATTTCTTAATTAGGAATATTTCATTTACATTCATTGTCACGATACTTTAATATTTCTACGAAACGTGATCCTTCGGTATTTCTATCTTCTACGTGCATTTCACGTATCATTATTAGAAATATACAAGAGAGATCTGTGACTTAATAGAATCTGTGACATAGTTTTTGCCCAACATGTTTATTGGTTAAAATGCTAAAAGTTAAATAAAATAAGTACAGGATAAAACTAGTTTTTTTTCAATTGTGGCAGTTTTTTCACTAGTACAAGTAAAAATGTTTATTTTTCAGATGCCACAAATTACAATTTGCGTTGTCCGATCCTGCTAGACTTTACTACCTCTCTATTAACTTTTAAATGATGACTTTGATTTTTATCACAAACTTTGATCTTTTTTTTGAAATATCATTTTTTTTGCTAGAGCTAATTGTTAGCTAGCTAATAGTTAGTTGGCTAAAAATTAATCACACATGTTTGGATACTTTAAATAGGTGGCTAAAGTTGATTATTTGCCTCTGCTATAACAATTGTGCTACAGTGGTGTAGGGACAAAATAGTCAAATGACCTTATCTACCCTACTATATAATTGACGAGTTTGAGTGTCCACTTAATCATCCATCTATTAAATCACAGTCCTTCATTCACATATAATAAAGCATAGTCATCGGATCTTGCTTTTTCTCTCTCTTGGGTCGGCCCAGCCAATTATGACCTTCCCTCCTCTCTTTGCTACTGGTCACACGTGATTTATATAGAAGCTGATATTCGATTTTATATGACAATTAATAATATATAGAAATCATCAATATATGAAAGTTGATCTGTTTTATATGAAAATTATTAATATATAGAAGTTGATTTATTTTATATGGAACTCATTAATATATGGAATGTTGATCATATCTATAGAAATCTGATTATATTTATATAAACATAATAAATAAATGAAAATATATTCATGACACAATATTATTTTTAGAAGCCTCGGAATCCCCTACCATACCCACCCCCTTTCCTTCTCTCGCGTCTCTTATAAAATCTAGAGTCTATGGCCGAATACCACCATTAATTTCAGCCCTAGTCTCACGAACTCGAGCCTGTACCGTGTATTTTTTGCTTCACCACCACCTGCCCTTATCGTCAGTAGCAGCATCCGTCCTCACTATCGACTCCGTCAGGTCCGTCGTCCCCTTCCCGTCCCTGCTCATCACTCCAATTGGATCCCTAACTACTGGATCACCATCGCCGCCTTCATCCCGAACTGTCAACGCAGTTCTCGCTTGCCAATGGCCACCACTATTTCATAATTATACTATTTCAAAAATATTTGTTATCCAACGTTGCATAGCATGAGTACGATACTAGTTAGCTCAAATTAATTTACTTTTGTGGACTAATTGACTGACCATTAATTAGCCAACGAATTTAAATAAGATAAAACTAATTTTTAATTGATCCTCCCTCCGGTGTACAAATAATAGTCGTTTTAATTTGGGTGGTATCACTAGAATCTTGCCTTAATAACTAGTTGAGATAGCATGTGATATCACTACGAATAATTATGTCTAATACGACTAATATTTGTACATCTATTCAGTCGTCGTTACCATCAAACGGGACTTAGTCCATTCAAACCTAAAACCACACGGTTTAGTTGTCGAAATAGAGATGGAAGGGAAACACTCGGAGAGGTCCATTTGATGCCCATTTTAGGCATAATTAAGGCCCAAATTAAGCTCAGAACCACAAGAAAATGGCCCACTACGTCTCATCGGGAATCCCATTCCCGCCGTGTACGTGCCCTAACGCCCGGCGCTTCCCGCTCCGTCCCGGCGAAAACCCCAAGCCGCCATGGACGTCGAGGAGGCGACGCGCGGCGAGACCTTCGATCCAGTGAGTGTCCCTCCTAGCCGGGATTCCCCCCGCGTCCTCTCTCGTTCGGAAAAATCGTTTCTCTTTTTTTTTTTCTGTTGGAAAGGGGAAAACAATTCTGTTTTTGAGGGCGAGTTGATGCGGGCATGCTTTTGGGATCTGGGCAGGATCTGATCCACGCCATCTTCAAGCTGGTGTGGAGCCGGCGGGGTGAGAGGGGCGGTGGTGGCGTCGAGGTCGTCGACGTCGAGGTAATTCCTTGATCTGGTCCAGACACTTATGCAAATGCTTGCTTTTTCCTTCTTCTCGGTGTCATGCATGCCCTCTGATCTGAATGTTTCCCTTTTCTAACTGGCAGCCCATTCCGGAGACATCAAGGAGAAATCGAAGTGCTACTGGTAATTGGTTCATTCTTACTACAACCCGTGATTTGTGTGCCCCTAGCAACTGGTATGAAGAAGCTTGGCCTTGTGCATGTGTTGATAGTATTGAGTGCTGTGATGCTGTCAAATAGCATCAGTTAGCATAACAGTTCTTTTTCCAATCTGCTCACTGTTAGTTGGATCGGCATCACGCAGGTAGCAACACCAGTGATTTAGCTTTTAGTTTTCCTGGAGCTGTTTCTGGCTGCTGAATCTCATTGATGCCCAAATTCTCTCACTACTAGGTACGATTAGTACTACTTTGGATAGCCCATGCAGTGATGCTTAGCTGCTGTTCCACGAATTCCAGATGGCAAAAATTTCTACTTTGCAAGACCAATCCTGACAATATTATTAATTTTTCGAATAGTGTGCAACAAGAAGTGTAGTATCGGTCCATCTTCCAGCCACTCAGGATGTAACAGGAACTGGTCGGTAGGTACCCTAGCTTAGATATTCCAGTTAGCCTTTCACCTGATATAATTGCATGCGGCAGTAGTGGACATTTGGTTACCACCTGGGTTATAGACTTATAGGACAACTATTTTTTTCAGTTTCTTTTCCTGTTTTATATTGGGGCAGATGGTACTAGTCCTTTCAGCGTTAGGTGTACCTTGAGTTCCTGATAACAGCATCTATTAGTGTCATCAGTTCAGCACCAACTGTGCCTACCAGGATATAACAATTTGACCCTGTTAGATATGGAGTCAAGAATTGATCTATTGAGTAATAACAACTCGCCTCAAGTGTTTAACACATCATAGCAAAAAGAATACTGTTATGGTCAGCAAATAGTAGAGTTGGATTAGATTAAGATTAGAAAGTTAAGAGATAGAATAATATTATGTTATTAGAGAAAGCAAGGTTAGTTATAATATTAGGATTTAATTTGTTTCAAAGATAGAGATAAAGATAGCAGATTAGATTGTATTAGAAGTATAAATACTCTAGATGGGTCATAGAATAAATCAAACGGAAGGAATTATTTAGTTCCTACCTTGCTCCTACCAAATACAGACTAAAATGACTTGTAAAAAATCTGAAGGTTAAATCCGATTTGATTCTACACGCCTGATCACTGGCGAATTCACAAACAGATTAATCTCATTCGATTTCTGTTGGATAGGTTAAAATTTGAACTTCATAGTAATTTCCTATGAGAGCCATCTTGTGCAGTGTCCATGACAATTGACAATCTCTTAACATTTACAGCCAATGCTAGTGCACTTAAAGTAAGCTGTGAATTTCTTCGGATATTTGTTACAGGTCAGTACCTCTGAAAATTGTTGCATTACTGATCGTATGAATTAACATCAATTCCATATATGGTGTAACTTGAGAAACATTCTCTGCAGAGGCTGTTCAACGTTCTGCTTTTATTGCCGAAGCAGAGGGCACTAGTACTATTGAACCCACCCATCTAGAGCGTGTATTGCCACAGCTTCTTTTGGACTTCTGAGAGGTATTTTTCAGGGATCTCTAGCTTCCAAACCAATATCTTTCTACTAGTTTACCACTGGAAGAAAACACAAAAAACATGCTTAGATGGGTATGGTTTTACATTGCACCCCAGCAAAACCGTGTGATTAATTCAGTTAACTGACTTGATATATGCACATTCAGGAGGATACACATGTGTCAGCTAGTTTTTTTACTTGGAAAGAAGAGAAGCGTGGATTCAGACTGATAGCCAAGAGACCTGAGCGCAATTCAAACTCTGACAGCAAGACTCCCATCAATCGTAATGCTGCTATCAAGGTGTAGAAACTTTGACCTGGGACAAGTCACCCTACTTTCTATCCAGTGGTAAATCGCATCACTGAATCTATAGGGTATCATGTCATCCTATTTGGCAGGCACCTTGATGTTGTACTCGTATCTCTCCTTTAAGACAGGAGCCTGGCCAAGTTCAGAGATTCGCACTTGAAATATAGTGGTTCAGTTGTAGACTGTTTTGTCGCATCAAAATCACATATTGATAGCCTGTTACAATTTATACTAATAAGGTGCCCATGCATTTCAACGTATTTACAATATATTTAGAGCATGATATATTTATTGCTCACATGTTTAGTAATATATATATTGTGATGATAAAAAAATTCAACGAATTTAACAGTCTATACACAAAATTCATAGTTTTGTGTGAATTTTTCAGAAATTCAAGGACCTTTACGTAAAACTCTTAGTTTTTTTTTATGATTTTCAAAAAGGTAAAAATCCATTTTTATTTTTTCTCTTTTCCTTTTCTTTCGTGCCGTTTTCTTCCATGCGGTTGGGGCCTTGTTTTCTTTTGCATCAGGCGGTTGGGGCCTCTGAGGGTGCACTGCAGCAGTGCAGCGTGCGGAATGAGTGGGCGTGCGAGCGCCTCTGAGGAAGGGTGCGGACGGATGACACGGAAAACTCCACGTTTAATATACTCCGAGGAAGGGTGCGGACGGACGACACGGAAAACTCCACGCTTTAATATAGTTACGATTTGGCATGCCCCTTTTGAACCACAATTGAGCGTTTGATTACTGTTCTTACTGTTTCTGTAACCGGTAACCACTACGGTTATTGAGGTAATTGCAAGTCATGCCTTCTTTTTAGATAAAAATTTATGATTTATTCTTTTGTCATTTCCATAAAATCACTATACTCCACGCTGATGTATATGAGGAATTTGATCATATACTAACTTTTTAGATGAAAATTGAGGATTTATTCACCACATCTCAATGACATGTGGGATAGGAGGATAAATATTTAATTTTCATCTAAATGGAGGATATACGATCAATTTTTCCATGTATAATACGTATAAGATGTGGATCTTTTGTGTTAATCACGCTGCAACCGTGCAACCGTAACCGTATTGGTGCTCACGCCGCGGCTGGTAGACGCGACCGCTTGTGTACCGAAGAAAGCAGTACACGGTGAAGAAAATCCTTGGACGGCACGTCGGGTCCCGGCTTCCGGGATCCAGCGGAACGCCGGAAGGCGCTAGCAGATTGCCGCCGCCGGCCGGCCGGTGCGGAGGCGCTACGTGTTGAGGGCTTACGGCGTGAGCTCGCGCAGGGCGAGAGGAGAGAGAGAGCAGCAGCAGGTCAGGCGAACGGACGACCGGTGAAGTCTGGATAGCGGATACGGACGCCACGCACACAGGTCGTCAGGTCCCGCGGCCCCTCCTTCGCGTGCGCCACCACTCCAGCAGCCACGTTAGGGGGACGCGCGGTGCGCTCCCCTCCGTGAGGCGCCCACCTGTCGAGAGGCCGCTTCTCCACGCCGCCGCCGGTGCACCCCCCATCGGCCACCTGTCCCGCCCGGCTTCTGCTCCCCGTGAACCGTCCTCGTGCAGTCGTGCTCCCTTTTAACGGATTTTCTGACGCGCGCGGGCGCCATCATGTGCGCCTCCGCCGCGTCCGCCTCTCCCTCGCGCTACCTCTCCCCCTTCTCCGGGCTTCGCCGCCGCTTCCTCCACCACCTCCTCGCCACGACTCCCCGGCCGCCGCCGCTGCGGCGCTGCATCCAGTTCCACCGCATGGCGGTAAGCCCCCAATCTCGCCGTTTTCCCCTTTTATGGCTTTATCCCAGTCTGAAATTGTGACGAGCGATGCCGAGCCTGCTGTCGATTGCTCCTCGTACGACCCATCAGGATAAAATTGTGCGACTTCTGTACCACTACTACTGACGCAGTTGGGGAATCAGTTCATGTCTGTTTCCAAATGATCCATGTACTACTTCAGAGTTCAGAAGCATGTTCTTTTCATTTTTGCTTAGTTGAACCCTATGATAATACCTATGATGAAAAACCGCATCTGACCATCTGTTGCTTGCCTTTCAGCAATTCTGGACTCAAGGATCACTGGACAAGAACAAAGCTCTGGTCGAACACCTGAAGCAGTATGGTGCCATTAGAACTGATAAAGTGGCTGAAGTAATGGAAAATATTGACAGAGCATTGTTTGTACCAGCGGGTCTTACCCCTTACACTGATAGCCCTCTGCCTATTGGTTACAACGCGACGATATCTGCTCCTCACATGCATGCGACCTGCTTGGAATTATTGAAGCAACACTTGCAGCCAGGAATGCATGCTCTAGATGTTGGGTCAGGTGGATTACTGAAACACTATCCTGTTCTTGAGAGCTGAATCATTTTTTCTGATTATTGACACATGCCATCTACACGTGTTCTTTTCATCTTGTAGGCAGTGGCTACTTGACAGCTTGTTTTGCAATGATGGTCGGACCAGAAGGCCGTGCAGTGGGGATAGAGCATATCCCTGAGCTTGTTGCTGCTGCAACTGAAAACGCCCAAAGAAGTGCTTCAGCTACATTACTGATGGATGGATTGCTTTCGTTCCATGTTGCAGGTGTGTTACAGTACTGCTGAACCTATATCTGATATATATGTTGACTGGTGTGACATAGATTGTAGTATTACTGAACTTACGTTTCCATCTTAGCGAAGTCTGACATTAGATGGACCTTATCATCATGTCTTGCCGTTCTCAAAAACTGCAGATGGCAGACTTGGCTGGCCAGACGAGGCGCCATACGATGCCATTCATGTTGGCGCGGCGGCACCCGAGATCCCTCGGCCTCTGGTCGACCAGCTGAAGCCCGGTGGCCGGATGGTCATACCCGTTGGCAGCTACTTCCAGCGCCTGCAGGTGGTCGACAAGAATGTCGACGGCTCGGTGACCGTTCGGAACGACGCCTCCGTCCGCTACGTCCCTCTGACCAGCCGCTCAGCTCAGCTGCAGGACTCCTAAAGTCGCCGGCTCCAGGTCTCGAGACACATGTAAATATCTCGGACACTTCAGTCTCTACTAGTTTGTTCTTCTGACTAGCTAATGGTTTGGTTCGGTCATGCATGGTTATCTAGCGATGCTGTACAACGTCCACCCTAATCAATAAAACTACTCTCATCGGATAAATAGAAGATTTGCATATGTGCATTTATTTGTTTATGGTATTTAATATTGAACTTTGATCGCTAAATCTTTTGTTATAACGTCATATACTCTTATACTATAAAAAACAACATATAATATAAGATATTACTTTCAAATACGTGAATTTAATGGCACCATTTATGCAACACTAAATATATATGTGTTGATGTAATTAAGAATTATGTGAGAGGTTTAATGAAGGGTTTGGGTTATGCGAGGTGGTCTAACTCTGGTTTGGGTCTCCGAATTAGATAACAGCCTTCATCCAGCAAGTTGTATTAACTTGATTATAAGAGTTTGATCTTGCTTACCCTTAAAAACAGGATAATACCTTCAGTACCCGTTCTGCTCGGGGCCGCATGATTGCCTCACGAATGTCTCTAGCTTCCCCCGGAGGGTGTTACAAACAGACATTATCATGTCGCAAGATCGATGAGAGTATTTAGGGGCAAGCGAAGCCCTCAACGAAGCCCAAGCTGTTGAGCTGGTATTCGCTCAAGGTAGAGGTTCTTCGTTAGCGACAAAGCACAACTGATCAAATACGACCCTAAGAAGAAGCACCTCCGAGCTCACCAGTGGTCATTAACGCGAGTGACCACGACAAGCAAGAGTCACCCAAAGATTTGCAGATGGTGCACTTCCATTCCAAGTCATGGACCGCAAAGTTGCCTAAGTACTTTGATGATTCGAACATTGACAAATTCACCAGCTCTTAGGCCCTCAAAATAAAGGCGTGCAGGGGCGAGAGAGACAATGGCGAAGCGCTTCCCCTGGTCTTAGAGGGAATTGCACTCTATTGGTTTTGGTCATAGAAGCTTGGCTCCGTCAAGTCCCGAGAGCACTTGAAGAAAAATTCATAAACAATTTCTAAGAGACCTTTGTGGCACACATGTCTATGGGAAGCTTGTTCTAGGTCAAGCAACAGCCTTGGGAGACGTTGCCACATTATTCGCAACGCTTTGCTTTCACCAAGTCCTAGATCAGTGGACTCTTTACATCCTTGGTTGTTGACACTGCCCACGAAAGGGTCACCGACCCTAGTATCCTTGATAAGCTCCACATGAAGCCTATATCCTCCGTGGCTCAGCTAATGACATACTTCGAAGAGTGCGCCCGCTTTGAGGAAGGGCAACTCCAAAGGACCGCCTCTGTCCCTCAGACGCAAACCCCCGAAGTCTAGATCCCTAACGTAAGAACTTTGAGCCCCAGCCCATCCTAAGCGCAGGGGCTCATTCGGAGAAGAGGTCCTCGGAGTAAGACGAAGCAAGAAGCACTTCTGCTCCAAAGTGCTAAATATTGTCGAAGCCAAAACCTTGAAGTATCAGTAGGGACAAGGCAGGAGCCGAGGAGGTGGCTCGAAGCCACCGGCTTGCTCAATCTATGGATTCGCCTCCTATTTTTGTAATATACATGGCAATAATAGGATCCATAATACTAATGTGTATAAATTCATACTATCCCTTCGAGAATAATACCTCGAGCAGACTCGCAGATGGGGATCCACAAATCAAGCACCCCAAGCTCCTCACCCCGAACAAGTGCAAGCCGTGGGACGACCAAATTCAAGAGAGGCCTCGCCTAGGTTCCCGGTGGCAAGCATAATGCCGCCCACGAAGCTTGAAGCCACCCCCATCAGCAGAGGCGGGTGGTACTCCCCATTTCAAGGGGGCCCTAGGAAATCTCTCCAAGCAACAAAGGCGAGACTACATTAGGGAAGTAGGCCACATCGGGACTTCGGCCTCCACTTCGGTTATGCTGAAGTAGTTCCACTTGCCAATCTCATTCATTGTAGAGGATGCGGTTGGAGTTAAATTCCCACACGCGAACCCCCTTGTAATCTCCGTTGACATTGCGGGTATCGATGTCTGTTGTGTGCTCATCGACGGGGGAGCTCTGCAGATATCATCTTCGTCCACGCCTTCGATCAATGATGATGATGATGATGTCTACAGAGCTCCCCTCGTCGATGAGCACACGATGGACATCGGTACCCGCAATGTCGGCGAAGATTATAGGGGGGTCTACGTGTGAGAATTTAATTCCAACCATGTCCTCTGCAGGGAAGGAGATCAACAAGTGGGACCACTCCAGCATAGCCAAAGCGGAGGCCGCAGTCTCGATGTGGCCTACTTCCTTGATGTAGTCATGCCTTTGCTGCTTTGAGATATTTCACAGCCTCACAGCCCCCGCTTGAAATGGGGAGTACCACCTGCCTTTGTTGATCGAGGGTGGCTTCAAGCTTCAAGGGCAGCATTATGCTTACCACCAGGATCCGAGGCAGGGCCTCACTTGAATTTGGTAGTTCCATGACTTGCACTTGTTCAGGGCGGGGATCTTGGGGTGATCGATATGTGGATCCCCTTCTGCTAGTCCACTCGAATTATTCTTCTCGGAGGGCTAGTGTGGATTTACATGCATTTAGTATTATGGCTTCTATTGTCGCCATGTATATTACAAAAATAGGTCTAGCCTAGGCCGGAGGGCCCAACCGGTGACCTCGAGCTACCTCCTTGGCTCCCTCCTTTGGCCCTACTGGTACTTTGGGGCTTTGGCTCCGACAATATTTAGCAAGGAGACTATGGTTGGTGACCCTTTCGCAGACAACGTCAACAACCGAGGATGTAGAGAGTCCCTTGATCTAGGACTTGATTAAAGTGAAGCATTGCGAATAATGTCGTAATGTCTCCCCAGGCTGATGCTTGACATGGAATAAGTTACCTCTTGGACATGGGTGCCACGAAGTTCCCTTGAAATTTGTTCGTAAATTTTTTCTTCAAGTGCTCCTGGAATTTGATGGAGCCAGGCTTCAAGGACCAAAACCAACGTAGTGCAATTCCCTATTGCGAGGGCATATGATCGGGCAAATTCGTTGGAGTCTGAATCGTCAGAGTACTTAGGCAACTTCGCGGACCAGAACTTGGAATGGAAGCACACCATCTACAAATCCAGGTGCAGGGGTGATCCTTTGTCGAAGGAAGCATTATGTCTTCATTCTTAGGGATCCTGCTCGTCGTGGTCACTCGCAGTAATGACCACAGGTGAGCTGGGATGAGCTTCTTTTTGGGTTGTACCTGATCATTTGTGCTTTGTCGCCAACAGAGGACCTCTGCCTTGAGCAATGCTAGCTCAGCGGCTTGGGTTTCGTTGAGGGCTCCATTTCCCCTGAGTACTCCCCTGATCTTGCGACCTGATGATGTCCGTTTGCAACACCCTTAGGGGCGGTAGGAGACCTTCGTGAGGTAGTCCTATGGCCATGGGCAGAATAGGTACGAAAGGTATTATCGTGGGGGTTGCGGGGCTGAACATGTTTTATGTCGGAGAGGGGGTCGAGGTATGCTCATCAATCCTAAAGGCAGTGTTGGATTCTAAGAGGCTAATCGCCTCAGGTGCGGTATTTTCTTGTGGGGGTACTACGGAGGGCTCCACAGCTCCCATGGCGGTGTTAGCAATCAAGGCCTTCAATCCCCTAGAGGACCTGCGAAAGGAGGCCATGCTCTTGCTTTTCTTTGGTGGCATGGCTCGAAGACTTGTTGGTAGAGAAGCTACTTTTGTACAAAACTCCCCACGGACGGTGCCAAATGTTGGCGTAATACAGAATTACGCAACAGGTTCAAGTTTAAAAGGACCTCGAGGCATCCTAAGTGCATTGCTAGAGACTTAGGCTAAATTCGAGGCTTTCGTTCAGGATAATAGCCTTTGAATGTAGTCTGTATTAATTGGTGCTTCTAGTATTCAATGTCATTTACATTGTACATGAAGGGTATTTATAGGCAAAAATACATAGGGTAATAGTAATTATCTTCTATGTTAAACTGACTATTGTAGCGAATACATTGATTTTCATAGGGTTAAATAGGTAACCCCCCTTATGAACACATTCGAAGTTATACTGCTTCGAAGGGTATTTGAAGCCCACAATTCTAAATTAAGTGTCGAAGGGTAGTTTTCGTGCGTCTAGCTTCGTCTTAGAGCTTCTCTCAAGGCTTCATCTTGAGGCTTCGTTCAAGGCTTCGTCTCGAGGCTCTGCTCAAGGCTCTGTCTCGAGGTTTCGCTCAATGCTCTGTTAAAGGCAATTTTTAGGCCTTATTAGGGTGAAAACATTTGTCCCAGGAGTGCAAAGGCTCGTGAAAAAAATAAACAATGATTAAGGCTACTAAAAATGAATGAAGTATAGGAACGAATAATGCAGGTCATATTAAGGCTTCACTTACCTAAAGGAGGGCCTCTTCGGCGATGGAGGTAAGGTCCCTATGATGATAGCGGCCCATCTTCGCTATTAAATCACTGCTAGCGAGGCCTTGGTTGCCCGAAAGAATTGGGACACCATGTTGCTTATTGGTGCACCCGGGGAAATGAAAGGCCTCAGTAGAGGAACCCTGTCGGCTGTCACCCTCTCACTTTCAGTATCATTTGAAGAGCCCTTGCTGGACTCTTCTCTACTCTCTTTGTTGCTCTCCCTCTACTGCTAGATTCTTAGGTTTCGTCGGCCGCTTTAGCGGTCTCTAGGTCAGCAACAACAATTGTGAAAAAGATAAAGTTAAAATGAATTAAAAACGAAGGATGCGAAGTTAAATAGCATCGTTGAATACTAATAGCCTACTTAATAATAGGAGGGAGATCTGGAAGGGTGAAGAGGTCCCCTCAGTCCTCGTCTAAACCAATCGACAAGGCAGCTAGTTTCGAGCTCTGGACAACGTTCAAAGCAGGGTCCGCCTCCTCTTCGGTCATGGGGTTCAGTATGCATGGCCTAACTTCTGAGGTCCTAGCGTTCAAAGCCACTGGTTGGGCACCAAGGTAAGTCCTTTGAACGGCTAAGTCTCACCGGTGTTGTGGGGACAGAGAGTGATGCTTGTCATCGTTCGTCATCTTCCTCCTCGAGCTCCCCTCAAGGGTCATGGGGTCTGGGAGCTCCAGGGTCTTGTTCGCTCTAAGTTGGATCCATACTCGGTTATATCTCTCCTAGGACCTAACGAGAGCATGGCATTGGTTCTTTTTGTTTAGCGTCGGCGCTCCCATGATGCGCTCTGTCACTTTAACTACGTCTTTCGGGGTCAGTTCGAGTCGCTTGGCTACGTTTTGAAGAACAAACGGTGTTATAACGAAGCATTTGATTCAAGGAGGAAAATTTATGAAGGCTTACCAATAAAATATAGACCCATCTCTTTTGGCTTGTCGAGCGTGGAGTCTATAAATAGGCCCTTCGGCCACCTACTCCCCAAGGGGCTGATCTAGAGAGTGACGAACTCCTCCGCGAGGTCCCTCATGCTCATATTCTACGCCACCTTATGTAGGGGTTGAGCCACGACTGAATAATAGTTATTTCCGTTGTCACTTGAGGTTGGCGGAAGTAGGAGGTTGTAACAGCCCCAGAATTAAAAGTAAAATAAAAATGAGAAAAATAAATTTTGGAATAAAAATGATTTATTTAATTAAAGAAAAGGCTAAAAGAACCCAATTAAGGCAAAACAGGAAGAAATGTTTCAAATTTGAAGCTGAAAAATTTATGGTGGAGTTTAGAGGCCAAGAAATATTTTTGAGAATTTTTACAAAATTTTAGAAACATTATTTCAAGTTCTACAAGAATATATGAATATCTGGAATTATTTTAATTGAAAAATGAATTTTAAATATCTTTGGGCTGCGTTCCCTGATTCTGCCTTGGCCCAGCCCAACCCACAGCCGCACCCACTGACGGGTGGACCCCGCCTGTTGGCGCTCCCCCTCTCACTCCTCCGCACCCGCACCCGCCCGGTCCCGCATGGCAGCCTCTCGCGTGCCCCCTTTCCCCTCTGACCAACCGGGCCCGCTAGCCAACCCGCCCCCTTCCTCTCTACTGGCCGCGCCCCAACCGGCCCCGCTTGTCAGTCGCACGCACACGCCCCTCAGCCGCTGCCATGCCTGGCCCACATGTCAGCACCCTTTCCTTTGCACGCACCGGCTGACAGGTGGCCCCCACATGTCAGTTCCATCTTCCCTGATGGAAATTCCCCCCTCTTTCCATACGGCGCCCCCCTTGCCAAATTCGCCGCCGGCCATCCTTGTCCACCAAATCGCGCCCGGGATCGAGTTACCCTCCTACCGGCGGTCCCTTTCCATCTGTTCCCACGCGTTTTCTCCCCCCGGATGGCAAGTAACCACGTGAATGGAAGCTCGCCGGAGTATTTTTAGAAACTCCCTTGGGTTTCCCTTTGTTCACCTTCCATGCACGTCGGCGACCCCCTCCTATAAAACCCGGCGCACACCGCACCTCCGCCTCACAATTCCACCCCGCTCTCTCCTTCTCGAGCGCCACCCGTGCCCTTTTTGGCGTCATCCCCTCGGTTCGCACTCCGGCCAGCCCTCGCCGACGCTCCGGGCCACCGCCGCCCTCGCTGTCGCCACCACCGGGACCGTCGTCGCGCCCTCTACCTCGGCCCCACCTCCGTTGGGCCGGATCACCGCCGGAGCCCGTCGCCACCGGTGAACCTGTGAAGCTCCGCCGCCCTCTCCTCGTCGCCGATCACCGCCGGTCATCATTCCCCGTCGCCACTGGTACCCCCGTGCTCCCTGTTTCCTCCTCTTTCTGTTTTAGCCACTCCCTTCAGGTTTTACCGGCCGTCGCCACCGCGCATCGCTCGCCGCCGCTCGGCCGGAGTCGGAGACGATGGTCTCAGCCTCCCCCATGCCGCGTACGTGCCGGACGGCGTCCCGGCCGTACGATTTGAATCGGACAGCGTAGATTAAATCCCTCTTATTGAACCGGTAAGGGCTCATCTGAGTCATCGGTCTCATTTTAAAATCTCCGCATCGCGTCCGCTCGTTGGATCTGGATCCAACGGTCCTGATCGGCCTGGTCCACGCGCAGTCAACGGTTCACGGTGAACCCAGTTCACCGTGGACCAGAGATTGTTTTCCCATTTAAAATAAAATCCAGAAAATCAGTTTAAGCTTTGAAAATTCATATCTTGTTCAATTTAACTCCAAATTTGACCATTTTAATTCTGAAAAATCTGTCTTTTTATTCTCTACACTTTTATGCAATAAAAACAATATGTTTATTTGGCACAAAATATTCTTATTAAATAATAAAGAAAAGCCCCCATTAGGATTTAATTTAAAAAAACTGAGAAAAACCTTTAATAATTTATATATTAATTTCAGAGGACTTAATGACTTCATTTCACTATTTTTTAATGCAATAGAAGTAGAATGTTCATTTTGCCCATTTTATTCTATTAAATAATATTGCAAAAGCCCTTTTAGAATAATTAAGTAATTCATATAATAAAAGTTAACACTTTATAAAAATATCATAAAAACTTATATAATAACTTCAGAAGACCTAATAACTTAATTTCACTCTGTTTACTGCAATAAAAACAAATAAGGTTGTTTTATACCTTTTTACTTCATCTCTAAAAAGGGAAAATAAAAACCCCCTTAGGAAAAATACTTACATCAAGTTATAAAATTCAGAAACCCCTTTTAAACTTAATCTTAAATATTTAAAGTAATAATTTCATAGAAATTAAGACCCTATCTCCTTTACTTAATCCAACAAAAACATGTATGCTTGTATGATTGGTTTTGGATTGTTTATTGAATGTTGTGTTTACTTTTCCGTGTCGAGAAGACTATGTTGCCGTCGACGATCCGGAATCTTACCCCGAGGTTCCACCTTCACCATTCGCGGATCAAGGCAAGTCACAATCCCCATTTCGATCATCATTGAGCCCATGCTTTAATAAAGTATCGCTATAACTCATAGGATAATATTGCATTAGCCAAATATCAAGCCCTACACTATATTTATTAGATCCCCGTCCTTGTGTGCAAACCCAAGCCATGCTTATTGAGCCTACACTCCTTGTCACTCTACAAATATTATATTAGCTAGTGTCCAATATACCGACACAACTGCTATAGGGTAAAAGAACGAGTCGTAGATAGATGGATTCTGCTATATGATTTACCCCGTTATTCTCGTCTCTGGATTCGGTAGAGTTGGCTATGTTATAAGTATGGTGGGTTCCGGGTGCAAGCTAGGACATTGGTTGGTCGCACCCGGGGCACTATAAGGACCGGTCTGTGGGATCCGTTGCAAAGCACTTCCGTACTAACCACAAGTCTAGTGGGTAAGTCCTAACTAGAGGTATGGATCGTACCAACTTGGAACACCATAGTGGAGGGGTACAAGGGGAAAGCCTGCGGGTGACTTGTACCGACGTGGCTCAAGGGGGGGTATGGTGTGGCCCGAAGTGACTGGGAAACCATACGAAACCTATAAGAGGGTGTTATCGAATTGGTGCGTTCCATGCTGAAGGTTTTGGCACGAGCTTCTCGTGACAGGAGTCATTTAACACACTGCGGTGTGCGGTAAATGAGTGCCTTGTGGGTACAGTAGTACACCTCTGATCAGAGTAATAAATCTTTTCGAAAAGCCGAGCCCACGGTCAAGGGCGGGTTGTGTGACCTCTCGCCGTTAGTTTACTTATGGATGAATGGTTGTGTTATTCATGGCATGTAAGGACTGTTGAGCGAGGGTGGGTTGACTGTACCCCTTGAGGTAGAAGATGATGAAAGATGATGCATGACTCATGTTTACTTTTCTGCAATAATAACTTGAATTACATTAATTGCTTTACAAACTGTGCTTTTCTGCAAAAGTAAGCCACTACCTTCCTTGTTATTACCTTGCATTATAATTGCATTCGGTGGCTTGCTGAGTACGTTTGTACTCACCCCCGTTGACTTACACCACCAGAGACAGTCTACTACGAGGAGAGCGAAGGTCTGGAGTAGCGACCCAGTCAAGGCACGAGACTGGAAGAAGGCGTTCATCTAGAGGATTTATTTTATTAGTTTCTCTTTATTTAACTCTTTTGTATTAATATGGTCTTCGAACCATGATTGATTGGCGTATTGTACGCGGTCGTGTGATGAACGTCTTGTATTTATTGATTTTCTATGGAATTTCAATAAATCCCCGGTTTTATTAAATCGGGGCGTGACAGAGGTGAAGACATTGTTGCTTCGAAGGGGAGAGTCCGCTCCCATGGTGATGTAAAACAAGTGTTGGTCCTACTTCGAGTACCAACGGTCGTTCGAAACCCTCACCGAGAATATGTCTCCAAACTTCTGGCGGAGCTTGAAGTTGACGTCGTCGAAGGCTAATACCCTGATGGCTCCATCATTACAGGTTCACCTCTTCGGCTGGCAACTTGTATCATGCAGGGCCTCTAAGATATTCGCTCGACCCTCGCATCATTTGGCCCTCATGGCTCATTCGAAGATAGCTAAGCGGGCCATCATGTTCACTGATAGTAGAGGGAGCTAGAGGTTGTATAGATGAAACACTTTGCCCAGCAGCCTTGTGGCAGGGATCCTGAGCCCAGCTTCGAAGTAGGCCTCGAAGACTATTACTTCATCATTATTTGGGTGGGGATGGCTTCACACTTAGGGACTCGTATTTTGACGGTGTCCAAGACCCTTCTCGCGCATGTGTTGTTGACAGACTTCTCTATGGACTTCGACATCTTCAGCTTTAGCATTTGTTTGAACTTATCCATTGGAGGCAGAAGGTCATGCACCCCGTGGGGCTTCGCAATCGCCTCTAAGGTAGCCACCGCTTGAACCTGCACGGAGGTAGCCCCTTCGGTGGTGAGAAAGCTCTTAGAAGACGAAGGCTACTTCGACATCTTAGCGGAGCTGATGAGTGGCTTTACTGCTATGTGAAAGGGGCTTCGAAAACTAAGGAATCTGTTAGTGGAGTTGGCTAAAGCGAGAGTAGAGATTTCTTGAAGGCGTAATTAGGTATAGGGGTGGTGGACATTTATATAGGCAGTAAGAAGTGTTCGGCACATGTCCCGGAGCTATTTTTACCACAACACTATTGTTACTCGAAGTCTATGATTAGTGGGGCTAGGGTAAAATAGGTTCACACACTTTAAACTAGGCGACAATTCGTTTCAATATTTTTTGTCCGTACTCGGTGTCACTTGGAATTTCAAGGACATCCCGTCGATTTCGGCGCCTCATTTAATGCTCATTGTATGGATGATTTAGGACTGATCCTAAAGACCAAGGCTCTATGGAGGGCTATGTGGAGTTATTGTTTGCTAAGTGCATATTTACCCCTTCGATTGAAGTGCTACATGCGAGGGGCTACTGTTAGGAGAAAATGGCTTCACCCTAATGAGGACTAACAATAACTTCCGGCGAAGCCCTATGCAAGGCCTTAGATGTGTACTTCGTTTTTCGTAGGAACGAAGCCTTGGGCAAAGTGTAATACAAATCTATTCGAGTCGAAGCTTCCTTCAGAGTAGAGAGGCTTTGGGGCCATTAAAACCACTCGGAGATGATGTTTAGAACCGTGGGCTCTAAGAACCCTCCGAAGTAGTATATGTTTAAGTCTATTCACATGAGATATTACTAAACTTTCCTACTGTTGGCGCAAAAGTTTACGCTAACAGGTTCTCTTATCTCAAGAACGGACAAACAGTGAGTTCGTGCTTAAGAACTGTCTCAAGCCTCCGAATTGGATAATAGCTTAAGTAGTTCGAATAAGTGTATTGAATAGCTGAGTATTCGATCCCCGTTACAGGGTAGAGATGGGGGTATTTATAGGCAAATAAGTCTAAGGAAAAGACCTATTTAGCCCTAGATTACAACCGACATAGTAGAAATTATTTGGTACCCTGAGTAAGGTTAAAAGAGTAAAGTTATCCGGGACAGACGGATAAGCCAAACATCTTATCAATCTTGTCGCTCTGCTTCGAAGCCTTGTATTTTGCGGAGGGCTTCTCCGGACTTCAGATCGAGGAACCCTTCGGCTTAACGTCTCCATCTTCGAGTAAGAGCCTATCAGCTCCGAAGCTTAGTAAGTCTTTGAGTTATTAATCTCTAAGTCCTAAAAGTGAAGCAATTTCCCCCAACACCTACAATAATAGTCGGTTTAATGTAGAGGGTACCTTTATATTACCTTGTAGTAATGTTTGTCTATAAATGCCCTCCCTTTATAAGGTAAAGGACATCGAACAACAAAAGTATCAATCAATATAGTTTATATTTGAAGCTATTATCTTGTTCGGAGGCCTCATATTCAGTTTGAGTATTAACGTGATACTTCAAACCCTTCGAGGTTCTTTGCATTCAAACCTGTTGCGTAGTTCTATATTACGCCAACATCTAGAGTTGGCTTCGAGAACTTTGTGTATAAATTGAGTTCTAAAGATCCTCCGAGAATACATTAGATACCCCCTCCATCTAAAAATCTTCTACCTATTACTTTTTTGCATCAAGACCAAGAATACATTAAATAGTACTACTATTGCATTAAATTTATCATATATTCATCATATGCATTAAATAGTACTGCCATTGCATACATGAAATCATATGGTTAATGTTGGGGGAAAATATTCCATCCTCAGGGTTATTGCAGCAACAACGCAAAAGCAGATAATGGATTCAAAGGTTTCCCAAACATGCTTCTTCGGAGATGTCCTGAGTCAAACTCGAAGTATGAAAAAGGATCTTGGTTCGAAGTATATCTTCGAACTAAGGCTCTTTAAGATCTTTTCTGCCAGCTAAGATGGAAGACTTATCTTATTTCTCATTAGATTAGTCTTTTACCATTTTAGCCCTATTGAGGGTACCGAATAGTTTCCACTATGTCGGTTGTAATAGAGGGGTAAATAGGTTTTTTCCTTAATGTTTGGGCCTATAAATACCCCCCGTTTAAACCTGTAATAGGGACCGAATACAAGTTATTCAATACACACATTCGAACTATTCTAAGTTGTTATCCTTTCGGAGGCTTAGAACAGTTCACTTCGCAAACACTTCATTTGTTAGTTTCTAATCTACAGAAACCTGTTAGCGTAATCTTTTACGCCAACACAATGGCTTGGACTCCGCATGTTGTGGTTTTGGGCTCTTTTACGGATTCCTACAAGCCGGTGGCTTGGACTCCGGATTATGTCAGCCCCCACGTCGGAAACTTCGAACCAATGATTCGAAGTCCGAAAATATGATTCAGCTTTATGACACTTCCCTCTCGGTCAACCCCGCGGTTCTAGTGCGTCCACTCGGAAGCTGGAAGTTTATGAGGGGAAGGCACTATCTGGACCATATGCTTTATTACTTCAGAAGATGATTACAAGTGATTTACAAGGAGCCCTTATGCGACGTATCGCTTTAAGTGCTCTACATGCCAAGTATGTGCTAACTCTTCACCTTCTAAATTAGCTAATTTAAAAGAACCAGGGCATCCTGAACGAACAATTAAATATGGACCTTCCCATTTATTTCCTAATTTCCCTGGCGCTATAATGCTTCGCAGAACAAGATGACCCGGCCTAAGCTCATTGATCTTAACCTTCGGGTCATACCAAGTCTTCGTCTGCTGGTGATATTTTGATAAATTAGCCACAGCTCGAAGTCTTGTTTCTTCTGATAAATCTAGCGAAGCTTCTCTTTCTTCTTCAATCTCCGGTTCGGTGCTGCAAAGTGATCCTCCTTTGAGCTCCGTTGGAGTCATAGCTTCATCTCCGAATAGTAATCTGAATGGAGTAAAACCTGTGGACCTTGTTTGCGTTGTCCGAATGGACCACAAAATCTTCGGAAGCTCTTCGGTCCATAGTCCTTTTGCTAATCCTACTATCCTTCGATTTAGCCCTGACAAAATATTTTCATTGGCTCTTTCTACAGCTCCATTAGACTGAGGATGCCTTACTGCAGCAAAACATAACTGGATGCCTAGATCTTCGCAAAACTTCCTGAAAGGTTCTGCATCGAACTGTGTTCCATTATCAACTGTAAGTTGTCTAGGCACTCCGAACCGGCAAATGATATTTGTCCAAAAGAATTTCTGTACATTGTTCGAAGTGATAGCTGTTAAGGGCTCTGCTTCTACCCACTTAGAAAAATATTCAATAGCTACCACTGCAAACTTTAGATTTCCCTTAGCTACTGGAAAGGGACCAATTAAATCCATACCCCATCTGGCCATAGGCCATACCGGAACAATAACTTGAAGAGCCGTTGGTGGGCGATGACTTCGTCGACCCATCCACTGACATCCTTGACAAGTGCGGACTAAACTCTCCGCATCAGCTGTTATTGTAGGCCAATAAAGCCCCTGGCGAAGTGTTTTTCCTGCCAAAGCTCGAGGGGCTAAATGGCTACCACGAAGGCCTTCATGAATTTCTCGAAGAATTTCTTGACCTTCGGCTTGAGATATACATCGAAGTAGGGGGGAACATACTCCGGCCTTGTATAAAATACCGTTGATTATTTGATAATTTCTAGCCCTGAGTTTCAATCTTGAAAGCTGTGGCTCTTCAGGCAAATTTGTTCCTCCCTGTAAAAGTTTCATGATTGAATTTTTCCAATCTGCACTTGGAATGCAAAGAATCTCAGCAGAGGGAATTTGTGGCACCGAAGGTGTTCTGAGCTCTTCATAGAAAGCTTCTTCTGGTACATCTACAGCTCCGGCTGCAGCTTTTGCTAAGATGTCCGCTTGCATATTTTCTGCTCTTGGTATACTCCGAATGGAAATACCCTTGAAGTGTGCTTCGATCTTACGGATTTCTTCTAAGTACTTTGCAAGCTGTGGATGCCGAACTTGAAAACTTTTATCTACGTGCCCTGCTACTATTTGAGAATCTGTCTTTATAACAACTCTTGTAGCCCCTAGAGCACGTGCTTTTCGGAGTCCCAATAAAATCCCTTCATACTCCGCTATATTATTGGTAGACTTAAAGTTGAGTCTTGCGGAGTACATTGCTCTTTGCCCTGAAGGCGAAATCAACACTGTTCCAATTCCTGCTCCAGATGCTTAGAAAGTCCCATCGGAATAAACAATCCAAACTCCGTCACTTGACTTCTCCGGAACTAAAGTTGCAGGTGGAGTCCATTCTGCTACAAAATCTGCTAAGACTTGCGATTTGATTGCTGTTCTTGCCAGAAAAGATATGCCGAAGGGTGCTAGCTCAACTGCCCACTTCTCAATTCTTCCAGTGGAATCCTTACTTCGGAGCATATCTCCCAAAGGATACGAAGTTGGTACAATTACATTGTGAGCCAAAAAATAATGTCTTAATTTCCTCGAAGCCATTATCAGAGCATAAACGAACTTCTCGAGTTCTGAGTATCTTGTCTTCGCTCCTGATAATGCTTCGGACACAAAATAAACAGGATTTTGTACCAACTTCCCATTGAAATCCACTTCTCTGACAAGGACTGCACTGACAGCAGAACCTGTAGCTGCAAGGTAAAGGAGTAGGGTTTCATCCGCAGTAGGCACCGTGAGTGTAGCGAGATTACTGAGATACTCTTTAATATCTTCGAAGCTTTTTTGACACTCCGGTGTCCATGCAAAATCTTCGGACCCTTTCAATGCTTTAAATATAGGCAAGCTTCTCTCCGCAGACCTTGATAAAAACCTGCTAAGTGCTGCCAGACGCCCAGTCAGCTTTTGCACTTGCTTTAAATTTTCTGGAGGAGCCATCTTTTGTAGCGCAGTTATTTGAGTAGGGCTAGCTTCAATCCCCTGCTTGAAACTAAATACCCTAACAACTTTCCATCCTTAGCTCCGAAGATACATTTTTCGGGGTTAAGACGAATCCCACATGCCCGAAGGCTATTAAATGTTTCTGCTAGGTCTAGGCTATGTTGGTGCTTTAAAGCACTCTTTACTACAATATCATCCATATAGGCCTCCACATTGTGGCCTAATTGATGACCTAGAGCCTTAGCAACTAACCTCGAAAAAGTAGCCCCGGCATTTCTTAAGCCGAAAGGCATTCTTACATAACAAAAGACTCCCGAAGGAGTTGCGAAGCTTGTCTTGATCTCATCTTCGCGCTTCAACCATATTTGATGATAACCAGAATACGCGTCGAGGAAGCTTAATAACTCCGAACCTGCGGTGGAGTCGACCAATTGATCAATTCGGGGCATGGGGTAGGGGTCACGAGGGCATGCTTTATTCAAGGATGTGAAATCAATGCACATGCACCACTTCCCGGAAGATTTCTTTTTGACGAAGACTGGGTTGGCTAACCATTCTGTGTGAGCCACTTCTCTGATAATCCCAGCCTTCAACAATTTCTCAACTTCGTCCTTCGCCAGAACAGCTCTTTCCGCAAACATTTTTCGGAGTCCTTGCCGAACACGTCGGGCCTTCGGGTTTACAAGCAAACTATGTTCAATGATATACCGATCGACTCCGGTGATGTCTTCGTCAGACCAAGCGAAGACATCTAAATTCTCTTCCACCACCTTTTCCAAAGAGGTTGCAACTTCTGGAGGTAAATCTTTACCAAATTGAAATGTATATTCTTTACCATCTTTAACAATAACCTTCGCTGCAATCTCTCCTTCACGACTTGGTCTTGGGAAAGATTTCTTCGAAGCTTCGGAAGGGGCTGAAAAATTTTCTTGATTATCTTGCACATTGTTTACTTGTTTTGGATCAAGAGGGGGACCATGACCATATTCCGCTCTTCGGGCGATAGCTTGATCTCCGAAGACAGTAAGAACTCTTGCTTGCGTGGGCATCTTCATACACAAATAATTGTGATGCGCCACAGCTCCGAACTGGTTTAGCATGCCTCTTCCGAAGATGACGTTGTAAGCATATGGGGCATCTACAACATCGAAGATTACTTCCTCAGTTCGGGCCAACAAACCTTCTCCGAAGGTAACTTCCAGGCCTATTTGGCCGAGTGCATCAAGCGGAGGTCCTGCGAAGCCTTGCAAAGGGCGAGCTGCTGGAAGGAGGTGCTTCCTGGAGATGCACAATTGATCGAAGGCTTGAACAAAAATAATGTCTGCCGAACTGCCTCCGTCAATCAACACTCTTCGAACTTCAGTGCCCGCAATATCAGCAGTAATAACAAGTGGGTCTGCATGTGGAAATTTAATGCCAGCTGCATCCTCCGCAGAAAAATATATTGGTACATGAGACCATTCCGGCATAGCAGCTGCAGATGATGAAGTCCCAATGTGGCCCACCTCTCTGACATAGTCTCTTCTCTGTCTTTTTGACATGCTTCCGAGGGTACCTCCTCCGGAGATGGGGAGGACTACTCTTTTCGCTTGGTCTTGTCCCTCCTCTTGCTTCGGCGGTGGCATAACATTGGCCACTGGAGGGCGTCTTGCGGCTTCGGAGTTTTCTATCCGCGCCACAGCCTGGACCGGCTCCGGGCGCGCTTGAGCTGGAACTCGGTCAGCAGTACCTACCTCGACCCGAAGTTCTTTCTAGATATTCTCCTCTCAGAGTGAGTATAGCCTTGCAAGTATCAGTTGCGTGGCTTCGGTTTTCACCATGGATGCAGCAGTAAAGGGTCTGGCCTTTGCCAGCCGTTTTCCCTAGTGGCCTCCAGCCGCTGACCTTGTTCCCCGAAGGTTGTGGAGCTCTCTGTGTGAACTTTTGCGGGGGTGCAATGTTCAAGACTTCAGAACGAGGATGCTTTTGCCCCCTTCTCCGATCATGTTGAACTTCGAAGATTGGTTCTTGCGGCTGTGCCGAAGTTTTTACTTCTACTTTTACTTCCTGCAATATGGATGGAGTAGCTGCAGTTCTTCGAAGCCAACCTTCTTCCGACCTTGCATACTCCTCAAAGTATGACATCAACTGAGAAACCGAGGATATGCTTTTTCGATGAAGCTTATCTAGGAGGCCTTGATGAGTGACACCTTCCCGAGCTGCATCAACTACCGAAGATGTAGACAACCCTCGGATCTGCGACTTCGTATGAGCGAAGCGGTTAAAATATTGCCTCAAGGTCTCTCCAGGGAGTTGCTTTACCTGGAAAAGACTTCCCGTCGACATTGGAGGCACGAAGGTGCATTGAAAATTGCTTACGAACTTCTTTTTCAGCTGCCCCCATGAATTAATTGATCATGGCTTCAAAGAACAGAACCACCTTAATTCCACTCCTTGAAGAGCTAAAGGGAAGCACTTTGCCATGGTATCTCGAACTCCTCCACTAGCTTCAATTGCTAGGGCATAAGAACGAACAAATTCTCCAGGATCTTCATCTCCGGCATACTTACAGAGCTTTGAAGTCTTAAACTTCGGGTCGAATCGAACTTTTTGCAGCTCAGGATGCAGCGGAGATTCAGTATCGAAGGAGGCGTTCTCCGGGGCTTCGGGATAGATGGGTTCGTCGTCTTCAGGCACTTCTGGAATAACCGGGATGGCTTGAGAACGAAGCCTATTCGCAGCTTCTTGCCGCCACCTCGCTACTTCAGCTTGGAGACTAGCCATTTGAGTGGCCGTATCACCAAGATTGTCTTCATCTCCTCCGGAAGGATCTTCCGGGTCTTGAGAACTGAGAGGATCAGTTCGAAGTGGGATTGAAGGTGGAAGAGGGACTCTGGGTGGTCGAAGTATAGATGGAGTCGGTGGAGGAACTCCGTATGCACCGAGTTCTCAAGACCCAAGGGGTTTCCATTCCTCGAGCATACGGAGTTCCTCCACCGACTCCATCTATACTTCGACCACCCAGAGTCCCTCTTCCACCTTCAATCCCACTTCGAACTGATCCTCTCAGTTCTCAAGACCCGGAAGATCCTTCCGGAGGAGATGAAGACAATCTTGGTGATACGGCCGCTCAAATGGCCAGTCTCCAAGCTGAAGTAGCGAGGTGGCGGCAAGAAGCTGCGAATAGGCTTCGTTCTCAAGCCATCCCGGTTATTCCAGAAGTGCCTGAAGACGACGAACCCATCTATCCCGAAGCCCCGGAGAACGCCTCCTTCGATACTGAATCTCCGCTGCATCCTGAGCTGTAAAAAGTTCGATTCGACCCGAAGTTTAAGACTTCGAAGCTCTGTAAGTATGCCGGAGATGAAGATCCTGGAGAATTTGTCCGTTCTTATGCCCTAGCAATTGAAGCTAGTGGAGGAGTTTGAGATACCATGGCAAAGTGCTTCCCTTTAGCTCTTCAAGGAGTGGCATTAAGGTGGTTCTGGTCTTTGAAGCCAAGATCAATTAATTCATGGGGACAGCTGAAAAAGAAGTTCGTAAGAAATTTTCAAGGCACCTTCGTGCCTCCAATGTCGACGGGAAGTCTTTTCCAGGTAAAGCAACTCCCTGGAGAGACCTTGAGGCAATATTTTAACCGCTTCGCTCATACGAAGTCGCAGATCCGAGGGTTATCTACATCTTCGGTAGTTGATGCAGCTCGGGAAGGTGTCACTCATCAAGGCCTCCTAGATAAGCTTCATCGGAAAAGCATATCATCGGTTTCTCAGTTGATGTCATACTTTGAGGAGTATGCAAGGTCGGAAGAAGGTTGGCTTCGAAGAACTACAGCTACTCCATCCATATTGCAGGAAGTAAAAGTAGAAGTAAAAAACTTCGGCACAGCCGCAAGAACCAATCTTCGAAGTTCAACATGATCGGAGAAGGGGGCAAAAGCATCCTCGTTCTGAAGTCTTGAACATTGCACCCCCGCAAAAGTTCACACAGAGAGCTCCACAACCTTCGGGGAACAAGGTCAGCGGCTGGAGGCCGCCAGGGAAAACGGCTGGCAAAGGCCAGACCCTTTACTGCTGCATCCATGGTGAAAACCGAAGCCACGCAACTGATACTTGCAAGGCTATACTCACTCTGAGAGGAGAATATCTAGAAATAACTTCGGGTCGAGGTAGGTACTGCTGACCGAGTTCCAGCTCAAGCACGCCCGGAGCCGGTCCAGGCTGTGGCGCGGATAGAAAACTTCGAAGCCGCAAGACGCCCTCGAGTGGCCAATGTTATGCCACCGCCGAAGCAAGAGGAGGGACAAGACCGAGGGAAAAGAGTAGTCCTCCCCATCTCCGGAGGAGGTACCCTCGGAAGCATGTCAAAAAGACAGAGAAGAGACTATGTCAGAGAGGTGGGCCACATTGGGACTTCATCATCTGCAGCTGCTATGCCGGAATGGTCTCATGTACCAATATATTTTTCTGCGGAGGATGCAGCTGGCATTAAATTTCCACATGCAGACCCACTTGTTATTACTGCTGATATTGCGGGCACTGAAGTTCGAAGAGTGTTGATTGACGGAGGCAGTTCGGCAGACATTATTTTTGTTCAAGCCTTCGATCAATTGTGCATCTCCAGGAAGCACCTCCTTCCAGCAGCTCGCCCTTTGCAAGGCTTCGCAGGACCTCCGCTTGATGCACTCGGCCAAATAGGCCTGGAAGTTACCTTCGGAGAAGGTTTGTTGGCCCGAACTGAGGAAGTAATCTTCGATGTTGTAGATGCCCCATATGCTTACAACGTCATCTTCGGAAGAGGCATGCTAAACTAGTTCGGAGCTGTGGCGCATCATAATTATTTGTGTATGAAGATGCCCACGCAAGCAAGAGTTCTTACTGTCTTCGGAGATCAAGCTATCGCCCGAAGAGCGGAATATGGTCATGGTCCCCCTCTTGATCCAAGACAAGTAAACAATGTGCAAGATAATCAAGAAAATTTTTCAGCCCCTTCCGAAGCTTCGAAGAAATCCTTCCCAAGACCAAGTCCTGAAGGAGAGATTGCAGTGAAGGTTATTGTTAAAGATGGTAAAGAATATACATTTCAATTTGGTAAAGATTTACCTCCAGAAGTTGCAACCTCTTTGGAAAAGGTGGTGGAAGAGAATTTAGATGTCTTCGCTTGGTCTGACGAAGACATCACCGGAGTCGATCGGGATATCATTGAACATAGTTTGCTTGTAAACCCGAAGGCCCGACGTGTTCGGCAAGGACTCCGAAAAATGTCTGCGGAAAGAGCTGTTCTGGCGAAGGACGAAGTTGAGAAATTGTTGAAGGCTGGGATTATCAGAGAAGTGGCTCACACAGAATGGTTAGCCAACCCAGTCTTCGTCAAAAAGAAATCTTCCGGGAAGTGGTGCATGTGCATTGATTTCACATCCTTGAATAAAGCATGCCCTCGTGACCCCTACCCCATGCCCCGAATTGATCAATTGGTCGACTCCACCGCAGGTTCGGAGTTATTAAGCTTCCTCGACGTGTATTCTGGTTATCATCAAATATGGTTGAAGCGCGAAGATGAGATCAAGACAAGCTTCGCAACTCCTTCGGTAGTCTTTTGTTATGTAAGAATGTCTTTCGGCTTAAGAAATGCCGGGGCTACTTTTTCGAGGTTAGTTGCTAAGGCTCTAGGTCATCAATTAGGCCGCAATGTGGAGGCCTATATGGATGATATTGTAGTAAAAAGTGCTTTAAAGCACCAACATAGCCTAGACCTAGCAGAAACATTTAATAGCCTTCAGGCATGTGGGATTCGTCTTAACCCCGAAAAATGTATCTTCGGAGCTAAGGCTGGAAAGTTGTTAGGGTATTTAGTTTCAAGTAGGGGGATTGAAGCTAGCCCTACTCAAATAACTGCGCTACAAAAGATGGCTCCTCCAGAAAATTTAAAGCAAGTGCAAAAGCTGACTGGGCGTCTGGCAGCACTTAGCAGGTTTTTATCAAGGTCTGCGGAGAGAAGCTTGCCTATATTTAAAGCATTGAAAGGGTCCGAAGATTTTGCATGGACACCGGAGTGTCAAAAGAGCTTCGAAGATATTAAAGAGTATCTCAGTAATCTCGCTACACTCACGGTGCCTACTGTGGATGAAACCCTACTCCTTTACCTTGCAGCTACAGGTTCTGCTGTCAGTTCAGTCCTTGTCAGAGAAGTGGATTTCAATGGGAAGTTGGTACAAAATCCTGTTTATTTTGTGTCCGAAGCATTATCAGGAGCGAAGACAAGATACTCCGAACTCGAGATGTTCGTTTATGCTCTGATAATGGCTTCGAGGAAATTAAGACATTATTTTTTGGCTCACAATGTAATTGTACCAACTTCGTATCCTTTGGGAGATATGCTCCGAAGTAAGGATTCCACTGGAAGAATTGAGAAGTGGGCAGTTGAGCTAGCACCCTTCGACATATCTTTTCTGGCAAGAACAACAATCAAATCGCAAGTCTTAGCAGATTTTGTAGCAGAATGGACTCCACCTGCAACTTTAGTTCCGGAGAAGTCAAGTGACGGAGTTTGGATTGTTTATTCCGATGGGGCTTTCCAAGCATCTGGAGCTGGAATTGGAGCAGTGTTGATTTCGCCTTTAGGGCAAAGAGCAATGTACTCCGCAAGACTCAACTTTAAGTCTACCAATAATATAGCGGAGTATGAAGGGATTTTATTGGGACTCCGAAAAGCACGTGCTCTAGGGGCTACAAGAGTTGTTATAAAGACAGATTCTCAAATAGTAGCAGGGCACGTAGATAAAAGTTTTCAAGTTTGACATCCACAGCTTGCAAAGTACTTAGAAGAAATCCGTAAGATCGAAGCACACTTCAAGGGTATTTCCATTCGGAGTATACCAAGAGCAGAAAATGTGCAAGCGGACATCTTAGCAAAAGCTGCAGCCGGAGCTGTAGATGTACCAGAAGAAGCTTTCTATGAAGAGCTCAGTACACCTTCGGTGCCACAAATTCCCTCTGCTGAGATTCTTTGCATTCCAAGTGCAGATTGGAAAAATTCAATCATGGAACTTTTACAGGGAGGAACAAATTTGCCTGAAGAGCCACAGCTTTCAAGATTGAAACTCAGGGCTAGAAATTATCAAATAATCAACGGTATTTTATACAAGGCCGGAGTATGTTCCCCCCTACTCCGATGTATATTTCAAGCCGAAGGTCAAGAAATTCTTCGAGAAATTCATGAAGGCCTTTGCGGTAGCCATTTAGCCCCTCGAGCTTTGGCAGGAAAAACACTTCGCCAGGGGCTTTATTGGCCTACAATAACAGCTGATGCGGAGAGTTTAGTCCGCACTTGTCAAGGATGTCAGTGGATGGGTCGACGAAGTCATCACCCACCAACGGCTCTTCAAGTTATTGCTCCGGTATGGCCTATGGCCAGATGGGGTATGGATTTAATTGGTCCCTTTCCAGTAGCTAAGGGAAATCTAAAGTTTGCAGTGGTAGCTATTGAATATTTTTCTAAGTGGGTAGAAGCAGAGCCCTTAACAGCTATCACTTCGAACAATGTACAGAAATTCTTTTGGACAAATATCATTTGCCGGTTCGGAGTGCCTAGACAACTTACAGTTGATAATGGAACACAGTTCGATGCAGAACCTTTCAGGAAGTTTTGCGAATATCTAGGCATCCAGTTATGTTTTGCTACAGTAAGACATCCTCAGTCTAATGGAGCTGTAAAAAGAGCCGAAGGTGGCCAAAACATGCGGAGTCCAAGCCATTGGCTGGTAGACATCCGTAAAAAGAGCTGAAGGTGGCCAAAATATGCGGAGTCCAAGCCATTGGCTGGTAGACATCCGTAAAAAGAGTCCAAAGAGACCATTGCAAACTCCGAACCACTGGTTTGACAAAGTTCGCAAAAAAGAGCCGAAGGTGGCCAAAGCAAAACAGAGTTTGAGCCATGAGCTTCGAATGTCTGTTAACATAGTCCAAAGTGACAAATTATCTAAGACACTAAGGTGTCCTGAAATTTATCTCAAGTGATTTCTTTCAAAAAACAAAGGGTACTAAGTTGCCATTCTCGAGACTACAAATAGTCGAAGACATTTTATAAGATTTTAAAAGATCTTTAAATTATAGAGGAGCTCTGAACCCCAAAAAATTGTACTCCGAAGTTTTTTCTTTGCGCATAACCATCTTTGAATACAGTTCGAAGTTGCTTATCTCAAAGAGGGGCTAGTAAATAGGGAGACAATTTTAAATCAGTATTCATTATTCGAATGAATATGTTTACAGATTATATCATGAAAAATTGGTATCTATACCAAGAAGGAATCGAAGACCTCTTCGATCTCTAGAGCTAGGGTTGGAACGGCTAGTTCCAGTGCCGGGAGTTCTAACAACTTTACGTTTAACTCTCTTGCCTCCCTTCGAAGCTCTAAAATCCTTCTGTTCTTGTTAAAGCTCGGCCCAAGTTCGAAGCCGTTCACGGCTCCTTTCCCAGCTTCCAAGTTCTTCAGGCTTTTTACCTTGAACTTCATCTTCGTCTTCGAACCATATAACGTCTTCAGAAGACGAAGTGTCCAAGTTAACCTCTTTTTCTTCCTCTTTAATATAAGATAGTGTTGGACCGGAAACGGCGACCAGAGAGGGGTGAATGGGAGCTTTTAAAATTTCGGGCTAAAAATTAGCCTTCGGTATTAGTTCTGTCTTCCGCGGAACTGGCTTCGAACACTACCTTCGGAGGTCTGGTTCGGAGGTCCTATGACAGCTCCGAACACAGGCTTCGCAGTTCCAAAAGTTCGAAGCCAAGAAGACTTCGCTCCACGTACAACCCTCGAAAATCTACTCTGCTAAGTCCGTGCAGGCTACGCACACAGGGTGCTTCGAGCAGGCTTCGCACTTCACCCTTCGCAAGAGTGGACACCCCACTAAGGACTTCGACTAAGTACTTAGCAGCAGCAACTAGTGCTGGGCTTCGTACACGAAGGTCTAACCGCACACTAAAAGACTTCGCTAGGGGCTTCGACACAAGAAGCAAAACGGGCTTCGATCAGGGCTTCGCTAGTAAGCAGTGAGGTCTAGCCTCCAGTTACACAGAGCGAACGCGCACTGAAAAACACACCTCGCACAAAACACCCTTCGCCTAGACAGGCTTCGGTACACTACAACTAGCGAGGTATGTAACACGAGCTCAAGCAAAAAGCACACAGAAGAAGGGCTTCGCCGCTTGAACAAGGAACACAATAAAATTGAACTCTGGATGAATACAACGAAGTGTGTGGCTACAGGAGCTCAACAGTAAATGCTCAAAGTGTTAAATGTTACCTACGGAGCCCCCATATTTATAGCCCACAGTTCACCCAAAAGAATTGACTACTTTACCCCTAGGGTTTACATTGGTTTTGTCTCTACAGAACTGAGGGGTACAAAAGGTAGTCAACTTTATTGGAGGCTTCTCTGTCAGCCTTTGCAGAGGGGACAGCGCCAGCTTTTTGCAGAGCAGACACTGTCAGACTTGCAGCCTTTGACCTTTCCGAAGCCCCCCTTCGCACGCGAGGGGTGCGGTAGCTTCGGTGAGAAGCCTTGAGCCAGATGGCCTTCGCTTCATCGAAGACAGCCTTCGATACAGTGACGGTTTTGAGCCGAAGCCATCAAAGCCCTTGGGCCTTCGCACCAACACCTCCGGAGTGGACCACCACGGCTTCGCAGCTACTCCCAGCTCGAACTCCGTCAGTCCGTGTACCGAAGCCATGCAGGCCGAAGTACCTCAAGACAACCACACTCCGAAGCCCCACCTTCGGAGTACCACCCTTCGAAGTCCCTCCTTCGTCCAAGGCCTCCGCACGAAGCATTCCATGAGCACTTCGTCGCAGTGTCTCTCCCCGAGAACACTCCTCGACGAGCCTCACCCGGACCATGCCTTCGATGCGCCTCGACTTCTGAGACCTTCGTCGGGTACCTTCGAATGTCTCCCTCCGGAGCACACTTCGAACTCCTTGCCTCCACAGAGGACTTGATCCACCAAACTCCGAGGTCACTCCATCCGGAGTACCTTCGAAGTGCCTCACCTCCGAGGACTTTGTCTCGGAGCACCTTCAGCCGGAGTCACGCTCCGCACTCTTTGCCTTCACCTGGCACACCTCGACCCGAGGACCGACCCGGACCCCTTCGCAGCCACCGTGACGGAGCTCCCCGCTCCCCTGGCATCAAGCCTCCCGCTTGACCCAAGTTCACCTGCCGTGAACCTGTCCGTCGCCTCCTAAGTCCCTCCGAAGTCTCCGGGTTAGCAACCTCCGGCACACACTCCGGTGTACCGCCCAAAGTACCGAACCCTTCGGTACACACCCATTCATCGTGTACTGTCGGACCCCTCCGACACGCACACTCCGCTGCAACAGCTGCAGCAACCAAACCACCGAACACCCTTCGGTGAAACCACCTCCGAACACCCTTCGGAGGCCCAACCTCCGAACCCCCTTCGGAGGTACCCTCCTCCGAACACCTTCGGAGGTACCCCTTCAAAACAGAGGTTAACAGCCTGTCAATCACTCATCACAAACACCGAAACCAACACTTGGTTTCTCAATCTCCCCCTTGATGAGTGCATTGACAACCAACTTTAAGATCAAGAAAAATTAAAAGACTTTCAGCACACAAGTGACCATAAAAACTCAGAAAAGAGCCAAATCATGTCACTTGACAGAAGAATTTTCCTCCCCCTTTTTCAAAAGAGTAAAAGCCCCTTCGGCAATAAAAACTCCCCCTGAGTTAAGTTTTCCCCCTTTGGCAACAAAGAACCTTCTCCCCCTTTATGTCAAATTTTCTCCCCCTTTGGAAATTATACCCCCTTGCGGCAGAGAACATAGCAAGTCTCTCCCCCTTTGGCAATGCAAGCATCAAGGAGTATGAAAAAGATGCATAGCTTGGAAATGAGCAGAATTGCAAAGACATATAAAGCAAAAAATATGCCAATAATAACACAAATGATCATGGGCTCAGCTCAAATTAACATTCTCTAAAAACATGATGAAGCATGTGTTTTGATTATTTTTGAAATAAAGGCATCACCACTTAGTCAAGGAAACTAGACAAGTAAGAGCAGGGACTGCGCAAAGCTAGTCAAATTCGACTCTAGACAGACAAGTCCAGTTCAAATGGAGCATGAAAAGCAAACTTGATGATCAATGAATTTTGTTGTTCTTTTCTTAGTGCCAGGGGTTATTTGTTTGTCCACCTTATACTTTCCAATTAGGCCAAGCCTAGGCATGAAAATCATAAGAAGCTTAAGGCAATGATTTTGGCATACACTACACTATTCCAGTTCAGACCAATGTGCAATGGAAAGCAGTCTAGAATAGAGTAGTGCGACAAACAAACCCACCTGGATCTTTTCACTTAAAGCATGCAAATCATGGAGTTTTTGATTTTAATTAAGTGAATCAATTTGTTTAACACTTGATGGATATCCATGAGGATGTAGAACAATTTTTCAAGTTGCAATTTTTAGCATCCAATGAACAGTGTCTTGCTATCAAGCAGATAAAAGATAGCTAAAGCAGTCCTGCCTAAACATGCTAGATTCAAGACTAAGCAGTGAGCATGATTTGATTTTGAAAAGAAAACATCATGCACATGAAAAGAAAACATCATGCACATCATGCAAACCAAGGAAAAAGGTGAGTTCACCCATCATGGACATTTCAAATTCCCTGCTCATGGTATCTGCAAACTCGGCAACCAAAGCATGAGAAGAGCCACCAAAGATGATATCATCCACATAAATCTGCACTAGGAGGAAATCTTTGCCATGCTTGAGAGTAAACAATGTTTTATCAACAGAGCCCATCAAATACCCTCGCTCAAGCAGAAAAGACTTAAGTCTATCATACCATGCCCGTGGGGCCTGCTTGAGTCCATAAAGAGCCTTATGAAGTTTAAGGACTTTATGTGGGTACTTGGGGTTTTCAAAACCAGGGGGTTGTTTTACATAAACATCTTCACCTATGAAGCCATTAAGAAAAGCACTTTTGACATCCATTTGATAGAGTTTGAATCCCCGGGATGTCGCAAAGGCAAGCAAAATCCTAATGGCCTCAAGGCGAGCAACAGGTGCAAAAGTTTCAGTAAAATCAATCCCTTCTAGTTGAGAAAAGCCGTGAGCTACAAGTCTAGCCTTGTTTCTAACTATAGTCCCATCCTCCCCTTGTTTGTTTTTGAAAATCCATTTTGTTCCAATGAAATGAACATTTGGTGGAGGATCAACTAAAGTCCTGACTTGGTTTCTCTCAAAATTTTCAAGTTCCTCATGCATGGCATTGATCCAACTAGAATCAGAAAGTGCATGACTAACATCTAAGGGCTCAAAAGAAGCAACAAAAGTGGAATCAATGAAATGAGCATGAGAACGTGTTACCCTTTGATCAAGCTCACCAATGATCTGCTCGGGAGGGTGCATCCTTTGAACATGGTGAGGAGCCTCGCGGCGAGATGCAGTCTCCCCCTCAACTTGTGCGTTGGAGTGGTCCAAGATGATCGATGTTGAGGTAGTCGCTTCGGGACCTCGTGCCGAAGTGGTCGAAGCGGGGTCGGCTTCGGGGGTTGATGTCGAGGGTAGCAGGGGTTCATCCTCGAATTCTCCGGGATCTTCTTCTTCGAAGATGGTCTGTTCCATGTCGTGTTCATTTGCCTGTTCAAATGCAGAACTAACAGAGGGGGTTGATTCATCAAAAATCACATCACATGACTCGATGATAGTGTTAGTCTCTAAATTATAAACACGATAAGAATGACCATGTGTTGTATAACCCAAAAAGATCCCATCAGAAGATCGCGACTCAAATTTATCCAAGTTACCACATTTTAGGATGAAGCAGCGACAGCCAAAAACTCGAAGATGAGTAACCTTGGGCTGTCTCCCAAAACGCAGCTCATAAGATGTCAAATTTAAAATTGAGCGCAAGAAAATACGGTTTGAGATGTAACATGCAGTGTTCATGGCCTCAGCCCAGAATTTTCTAGGAGTCCTATGCTCATCAAGCATCGTCCTAGCCATCTCAACCAAAGTGCGATTTTTCCTCTCAACAACACCGTTCTGTTGAGGAACCCGCGGAGCAGAGAATTGATGTTCTATGCCATGCTCCATGCAAAAGTCAACAAAGAGACTATTTTTGAACTCAGTGCCATTATCACTTCGAATAACTTTCAATGCACCAGGGAGTTCAGTAAAAAGTCTCAAAGCCAAGCTCCGAAAGTGTGAAAACACTTCATCCTTGCTGGCAAGAAAGAAGACCCAAGAGTAGCGAGAGAAATCGTCGACAATAACTAATACATACCACTTGCCGCCTAAAGAACTAACCCGAGAAGGACCTACAGTGTCCATGTGGAGAAGTTCTCCGGGTTGTTCAGTCATCACTGTGGTGACTGGCGAATGCAAAGCGGCGATCATTTTACCATGTCGACAAGGAGCGCAAACTAAATTCTTCTCAAACTTGAGCTTGGGCAATCCTCGGATCAGGCCTAGGGCGCTCAGACGAGCGAGCAACTCAAAGCTCATATGCCCTAGTCTCCTATGCCACTTCCAAAGCTCAGAAGTCGAATGTGCAACAAGACAATGAGAAGAACCAGATGACTCTGAAAAATCAGCTCCAAAAACTCTCCCAACTCTAAAGATCTTACACACCACAACGCCATCAGAATTGAGCACTTGCGAAGTATCGCGATGGAATCGCACTTCGAAGCCCTCATCAAGCAACTGAGATACAGACAGCAAATTGTATCCCAGGTTCTCAACCAAAGCAACATCTTTGAGAGTGAAATTCGAATTAATTCTTACCACACCTTTACCTTTCACTCTACTCCTTCGATTGTTTCCGAAGGTGATATGTTCCCTTTGCTTGGTTGTGGTGAGGCTGGAGAACCAAGCTGCCTCTCCGGTCATGTGGCGCGAACAACCGGAGTCCATGATCCACGTGCCCTCCAAGCCTCGATCTGTCGCCTACACATGATAAGAATATCTCGATCGCTCAGTGCTGGGGTGAGTGAAATAAAGACGAGGCATCCAGCACTGAGTGACACAAGTAGTAGGCACAGTAAAAGTAGACGGTCTACGCACATGATAATCTGAATGATGCAAAGTGCGAGGTCTACCTACATGCAGTGATCGAAAAGCATGACGAGGTCTCCTACTCTGACGAGGTACAAAGCTACTCGCCCGAGGTCTAACACCATATGGAATATGGTGAACACCTCGAGGAGCAAAACCTCTCTGAGAAGCACGAGGAGCCTCGAAAACAGGACGAGAGTAGAACACAGACTCATGCATACCTAAAGATGGGTAATGCATGTCCCGGTAACTCATCGCCTGAGAGCGTCGCTCATCCTTGATGCGACGAAAACAGAACCCAACCAAATGACCCGCCCGCTGACAGTAGGAACAGTGAAAAATTCTCTTGGGGGCACTCTCATGGGTCATAGGAGCAACTCTCACAGGCTCCTTGGGTTTCTTCTGAGTGGTTTTCTTGGGAAGATTTTTCTTGGCAGGAGGAGTGGTTTTCTTTGGTGGTTGGGTAGGCTTTTTGGCTAATGGGGTGTCTAGCAGAGCTCTCTCTTTCTCTAGAGTAGTGGGAGAGGTAAAAACAGTTTTAGTCTTACTGTCTGAAGGTATCCTCTCAAAACCCAAACCTAGAGCTACCCCTGCTCTGTCAGCACACAACTTGGTCTTGGCTAAGAGCAAATTCATCCTACCCTTTCCCTCAGTGCATTTATTAACCACGGAAAGAAGGTATTCATTTTCTGACATGAGGTTTTCAGCTCGCTCTCTAGCAGTGCCTAGCTGGTCCTTAAGGGTAATGCATGTGTCACAAACAGGTTGCACATCCTTAGAACTACCGGCCCTCTCCAATCTAGCCTCTAAATCATGAACATGTTTATCACGTAAATTAATGCTCTCGCATAATAATGAACAGTTCATGCAATCAATAACATCATGAGGTCTAGAATCCACCTCCAAAAGCTGCTTTTGTGCAGTCTCAAGCTCAGATAGAGTTTGAGCATGAACAGAACGCAACTGAGCAAGCTCACCCATGATAGTGGTACAAGAATCACATTCAGCATCATTAAACTTAGACTTAAGCATGGCATATTCAGTAGAAACAGTTTCTAGCCTAAGTCTAAGGTCTTTTCTTTCTCTAGCGGCTTGCACAAGCAATCTATCCTGACCAAGAACTACTTCATTCAGCTCATCTAGTTTTATTGAAAGTTGGTCATAGGATAGAGTTACCTCAGATGAGTCAAGCTCATCGCCGTTGTGATCGCTGTCGGCCATGAAGCAAAGGCCGGTGAACTCTCGTCCCTTCTTGTCCTTCTTGTCCTCCTTCCTTGGGGACTCCTCCTCCTCAGAGCTCGACTTCTCAGTTGAGGACGTGTCGATGTCGCTGAGAGCAGCAACAAATGCTCTAGAAGCGGCCTTGGCTACTTTCTTAGCCATCTTGCCGCGCTTGCCCTTCACAAAGGGTTTCCTCTCCTTTTTGTGGTATTTGGGGCGCTCACTCTCATCTCTCTTCTTGAGCTTAGGGCAATTGGCCTTAATGTGAGAGGTGTCGCCACATTCAAAGCAACCACTAAAACCACTTCTCCTCTGATCCCGTCTCTCATGGTGAAAACGGGTGAACCTTCTGGCAATGAGAGCAAGCTCATCATCATCCAGAGTGTCCACCTGCTCCTTTGTGACGGAGACCAGGGAGGACAAAGCAAAACCATCTGCAAGAACACAAGTGCCAGATGTGCTTGGTTCTGCAGTGGTGCCATGGCTAGTGCTAGAAACCAATGCCAATGGATGTGGCAAAGAGCTTCTGTGCACTGCAAGAGATGCCTTGGCAATCTCTGTGGACTTCAGCTTGCTGAAGAGCTCATCACAGGTCAATGTGTCATAACTTGCAGACTCCTCAATGCTGGATATCTTCACTTCCCATATGCTACGGTCAAGAGCATAGAGAAGCTTGATAGCCCTATCATGGTCATTGTAAGCAAGCGTCCCGTTGGATCGCAAGTTACTCACTATCGCATCAAAGCGAGAAAACATGGCATCTATAGATTCACCAGGTGCCTGCACAAACAGCTGATACTGTTGGTTGTATGTGCTTTGGCGCCTGGCCTTAATCTGTGTAGAGCCCTCATGAAAAATAGTGAGTGTTGTCCAAATTTCCCTAGCAGTCCTAAAGTGCTGCACCCTATCAAACTCACTCCGGCTCAAACCAATGAACAGTATATTCCTAGCCTTGGAGTTGGCATTATACTGATCTTTTTCTGTTTGAGTAGTGCGAGTCTCAGGGATGGAGTATTGTGAGTCCACAATCTCCCAAATTGCATTTCCTTGGCTTAGCAAGTAAGCCTCCATGCGCACCTTCCAGTATGCAAAATCAGTCCCATCGAACAGAGGAATTTTACTGCCTCTATCCATGTCGCCAATAGATCACAAAACCGGTTAAGGTCAACTGGTGATCTTAACCTAGCTCTGATACCAATTGTTGGACCGGAAATGGCGACCAGAGAGGGGTGAATGGGAGCTTTTAAAATTTCGGGCTAAAAATTAGCCTTCGGTATTAGTTCTGTCTTCCGCGGAACAGGCTTCGAACACTACCTTCGGAGGTCTGGTTCGGAGGTCCTATGACAGCTCCGAACACAAGCTTCGCAGGTCCAAAAGTTCGAAGCCAAGAAGACTTCTCTCCACGTACAACCCTCGAAAATCTACTCTGCTAAGTCCGTGCAGGCTCCGCACACAGGGTGCTTCGAGCAGGCTTCGCACTTCACCCTTCGCAAGAGTGGACACCCCACTGAGGACTTCGACCAAGTACTTAGCAGCAGCAACTAGTGCTGGGCTTCGTACACGAAGGTCTAACCGCACACTAAAAGACTTCGCTAGGGGCTTCGACACAAGAAGCAAAACGGGCTTCGATCAGGGCTTCGCTAGTAAGCATTGAGGTCTAGCCTCCAGTTACACAGAGCGAACGCGCACTGAAAAACACACCTCGCACAAAACACCCTTCGCCTAGACAGGCTTCGGTACACTACAACTAGCGAGGTATGTAACACGAGCTCAAGCAAAAAGCACACAAAAGAAGGGCTTCGCCGCTTGAACAAGGAACACAATAAAATTGAACTCTGGATGAATACAACGAAGTGTGTGGCTACAGGAGCTCAACAGTAAATGCTCAAAGTGTTAAATGTTACCTACCGAGCCCCCATATTTATAGCCCACAGTTCACCCAAAGGAATTGACTACTTTACCCCTAGGGTTTACATTGGTTTTGTCTCTACAGAACTGAGGGGTACAAAAGGTAGTCAACTTTATTGGAGGCTTCTCTGTCAGCCTTTGCAGAGGGGACAGCGCCAGCTTTTTGCAGAGCAGACACTGTCAGACTTGCAGCCTTTGACCTTTCCGAAGCCCCCCTTCGCACGCGAGGGGTGCGGTAGCTTTGGTGAGAAGCCTTGAGCCAGATGGCCTTCGCTTCACCGAAGACAGCCTTCGATACAGTGACGGTTTTGAGCCGAAGCCGTCAAAGCCCTTGGGCCTTCGCACCAACACCTCCGAAGTGGACCACCACGGCTTCGCAGCTACTCCCAGCTCGAACTCCGTCAGTCCGTGTACCGAAGCCATGCAGGCCGAAGTACCTCAAGACAACCACACTCCGAAGCCCCACCTTCGGAGTACCACCCTTCGAAGTCCCTCCTTCGTACAAGGCCTCCGCACGAAGCATTCCATGAGCACTTCGTCGCAGTGTCTCTCCCCGAGCACACTCCTCGACGAGCCTCACCCGGACCATGCCTTCGATGCGCCTCGACTTCTGAGACCTTCGTCGGGTACCTTCGAATGTCTCCCTCCGGAGCACACTTCGAACTCCTTGCCTCCGCAGAGGACTTGATCCACCAAACTCCGAGGTCACTCCATCCGGAGTACCTTCGAAGTGCCTCACCTCCGAGGACTTTGTCTCGGAGCACCTTCAGCCGGAGCCACGCTCCGCACTCTCTGCCTTCACCTGGCGCACCTCGACTCGAGGACCGACCCGGACCCCTTCGCAGCCACCGTGACGGAGCTCCCCGCTCCCCTGGCATCAAGCCTCCCGCTTGACCCAGGTTCACCTGCCGCGAACCTGTCCGTCGCCTCCGAAGTCCCTGCGCACCACAGACAAGCAGACAAGTGTTTCCAGTACTCCGGAGACCTCTCCGGGTTAGCAACCTCCGGCACACACTCCAGTGTACCGCCCAAAGTACCGAACCCTTCGGTACACACCCAGTCATCGTGTACTGTCGGACCCCTCCGACACGCACACTCCACTGCAACAGCTACAGCAACCAAACCACCGAACACCCTTCGGTGAAACCACCTTCGAACATCCTTCGGAGGCCCAACCTCTGAATCCCCTTCGGAGGTACCCTCCTCCGAACACCTTCGGAGGTACCCCTTCGAAACAGAGGTTAACAGCCTGTCAATCACTCATCACAAACACTGAAACCAACACTTGGTTTCTCAGATAGTATATCCTTGCTTACTTCGGCAGTAATAGCACCACAGCTATCTCGAGGAACTAAAAATCGAGGGCATTTATAAGCTTTTAGAAGATCGAAGGTAGCCCATAATGAGCGAAGTTCGTCGTTAATGTCTAACACTTCGATATCTTCCATATGAGGCAAAGCCTAAAAATATGATAAACAAATTTTCATTGATAAATGTACATAAGCACAAAGCTTTACATAGTCAAAAATCCTAAGATGTATCTAAACTTGCGGATTCGGAGGAGGCTGACTGCTTGAAGCTTGGGTCCGAGCTTGCTTCTGGCGTTGTCCTTCGTCGATCTAGGCCTTGATCGCAGAGCGACCTTCGGCTCTCCATGAAGTTTGGAAGGCTCGCCAGGCAGCAGCCACACCTTTGGAAGGAGTCAGAAGCTGCTCGTCGTCGAAGGTAATTGGACCCTCTCCTGCGCCCGGAGTTATCGATCGGCCCAGATTCTCGTAATAACGAAGTAGGCCAACAGCAGCCACTTGTCCGGAGAGTTCTCCGTACCAAATGCCTGCTATCTTCATCTGCTTCGCTACTCCTTGAATCCTTTTCAACTGGCGCAGAAGAGAAATGTTATCATCAGAAGGAAGTGTTCTGGTAGTACCGAAGTACTCCAGAACACCTAGCAGTTGATTCATAACTTCCGCAGCTACCTTCTCAGACTTCATCTTATCTTCGATTAGCACATCCTTCGCCGAAGTTACTTCTTCCAGAATTCCAGAAAGTCTAGCAGTCTCTGTAGTTAAGGAATTCTTTTGGTTCAAAAGCTGGCTAGCTTCCTCTTGAAGTCTGACAAGCTCGGTCCCCGCAGTAGCGTGCTCCGCCCACATTCTTTCAATTTCTGCTCGAAGCACAATTCTTTCTGCTTCGAGCTCCTTATTTGCAGCCTCCAAACCTTGTCTGGCCCTGCGCTTCGTTGACACTATACTATCCATCTGAACCACTCGGCCTTCGGAAATAGTGAGATTCCGTTGAAGAGTTTCATTTTCCTCTAGAAGGCGAGTGATTTCTCGTTCATTTGATATATTCGCAGCTCGGGTCAAGACTGTTTGCTGCGAAAAGAAAAAATCAAGGTAAGAAATTATTTGTATGTAAACTTAATGTTATTTCACAGATGCTTCGTACCTGGTAGGCTCCGCGCTCCATAGCAGCGTTAAGCTCCGAGCTCTTCGCCTCGCTTAGAATGGCCACCAAATTCGTCTCCCCAATGTCGCGACTAGCTCGATCCAAAGGCTCGAGCAAAGTCCGGAGACCAGTTCTTTGCTCTAAGAAAGGAGCTAGAAGGGGGAGCATACTTATCGCTTGTTGGTCATCTTCGTTTAACGAATGGCCGGAGTGTTGGCCTGTAGTCTTCGGAGCCCCCGGAGACTGACCCCCCTCGGTAGATTGACTCTCGTCTGTTGACTCAGACGGAGTTGATCCGGAGCTCGCAGCAGGGAGGGAGTCTATTTTTCTTTTGCCTCTTCCAGGCCCCATTTGAGTGGCTCTTGGGATTGGCTCCGAAGTCGTCGAAGGTCCAGGGATTATATCTTCTTGACGGACCTCTTCCACAGAAGTGGACTCTGTAAAAACAAAAGTATTATACATCGTATAAATACGCAAAATGAACATAAAAGAATTATTCGAAGTTTACCTTCGACATTCTGGCGAGGAGTAATCATTGGACTGTTTGGCGGATCGAAGGCGAGATCTTCGTCCGAATCAGCCGTCCAATCTTCGACTGCAGGAACATTTTCTTGGACAGTCCTTGTTGCCTCTTCAGGAATCGAAGCCATAGTGACTTCGACTCCACTCTCATCCACAGGAACTTCGTCCTGAGGTAAATCCTCTTGAACTGCCGAAGTCCTTGGTTGCTCAAGGTTATCTCGAGACTCCGGCACGTTCGCGGGTACTTCAGCTTTTGCAGTCCTTTGAGATGCATCTTCGTCTATCAGACGCACAAGCAATCTCCCTTCGTCCTCTTGGGAGTCAGAGACTGAAGCCCTTGGGCTCGAAGGTGCTGGATTCTTTGGTTTCCGAGCCACCTTCTTGACCGGAGTCTTGGCGGAGCTCGAAGTCCCAGCTTCGGCTTTCCTCTTTTTGGGTCCTTTCTCCGAAGGCACCCAATCCATGAAAGGGGGCGGAGTGATTTCCAGCATTCCCCACACTCTGTTAAATCTTTCTCAACTCCCGACCAACTTGATTCTCCATTCTTTTTCGGTCGGAGTTGGAGCGCCCAAAATCTTCTCCGAAGCCCGTACGATTTGCTCCGAAGTAATAGGGGCTGAAGAAGCTAAAAAATGAATTAAGTTAGTTACTTCTTCGAATGAATATGCATAATATATGTTGTTTTCGAGGTTACCTGCAGGGCTCGAAGTCGAAGTAATTTTTCGGAGACCGCCTTCCGAATCCTCTTCGAAGATGATAGGCCAGTTGGCCATCAACGGAGGAATTTGTAACCCGAGGAATTCTTCGGCTAAGTCTCGCATGCTCAACCTTCGACTGATCTTCTGAAGTAGGCTGAGGCGAGCTTCGAGCTGACCTTGGTCTGGATGCACTAGGGCTTCCTTCCGGAAATGGATGTCTTTCAGAGGTCCGGCTAGAGGGTTGCTCGCCCCAACTTCAGCATAGAACCATCTCATAACCCAGTCAGTATACCATCTAGCATTGATGGCCTTAGCAGGAAACTGAAGAGCGTATTCATCCTGAAGCCTGAAGTTAATACTTCCGAAGGCTACTACTACTTTTTCACCTCCGGGGCCTACGAAGGTTTTTGGCTGGCATGAAGCTCTGTGCAGTGCAGCGAAGATCTCTGCCCTCCCCTCACAACCTTCGGCTCTCAACGCCCATTCGAAGATAGCTAAACGAGCTACTGCGTTCGGAGAAAGTTGAGGGAGAGTGACGTGAAACAAATCAAGTACCTCGGCCAAGAAGTCCACTACCGGAAGGCCTAAACCAGCTTCGAAGAAGGCTTCGAAGACGACCACTTCTCCGGGCCTTGGTGACGGGATTAGTTCCTTTCCAGGTTTGCGGATCATGACTCCCGCACTAATTTTCCCCTCTACTGCGACCGCCAGTGATTCTCTTTTGCAGGTATAAGGTCCCAGTTGGAAAGATTGATCCAAATATTTTGTTGATGGCGGGCAGAGACCTTGATCGCCAACATTTTGGGGATTTCCTCCTCCCGCCGCCATGGATGCCGTTGCGGGTGTTGGAGGTGCCGTCGCCAATGCCGTAGCCGCTGCTGCTGCAGCCGCCTGCTGTCGAGCCAAGGCCGAAGTGGCTCCAGTACTCTTGGATTTCGCCATTGAAGCTATTGGATTGCTTTGGAGGAAGAATGGAGGCTAGGGCTCAAAGGGTGTTTGTTGTTTGCAAGAGAGCTGTGGAAAGGTACTCAGGAAAGTTCTAGGCCCTCTATTTATAGCCTAGACTTTACATTTTTTACCGTTAGTCCATGCTGTTTCGCATTCTTGCCCGTTACTTTTCTCCGAAATTAACGCATTCCGTAACTTCCGTTAGAAGAAGGAAGCTAACAGCTATTTCTTCTAAGTCTAAAAGGCTTTCAAGCTTCTTGAGTCGGTTCTAAGATAGTTCGAAAGTAATTGTCCTAAAACTGATTCGAAGTTTTATATCTCCATACATTTCGGAGATAAGTTAAAATCTAATAACCCCTACGCCTGGTTATTTTTTCTTTCGTATACTGCTCTCCTAACATTACAGGCTTAACGGAGAAGCGTATTCGAGGGGCTACTGTTGGGGGAAAATATTCCATCCTCAGGGTTATTGCAGCAACAGCGCAAAAGCAGATAATGGATTCAAAGGTTTCCCAAACATGCATCTTCGGAGATGTCCTGAGTCAAGCTCGAAGTATGAAAAAGGACCTTGGTTCGAAGTATATCTTCGAACTAAGGCTCTTTAAGATCTTTTCTGCCAGCTAAGATGGAAGACTTATCTTATTTCTCATTATATTAGTCTTTTACCATTTTAGCCCTATTGAGGGTACCGAATAGTTTCCACTATGTCGGTTGTAATAGAGGGGTAAATAGGTCTTTTCCTTAATGTTTGGGCCTATAAATACCCCCCGTTTAACCCTGTAATAGGGACCGAATACAAGTTATTCAATACACACATTCGAACTATTCTAAGTTGTTATCCTTTCGGAGGCTTAGAACAGTTCACTTCGCAAACACTTCATTTGTTAGTTTCTAATCTACAGAAACCTGTTAGCGTAATCTTTTACGCCAACAGTTAATGCTATAAACAAAGCTCATTTAATACTTGAGTCTAGGTAAACTACAAATAGGTAAAAGATTTTTTAAAAAACTAAGGGTAATAGGTACTCCCTCCGGTACATAAAAACAAGTCGTTTTGGACATAATTTCACATATCAAGGAGCAATTAATTGGTGTGTACTTTCCATATTTATCCATATTAAATATAGTGCAAGAGTAAATATAGCAAGAAAAACAAGAAAGAAATAGTACTACTTGAGGAGTATAGTTATCCAAAATACATAATAAAATGCAAAACAACTTGTTCTAGCAAACTCTTGATACAAACCTAAAACGACTTGTTTTTGTGTACCGGAGGGAGTAGTAGATTTTTGGATGGAGGGAGTACAAAAGATCATTTGCATTGAATACAATATAATCATTGATAGACATGTGCATTAAATGTAGGCTAACCTAGTGCTTTAAGACACATAAAGACTAGTTCTTCACCCACACCAAGGGGGTGTTTGGTTTGGGGCTGCTAAAGTTTAGGGACTAAACTTTAGTCCCTTTTAGTCTCTAAATTGTCAAACATGGGGACTAAAAGGGACCCAAAACCTTGCTAAAAGGGATTAAAAGTACTACTTACCTCACATCCATCACTCTTCTTTAGTCTTTTAGTTCTTAGAACCAAACAGGAAGAGACTAAAGTTTAGTCCTATAAAAAAAATGAGCTAAAGTTTAGTTTAGTCCCTAAAGGAACTAAAAAGGCCCCAAGTTGATGCAAGTGCTCCTCATGGATCCATCCTACTCGTGATTGGTTTTTCATCCTTTTTTGGTGCTCGGCTCTTCACCTTGTCGCACTATCCTACTTAACCAATTCAGGAGTGGTTACGTAGGGTAGTCAAACAATCGTATTGACAAAATCAACAGAATCAAAACGAAGTCGATGAACACGAAGAACAGCACACGCACACGAGAGTTTTTTTTGTGGGAAGTCCAGCAACAACTGAACTCCTCCGATTTTCATTCAAGCTTTTATGTCATGCAGAATAGCTAATGCAGTATGCTGCCGATCCATTCGCATCAACCTGCGCACGCCACGCTCCACTCGCAACGTGCACGTACCCAGCTAGCTAAGGACTCGGACGCGGACAGTTAGTGCATGCGCACCATGCAGAATACAAAGAACTAAGCAACAGAACTCAGCTAGCAACCAGGACAGGCTCTGGGCCAGCTTATTTGCGGAAGGAAAAATGCAACCTAGGCTACTGAATTAACTAACAATCTCCCCCTGATTTAGTAGCCGTCCAGCTTGATCACGCCGATCCTTCCGCGTAGTTCCTGAAAGCGCACCCTAGCAAGGGGCTTTGTCAGAATGTCCGCGAGTTGATCTGCAGTCCCCACTGAATCCACTTCAACTTCACCATGCTCAACACATTCTCTGATGAAATGATACTTCGTCTTGATGTGTTTGCTCCTGCCATGAAGAACCGAGTTCTTGCTTAGAGCTATTGCAGACCTGTTGTCAATCAAGATGCGTGGTGCAGCTATTTGTGTCCCCATCATCTCCTCTAGCAGCCGCTTGAGCCAAACAGCCTGGCATGCCGCTCCCGTGCCGGCAATGTACTCAGCTTCACATGACGAAAGGGCAACTACTTTCTGCTTCTGCGAACTCCAAGTTGCAGTGCCGTCTCCCAGGAAGAATAACGCACCCGAAGTGCTTCGACTGTCGTCGATATCACCTGCCATATCACTGTCACTATACCCCAAAATATTGAAGCTTGCACTCTTCCTTCTAGGATACAACAGACCAAAGTTAATAGTCCCTGCCACATAACGCAGAATTCTCTTGACTGCATCCAGGTGTTCCTGCTTTGGAGCTTCCATGAAGCGGCTCAGATAACAAACACTGTATGTTAGGTCTGGTCTTGTATGAAGCAAGTATCGGAGGCTTCCAATCAAGCTGCGATACATGGTGGCGTCTACAGGTGTTGACACACTCACCTTTGACAGTTTCAATTTTGCTTCCATGGGAGTTGCACAATGATTACAGTCGTCCATTCCTGATTTCTGAAGCAGCTTAGTTGCATATGCACTTTGGCTCAGATAAATACCTTGGTCATTCTGTTTTACCTCAATTCCCAGGTAGTATGACAAAGCACCAAGATCACTCATTCGGAATACTTCCTTCATTTCCCTCTTGAATTGATTCAGCTCCTGATCTGACTCCCCCATAATAATCAAATCGTCGACATAAACTCCCACCACAAGTCTCACACTGTTCTTGACTCGAGTGTACAGTCCATGCTCTGCTTTGCACTTGCTGAAACCAAGTTCATGCAGTACTGAATCCAATTTCGAATTCCAAGCTCTCGGCGCTTGTCTCAGGCCATAGAGCGCTTTGTGTAACTTGTACACCCTCTGCTCTTGTCCCTTCTTGATGAAACCTGGAGGTTGTGATACATAGACTTCTTCCCCCAAATCACCATTGAGGAAAGCGGATTTAACATCCATATGGTGTACCAACCAATTTAAATGTGCAGCAAGTATAAGCATCACTCGTACTGATTCAAGCCTTGCAACAGGAGCGAACACTTCATCGAAGTCTATACCTTGCCTTTGCACATAGCCCTTCGCCACTAACCTTGCTTTATGTTTCACAATTTCTCCATGTTCATCATACTTGAGCTTGAAAACCCATTTCAAACCAATCGGCTTGTGGCCCTTTGGCAATTCAACTAAAGTCCATGTCTGGTTCTCATTGATTGAGCCCAACTCCTCCAGCATGGCAGTGTGCCACTGTTTGATTTTCAGAGCCTCCTCCACAGTGCTTGGCTCATCACCGATCGCAGCAAGTAGCTCTTCAGTGAGTTGAATGTGAGCTGCACCAGGCTCCTGATTTCCCAGTAAGTCAGCCATGGACCTAAACCGAAGAGGAGCTCCATCCGCCTCTTCATCAATGTCAGGGATACCCGACGGTGGCGAGGCATGCTCGACCGCCCTGGGCGCCTCCAAGGCTGGGGACATGTGCGGCTCAGACTCGTGCGCCCTCCCACTTGTCGATGCCCTCGCTGGCGAGCCATCTCCCGGAGCGTTCAGAGGAGCTCCCATCTGTGCAACGCCATGAGTGGCTGGATGAACTCCCCCAGCCACAATGTACTCCATGCGAAAAGGTTCACCATCTCCGATCTCTTCTTCACTCCAATCCCACGGACGATTTTCTTCAAATACCGCATCCCGGGAGACATGAACACGCTTTGTCGCTGGGTTATAGAACCTCCATGCCTTTGAGCCTGGTTCATACCCGATGAATACCATCATCGTGCTGCGATCTTCTAGCTTGCTGAGTTGCTTGCTTCCCTGTTTTACATGTGCAACACAACCAAATGTGCGAAGGAAATGTACTGTGGGTTTAATGCCATGCCAAACCTGTAACAGCCCCAAAATTAAAAGGGAATAAAATAAAGGAAAAATAATATTAAATGAATTTCTGAATATTATTATTTAAGAAAATACTAAAAGAGCCCTATTAAAGCCAAACAGAGACAAATATTCAAAATTTGGACTGGAAAATTTTATGGGATAAACTAGAGGCCAAGAAATATTTTTGAGAATTTTTACAAAATTTTATCAACAGTGCTTCAAGCCTTAAACAAATAAACCAATTTCAGGAATTATTTTAAACAGAAAAACAATTTTAAATATTAATGGGCCGCAACCCCATATTCCCCTCCCAAAGCCTTTCGGCCCAGCCCATTTCCGCCCCTCTCGCTGACAGGCGGGGCCAACCTATCGGCGCCAACCCCCCCTCTCTCCTCTCCCGCGCCCCGACCGGCCCCACTAGTCAGCCATACACGCTCGCCCTCAGTCTCTGGCAACCTTGGCCCGCTTGTCGGCGCGCTCTGTTTCGCCGGCAGCCACTGACAGGTGGTCCCCACCTGTCAGGATCGTCTTCAACAATGGAAGGGGATCCCTCCCCTTCCATCCCGACGGCCCCCTTGCCTTTTTCGCCACCGCCGGCCACCGACTGCCGCAATTAAGCCCCGCCAAGACTTGCCGTGACCTGGCGATCACCTTCCATGCTTTCCCGACGCGGTTTCACCCAATTGGAAGAAGATCCGAGTGCATGGAAGATGACCGGAGTACTCAAGGAAATCCCCTCGGGTTTCCTTCATTTTTCATGCCATAACCACGCCGGCGAGCCCTATAAAAGGCCTCCCACCCTCGCCGCAACCGAACCACACCGCTAGAGCCTAGTCATCGCAAATCCCGACGGCCGCCACCCCCTTTTAGGGTTTTCCCCTGTTTCCCCTCCGGCAGCCCCTCACCGGCGCTCCGGACCACCGCCGCCCTCACCGACAGCACCAACCGAACCATCGCCACACCCTCTACCCCGGCCCCACCTCCGTTGGGTCAGAACACCGCCGGAGCGCCTCGCCGTCGTCGGACCCGAAGGCCTCCTCCGCCTCTTCTCGCCGCCGATCGCCGCCTCTGTCCCGCCGACGCCACCTCTGGTACGGATGCACTCCCCTCACTCCCCTCTTCCCATTTTTGCAGTCACCCGAGGCCTTAGGCCATCGCCATCGCCGGTGGGCGCTCGCCGTCGTTCGGCCGGCGCTGGGGACGAAGCCTCCTGGCTCCCCCGTGCCGCGAGCGTGCCGGACGCGCGTTCTACCGTGCGATCGTGGATGGACGGCCGAGATTAAATCACTTAAGTGATTAGATCTCAGCCACCCATCCCGGCGAAGGGGTATGGGGTGATCTGGGCCGTCCAGATTCACTTACACGCCCCGCCTCACCAGTCATCGTTGGATCTGGATCCAACGGTCCAGATCCAATCGGTGCAGCGCACAGTGCGCGGGTCCATGGTGGACCTGGCTCACCGTGGACCCGCAGTTGTTTTCTGGTTTAAAAATAATTCAGAAAAATAGTTTAAACTTCCAAAATTCATATCTTGCTCAAATTAACTCCAAATTTCACCATTTTAATTCTGGAAAATTTGTCTTTTCATTCTCTGCACACTTATGCAATAAAAATAATATGTTTATTTGGCACATAATAATCTTATTAAATAATAAAGAAAATTCCCCTTTAAGGTTTAATTCATATTTCTATTAAATAATTCAGATAAATCTTTAAAAATTTATAAATTAATTCCAGAAGATATAATGACTCCATTTCACTGTTATTAATACACTAAAAATGGAATAACCATTTTGTCCATGATCTTTTATTTAAATTCCCAAATACCCCTTGTTGGATTTAATTAATATTCCCTTTAAATAATACAGAAAAACTCTTAGAAATTTATATAATAATTTTAGAGGATCTATTAACTCCAGTACATTGTTTATAAACCAATAAAAATGTAACAATTCATTTTGCCCATTATAATTCATTCAATAAACATCCCCTAGGCCCAGTTAATAATTAACTCATATAATAGAAATATAACACTTTGCAAAAATATCATGAAAATGACATAATAAATTCAAAGGACTTAATGACTTGATTCCACTGTTTCAATGCAATAAGAAACATGTTCTCGCTATGCCCACTTTAATCTATTAACTAATGTTGCAAAAACCCTTGTAGGATAAATTAAGTAATTTATATAATAGAAGTTAAACACTTTATAAAAATTTCATGACAACTCATATAATAACTTCAGAAAACCTAACCACTGGAGTTCACTATTTTTAATAAAACTAGAATATTCATCTTGTCCACTTTATTCCACTAAATGATATTGCAAAGGCCCTTTTAGGACATTTAATTAAGGCATTTAAGAAGAAGTCAACCCTTTATGAAACTATCCTAAAACTTATATAACAAACTTCAGAAGATCTAAATAAACCTGATGTCAATATATTAATGCCATAAAAACATTAAGGTCATTTTATAACTTTTTACTTCAACTTTAAAAAGGGAGAAGTAAAACCCCCTTAGGAGGAATAATTATATCAAGCTATAAAAATTAAGGAATCTCATTAAAAATTAATCTTAAAATGTTTAAATAACAATACCCTAAAAAAGTTAAGACTCTATCTCCTTTACTTAATCCAACATAAACATGTATGTTAGTATGATTGATTGTTTTGGATTGTTTATTGAATGCTTTATTTACTTTTCCGTATCGAGAAGACTACGACGTCGTCGAAGATCCGGAGTTCTAACCCGAGGTTCCACCTTCACCATTCACGGATCAAGGCAAGTCATCGACCACCTCTGTGGAAACAGTTGATCATATTTGAGCCCATGTTTTAATAAATTGTCGCTATAACTCATAGGTTAATATTGCATTAGTCCAATAATCAAGCCTTACACTTATATTTATTAGATCCCCGTCCTTGTGTGCAAACCCAAGCCATGCTTATTGAGCCTTAACTCCTTGTCACTCTGCTATAACAATATTAGCTAGTGCCCAATGTACCGGCACAACTGCTATAGGATATAAAGAATGAGTCGTAGATAGATGGATTCTGGTATATGAAATACCCCGTTATTCTTGTCTCTGGACTCTATGGAGTTGGCTAAGTTATAAGTATGGTGGGTTCTGGGTGCAAGCTCGGAAACTGGTTGGTCGCACCCGGGGCACTATAAGGACCGGTCTGCGGGATCTGTTGCAAAGCACTTCCGTACCAACCACAAGTCTAATGGGTAAGTCCTAACTGGAAGTGTGGAACACTCCGTCTCTCGGCACCATAGTGGAGGGGGCAAGGGGCTAGCCTGCGGGCGACTTGTACCAAAGGAGGCTCAAGGGGGGGTATGGTGGGGCACCGACGCGTCGGGACACCATATGAAACCTATAAGAGGGTGATGTTGAGTCGGAGAGGACCATATGGAAGGTTTTGGCACGAGTTCCCGTGAAATGGGTCATCTCGTTACACTTCGGTGTAAGTGATGAGTGCGTGCCTTGTGGGTACAGTGGTACATCTCTGATCAGAGTAAATTCAATCTTTTCGAAAAGCCGAGCCCACGGTCAAGGGCGGGTTGTGTGACTACTCGCAGTTAGTTTACAATTGTTTGAAGGTTTGAGTTATTCATGGCATGTAAGGACTGTTGTGCGAGGAGGTGAAACGTACTCCTCGAGTTAGAAGATGATGATGCATACACATGTTTACTTTTCAGTACTAATAAATTGATCACACTTAATGCTTTACAAATATGCTGCTTCCGCAAAACTAGCCACTTTCTCCCTTGTTATTTACCTTGCATTATAATTGCATTCGGTGGCTTGCTGAGTACATCTGTACTCACCCCGTTGACTTACACCATCAGAGCCCGTCTACTACGAGGAGGATGAAGGTCTGGAGTAGCGACCCAGTCAAGGCGAGACTGGAAGGAGGCGTTCATCTAGGACCCTTATTTTATTAGTTTCTCTTCATCTTTATTCACTTTTGTATTAACACGGTCTACGAACCGTGAAGGCTTGCCCGTATTGTACGTGGTCGCATGATGAACGTCTTGTTTTATTGATTTTCTATGGAATTTCAATAAAGTCCTGATTTATTAAATCGGGGCGCGACAAGATGGTATCAGAGCCGACTTGACTGTAGGAAGCCAAACAGACCTGACCCTAGGACTTATACTTACTATATTTTCCTACAAACTGCTTACCTTCTCATCTTCTGAAGTTTTCACAAAAATTTCTCTCTTTTGTAGATGCCGGTCCATACCATGAGCGGGACTCTTCGTGACGAGGCCGGATTCATCCGCGAGCTTCGCGTGCTCGTCGACTTCTTGGGGTTTCCCCATGAGCCTGCGTTCCACGGGATCTTTCCCGATGCGAACGAGAGCTACTGCGAGGTCACGGTTGTTATCCGCCCCTCTTCCACGCAGCCACCCTTCTACACCCATGGAGTCGGAGGACCTTCCTTCGTGGTGGCCAGCCAGCGAGCCGCTCTCCAGTCCCTCGCCGAGCTTCGACTGGTATACGACTGCCACCTCCGCGACACCATCTACCGCTTCATGCCCATGCGCACACCCGGGAGTCACCGCAGCATCTACATCAACTCCCTCCCTCAGGACAACTCCGCCATCGCCCGCACCATGAGACTCTTGGAGGCTATGGACAACCTTCACACGGAGGCCGTCCTCGACGCAGATAGCCAGCACGACACCATCGACTTCTACCGTCACTCATCGGAGAACCTGGCCCGCGAGAATGCTGAGCTCCGTCGACAAGTTCAGCAGAAGCCCCAGCTGACTCTCGAGGTAGAGGAGTTGAGGCGTCAGAACGAGCTTCTACGCCAAGGCGCCATGGTCAATACCCAGCTCCGCCAGCAGCTCAAAGACTTGAAGAAGGATCTTGAGGAGACCGCACCCCTTCTGCCTCGCAAGAAGAAACCCCTTCGGATCCCCACCGTGAGGCCCAAGAGGATCTCCCACAGTGCTCCACCCGCCGGACCGTCAAGTTCCTCGACCGTCTCCCGCGAGCCCGTGATCGAGTCATCCCCTGAGCTACCATAGACGTAGATTTCCGGTTGATTGCTTTTCTTTTTACTTGATTGTATTACCATCCATGTCAAAAATAAGGCATGAATGAATATATGAAATCGCAAGAACGATACATTTTGAAATAAAAGCTTAATCACATTTCCTCTTTCCTCATGCACCTATTAGGTCATAATCCCAATATAAAGGAGAGAATCTACCTCTAGTTTCAACTCAACATAATTCATTCGTCGCCATTCTGCAAGATCAACTCCAATCATGAAGTCAATACATGTTGTCAGGAAAGCCCTAACTTAGCCAAACCCAATCTATGAAGATGTAGATCTAAAGCCTCTAGTGTAAAGAAGTGATTCCTAACTAAAACATATCCATGACCTTCTAGCCTTTCTGAATCTCGGGACGAGATTCTTGTTAAGGAAGTTAGGATTATAACACCTAGATTTTCGCGAGGCATTAAAAATAAAATTTCCCCTTAATAAATAAATTTCAAGAAAAGGATTTAGTATAAATCAAGAAAGAGGAAAGCTAAAATATGGGCCTAAAAATTTCATTTAAATAACAATTAGCTAGAGTATTCTCCTAAAAATTCTCCTAAGCATTAAATTGCATTCCAAAAATTTTCTTGAATTTTTGGTACGAAGGAATTCAATAAGATATAATCAACATCACTTCATCTTAAACCTCTAACACTAATAGAATATATTACAACATGAATGTTGAGTGAATCATTTATATTAAAAATAATATAAGGCATGAGTGTGAAAGATGGTAAGGAACTAAAATAAGGTATGTAAGCATCTAGGTCAAATTATTCATCTTAGGCAATAAAACCAGTAACAATTTCCCCTTAATGATGGCACCTTCTTTTTGAACCCTTCAACTTCAGGATGGCCAATGACCAAGGATCAGAAGACCCACGCGACGGAAACACCTCAGGCAACCTACCTCAGTGGGGTGAAGCTGGACGTCAGCAGACCCCTGTTGTCTATCATCCCACACTTACGGAGATGATGACAAAACAGAACCAACTGATCGCCACACTGCTTACCCAGATGCAACAACTACAAAAGCAGATGCAAGAGCAGCAGGCACAGTTGTTCCGTCTCCAGCAACACCACCACGAGCTCTCCCTTCAGTTAATCTACGGGGACTTCACCAACATTCAGAGATTGGTGAACGAAGCAATCATGCCGGAATCCAGAGCAATTCCATCTCCAGCACCAACCCCTGCCAAGCCACGAACCACCCTAGGAGGACCAAGCACAGGCATCCCACCCCAAGCACCGCCAGCCAGAAGGACACCAGCGCAAGCTACCGGATACAAGAGGGACAGGAACGGCAAGCCGATTGTGTGCTACAACTGCCGCCAAGGAGGCCACTACGCCAACGAGTGCCCCTACCCCAAGCGGGTGCCATCCTCCATTGCAAAACCAGAGGGACATACTCTAGATCACCACAAAGAGAAACCAGATACAACCGAAGACACTCCCAATTTGATCTCAACCAACCCAGATCCGGAGATTGCTTTGCCTACTTCTGATGTAACTCCTCCTCCTAACCCAGAGCACCAGTAGAACTCAGTCCCTTAGTTTTCCCGAGGTTCGCTTCGAATCTCGAGGACGAGATTCTCTGTAAGGGGGATAGGATTGTAACAGCCCCAAAATTAAAAGGGAATAAAATAAAGGAAAAATAATATTAAATGAATTTCTGAATATTATTATTTAAGAAAATACTAAAAGAGCCCTATTAAAGCCAAACAGAGACAAATATTCAAAATTTGGACTGGAAAATTTTATGGGATAAACTAGAGGCCAAGAAATATTTTTGAGAATTTTTACAAAATTTTATCAACAGTGCTTCAAGCCTTAAACAAATAAACCAATTTCAGGAATTATTTTAAACAGAAAAACAATTTTAAATATTAATGGGCCGCAACCCCATATTCCCCTCCCAAAGCCTTTCGGCCCAGCCCATTTCCGCCCCTCTCGCTGACAGGCGGGGCCAACCTGTCGGCGCCAACCCCCCCTCTCTCCTCTCCCGCGCCCCGACCGGCCCCACTAGTCAGCCATACACGCTCGCCCTCAGTCTCTGGCAACCTTGGCCCGCTTGTCGGCGCGCTCTGTTTCGCCGGCAGCCACTGACAGGTGGTCCCCACCTGTCAGGATCGTCTTCAACAATGGAAGGGGATCCCTCCCCTTCCATCCCGACGGCCCCCTTGCCTTTTTCGCCACCGCCGGCCACCGACTGCCGCAATTAAGCCCCGCCAAGACTTGCCGTGACCTGGCGATCACCTTCCATGCTTTCCCGACGCGGTTTCACCCAATTGGAAGAAGATCCGAGCGCATGGAAGATGACCGGAGTACTCAAGGAAATCCCCTCGGGTTTCCTTCATTTTTCATGCCATAACCACGCCGGCGAGCCCTATAAAAGGCCTCCCACCCTCGCCGCAACCGAACCACACCGCTAGAGCCTAGTCATCGCAAATCCCGACGGCCGCCACCCCCTTTTAGGGTTTTCCCCTGTTTCCCCTCCGGCAGCCCCTCACCGGCGCTCCGGACCACCGCCGCCCTCACCGACAGCACCAACCGAACCATCGCCACACCCTCTACCCCGGCCCCACCTCCGTTGGGTCAGAACACCGCCGGAGCGCCTCGCCGTCGTCGGACCCGAAGGCCTCCTCCGCCTCTTCTCGCCGCCGATCGCCGCCTCTGTCCCGCCGACGCCACCTCTGGTACGGATGCACTCCCCTCACTCCCCTCTTCCCATTTTTGCAGTCACCCGAGGCCTTAGGCCATCGCCATCGCCGGTGGGCGCTCGCCGTCGTTCGGCCGGCGCTGGGGACGAAGCCTCCTGGCTCCCCCGTGCCGCGAGCGTGCCGGACGCGCGTTCTACCGTGCGATCGTGGATGGACGGCCGAGATTAAATCACTTAAGTGATTAGATCTCAGCCACCCATCCCGGCGAAGGGGTATGGGGTGATCTGGGCCGTCCAGATTCACTTACACGCCCCGCCTCACCAGTCATCGTTGGATCTGGATCCAACGGTCCAGATCCAACCGGTGCAGCGCACAGTGCGCGGGTCCATGGTGGACCTGGCTCACCGTGGACCCGCAGTTGTTTTCTGGTTTAAAAATAATTCAGAAAAATAGTTTAAACTTCCAAAATTCATATCTTGCTCAAATTAACTCCAAATTTCACCATTTTAATTCTGGAAAATTTGTCTTTTCATTCTCTGCACACTTATGCAATAAAAATAATATGTTTATTTGGCACATAATAATCTTATTAAATAATAAAGAAAATTCCCCTTTAAGGTTTAATTCATATTTCTATTAAATAATTCAGATAAATCTTTAAAAATTTATAAATTAATTCCAGAAGATATAATGACTCCATTTCACTGTTATTAATACACTAAAAATGGAATAACCATTTTGTCCATGATCTTTTATTTAAATTCCCAAATACCCCTTGTTGGATTTAATTAATATTCCCTTTAAATAATACAGAAAAACTCTTAGAAATTTATATAATAATTTTAGAGGATCTATTAACTCCAGTACATTGTTTATAAACCAATAAAAATGTAACAATTCATTTTGCCCATTATAATTCATTCAATAAACATCCCCTAGGCCCAGTTAATAATTAACTCATATAATAGAAATATAACACTTTGCAAAAATATCATGAAAATGACATAATAAATTCAAAGGACTTAATGACTTGATTCCACTGTTTCAATGCAATAAGAAACATGTTCTCGCTATGCCCACTTTAATCTATTAACTAATGTTGCAAAAACCCTTGTAGGATAAATTAAGTAATTTATATAATAGAAGTTAAACACTTTATAAAAATGTCATGACAACTCATATAATAACTTCAGAAAACCTAACCACTGGAGTTCACTATTTTTAATAAAACTAGAATATTCATCTTGTCCACTTTATTCCACTAAATGATATTGCAAAGGCCCTTTTAGGACATTTAATTAAGGCATTTAAGAAGAAGTCAACCCTTTATGAAACTATCCTAAAACTTATATAACAAACTTCAGAAGATCTAAATAAACCTGATGTCAATATATTAATGCCATAAAAACATTAAGGTCATTTTATAACTTTTTACTTCAACTTTAAAAAGGGAGAAGTAAAACCCCCTTAGGAGGAATAATTATATCAAGCTATAAAAATTAAGGAATCTTATTAAAAATTAATCTTAAAATGTTTAAATAACAATACCCTAAAAAAGTTAAGACTCTATCTCCTTTACTTAATCCAACATAAACATGTATGTTAGTATGATTGATTGTTTTGGATTGTTTATTGAATGCTTTATTTACTTTTCCGTATCGAGAAGACTACGACGTCGTCGAAGATCCGGAGTTCTAACCCGAGGTTCCACCTTCACCATTCACGGATCAAGGCAAGTCATCGACCACCTCTGTGGAAACAGTTGATCATATTTGAGCCCATGTTTTAATAAATTGTCGCTATAACTCATAGGTTAATATTGCATTAGTCCAATAATCAAGCCTTACACTTATATTTATTAGATCCCCGTCCTTGTGTGCAAACCCAAGCCATGCTTATTGAGCCTTAACTCCTTGTCACTCTGCTATAACAATATTAGCTAGTGCCCAATGTACCGGCACAACTGCTATAGGATATAAAGAATGAGTCGTAGATAGATGGATTCTGGTATATGAAATACCCCGTTATTCTTGTCTCTGGACTCTGTGGAGTTGGCTAAGTTATAAGTATGGTGGGTTCCGGGTGCAAGCTCGGAAACTGGTTGGTCGCACCCGGGGCACTATAAGGACCGGTCTGCGGGATCTGTTGCAAAGCACTTCCGTACCAACCACAAGTCTAATGGGTAAGTCCTAACTGGAAGTGTGGAACACTCCGTCTCTCGGCACCATAGTGGAGGGGGCAAGGGGCTAGCATGCGGGCGACTTGTACCAAAGGAGGCTCAAGGGGGGGTATGGTGGGGCACCGACGCGTCGGGACACCATATGAAACCTATAAGAGGGTGCTGTTGAGTCGGAGAGGACCATATGGAAGGTTTTGGCACGAGTTCCCGTGAAATGGGTCATCTCGTTACACTTCGGTGTAAGTGATGAGTGCGTGCCTTGTGGGTACAGTGGTACATCTCTGATCAGAGTAAATTCAATCTTTTCGAAAAGCCGAGCCCACGGTCAAGGGCGGGTTGTGTGACTACTCGCAGTTAGTTTACAATTGTTTGAAGGTTTGAGTTATTCATGGCATGTAAGGACTGTTGTGCGAGGAGGTGAAACGTACTCCTCGAGTTAGAAGATGATGATGCATACACATGTTTACTTTTCAGTACTAATAAATTGATCACACTTAATGCTTTACAAATATGCTGCTTCCGCAAAACTAGCCACTTTCTCCCTTGTTATTTACCTTGCATTATAATTGCATTCGGTGGCTTGCTGAGTACATCTGTACTCACCCCGTTGACTTACACCATCAGAGCCCGTCTACTACGAGGAGGATGAAGGTCTGGAGTAGCGACCCAGTCAAGGCGAGACTGGAAGGAGGCGTTCATCTAGGACCCTTATTTTATTAGTTTCTCTTCATCTTTATTCACTTTTGTATTAATGCGGTCTACGAACCGTGAAGGCTTGCCCGTATTGTACGTGGTCGCATGATGAACGTCTTGTTTTATTGATTTTCTATGGAATTTCAATAAAGTCCTGATTTATTAAATCGGGGCGCGACAAAACCTCATAAGGTGTCTTCCCTTGGACACTCTGGGTGGGTGAACGGTTCAGGATGAACACCGCAGTGACTACGGCCTCCCCCCAAAAATAGCTCGGCATGGACATGGCTTTCAGCATGCTCCTGGCCATCCCCAACACAGACTGATTCCTCCTTTCAACGACCCCATTCTGCTCTGGTGAGTATGGAGCTGTGAAATGACGTTGTACACCATGGCTTGAGCAGTGTTCAACAAAGCTTTGCGCCGTGAACTCTCCTCCTCGATCAGTGCGAAGAGTGCCAATTTTCCTTCCTGCCTCCGCTTCAGCTCGCGCTTGAAAGACAGTGAAAGCTGGCAGCGCCTTGTCTTTTGTTGCCAACAAGATGAGCCACATATAGCGACTCACATCATCGACTAACAGGAAGAAATACCGCTTGCCTCCAGGCGTCGCCGGCGTCACTGGACCACAGAGGTCCCCGTGCACCAGCTCCAATCTCTCCTCTGCACGATACTTGGCTGTGACCGGAAATGAGGCGCGCTTCTGCTTCCCCACAAGGCAGCTATCACAAATCTGATCCATATGTTCAATCTGTGGCAAGCCTCTCACCATCTCACCGTCAGCCAGCTTCTTGAGACCACGAAAATTCAGGTGTCCGAACCTTGAATGCCACCAAACAAACCGGACGATCAATGTCAAGACAAAGTGTATACAATATGTTTGATGAACGCTTCACCTTGGCAACCAACGTCCCAGTGCGATCCCAGAGCTTGAGAAAACCACCTTCCAGTACAATCGTGTATTCGGCTTCCTCCAATTGCCCAAGGCTTATGATATTTGCCGTGAGGTTTGGGATGTAGTACACCCCTGTAAGTACCTTGTGACCACCAGATTTGTTCTTGAAGAGGATGGAGCCACGCCCTTCAATCTTGGTCACTGATCCATCCCCAAACCGGACCGTGCCATGAGCTCCAAGTTCAATCTCAGAGAATATGTCACGCACCCCAGTCATGTGATTCGTCGCTCCTGAATCCAAGATCCAGCGAGTGGCGTCACTGCCTCCTGGCTCCCCAAGCTGGGCGAAAAGCTTGTTATCTTCCAAGTGCACCGTGTCCTGGCGCCCTTGAGCAGCAGCTGGTTCAATCACAGTCGCACTTGCCAGAAACATTGTTGTTTCCTCCTCCTCTTCAGCTTGTGCGGCATGTAGCTCCTCATCTCTCTTCTTCTTCCGACAGTCATGTACCCAATGCCCTTTTTTTCCACAGTACCGGCACTCATCGCCAGCGACATTTCCACTGGTTGCGCCGCCACCACGGCCGGAGTTGCTACCACTGCCAGTGCGACTAGCACTCTCACCGGCGCGTGCGCCAGTGTTCTCCCCGCCACGAGCAGCAGGGCTTCCGCCACCACGACCGCCGCCGCGACCACCCGAGCCACGGCCCCTCGCGCGTCCTCGACTGCGCTTGTTGTTGCTATTTGAAGACGATTCCTTCGCACGATCCGAGCCACCGCTGCCCGCCACCTTCAGACGCGAGGACAACCGCGCCACCAGTTCGTCCTCCGTCAAGTTCAGGCTGGCGATGCTCTTCCCGCCATTCCGGTTAATTCTCTCCTCCGAGGGCTTGAGTCGGCCTATTAACTCGTCGACCGTTATGGTCTCCAAGTCAAGCAGTGTTTCGATCGACGCCGCGATCTGCTCGAACTTGGGTGGCAGCGCCAAGAGGAATCGCCGCACCACATCTTCCTCCGGGTACTCGAAGTCATCCACCGACTCGCCATCCTTGAAAGTAAGTGAATTGAACTCCTGCTTGAGGGAGCTTGCCTTTGCCTTCCTCACCCGGTCGACGCCGACGTTGCGCAGGATGATCGCCTCCCAAGCCGCCCGTGCCGTTGGTTTGCTTGCAATTGTGCCCATCATCTCCACCGGCACAGCCTTGGAGATCACCTCCAGAGCCATGCGATCCTCCGAATAATCGGACGTGCCCTTGCTCACTGCGTTCCACAGGCCCCGTGCCTGCAACATGACGCGCATGAGGGCTGCCCAATCATAGTAGTTCGTCTTCGTCAGCACCGGAAAATTTCCAGTCGCCGCAACGACTTGCTTCTCAACGATTCGCTCGACGACGACTTCACCACGGCCTCGCCGTCGCGCCCACCGCAGCGGCGACCGGCCACGCCTAATCGGGGAAAGGGAACGCGCCGGCGGAAGACTTGTCATTGCTGCTTCTCCGCCGTCGACAACGCTTCACCGCTCTGATACCAATTGACAAAATCAACAGAATCAAAACGAAGTCGATGAACACGAAGAACAGCACACGCACACGAGAGTTTTTTTTTTGTGGGAAGTCCAGCAACAACTGAACTCCTCCGATTTTCATTCAAGCTTTTATGTCATGCAGAATAGCTAATGCAGTATGCTGCCGATCCATTCGCATCAACCTGCGCACGCCACGCTCCACTCGCAACGTGCACGTACCCAGCTAGCTAAGGACTCGGACGCGGACAGTTAGTGCATGCGCACCATGCAGAATACAAAGAACTAAGCAACAGAACTCAGCTAGCAACCAGGACAGGCTCTGGGCCAGCTTATTTGCGGAAGGAAAAATGCAACCTAGGCTACTGAATTAACTAACACGTATGTCGTTCTTAGACAAATGTCAAGATTTGCACATGTTTGGCGGCAACATATGTCGGTCTTACATGGGCTTGAAGTTTCTGTACGAGATGACTGCGTAAAACGGGTCAGAGTTCGCAATTCCGAACAGCCTCATCACAGCGGCTAGCGGCGAGGAGGCCGCCTTCCCGCCGCCGGCGTCCGAGGGAAGCTTCCTCACCACCTCCGGCTGCGTGAACCCCTCGACGCACTGGAAGTACTGCGTGACGAGCTGCACGCGGCTGTAGGCGGTGCCCTCCCGCCACGCCCCGACTGCCTTCTCGTAGAACATCCGGTTACTGAAGCTCACGATGCACACGCCCCCCGGCTTCAGCACCCGGAAGATCTCCGCGAAAACCTAAACCACGTCGCTTAATTGACGATGGTTTTGAAGATTTGGAGAAGAATACGAGAGCTAGAGTAATGACGCGGAATCGATGTACCTTCTCGGGGGACTGCAGGTACTGGACGCTGACGGTGCAGAGGACGGCGTCGAAGCTGGAGCTCTCGAGCTCGAGCTGTTGCTCCTTGTTGAGGTCCTTGATGAAGAAGTAGTCGAGGCGCGTGTTCTTGGCGAGCTCCTGCGCGTTGAGGCCGTGACCGACGACACGCCGGAATCGCAGCTCCGGCGGCAGGTGGCTGACCCAGGAGCTCATGAGGTCAAGCACATCCCACTCGGGGCGGAGGCGCTCGCGGTACAGATCGGTGAGCGCGGCGAGGAAGCCGTCATCAACGTGCTTGACGAGGCGCGGGTAGGAGTAGAAGTCGCGGTCGGGGCGCGCGTCCAGCTTCGCGCGGCCCTCCGGCGGGAGCACCTGGCGCCGGATGCTGCCAGCCGAGGGCGACGGCGGGGGCGCGCCGGCAGATGAGCAACGCAGCGGAGGGGGCGACAGCCGCCGCGGCCGCGCCGATGGACTCGGCGTCAGAGGCGGAGCGCAGAGCATGCCGTCCCTTCGCTTCTGGGTTCCCGTGGAGACTGGAGGTTCACTGGTTGGTCGGTAAGTAGGTTGACGTGTCGCTTTATCGAGGAGTCGAGTGGTTGCTATGGCTGGGCACCGACTGAATGGATCTCTTCGTCTGTGTGTAAACGGATCGGCAAAATTTGTTCGTAATGGCAAGCCCAAGCTCTGCACGGCTCTTTCTCGCGCGCGCGGCGAGCCGGCCAGCCGGCGAGCGCAAGCGTACCCACTCTCGCCGCGCCGACGCGATCATTCGCGGGACCGGATCGTGGATCGAATACTTTACCTTATCCGGGCATAAAACTGACATGGCGATTGGCGAAGATGACTAGACGAGGATTCGGGCCCCTCCTTCGCGGTCTTCTTCGCCGCGCAATGCCCGTCGTGGCCTCCTCCCTGCAGCCTCAGTCCCACCACACCGCCATTGCCGCCGGAGACGCCGGCGTGCCCGCGGAGCCAGTCGATGGCGCGGCTGGAGCGCGGGTCGCTGCTGGTCCGCGGGCGCGGCCGCGAGCTCCTCTCGCGTGCCCCGCCCAACGTCGCCCACTCGCCCTCCGCCCAGCGGTCACCCCGGGCGCCACGGCGTCGGCGCCGTCCAGCCGCCACGTGTTCTCCCTGGGCGCCCTCGCCAAGTAAGCCCAGATTGCGATGTGCGCCGCCGCCGCGTATCCGGGTCGCACTGATTCGTGACGTGTTTCCGCAGAGAGTGGAGGTGACTGTCCCTGTTTAGGTTCAAGATCTGGTGGATGATCCCGACGATGGGCGAGGACGCCGCGGGCGTGCCAGCGGAGGCGCAGATGTTGCTCTTGGAGCCAAGGAATGGGGCGGGTGTGGCGGCGGGGGACGCGCTGTACGCGCTCATGCTACCTTTTCTTGACGAGGGGCTTCCGAGCCAGTCTCCAGGGAAGTCCCGAGAATGACCTCCAATTCTGCTTCAAGATCGGTGAGTTTCTTAACCATTTAGGGCTCCTTTGAACTCGTAAATTTTACATAATTCTCACAGCGTTCTGAGGTGCTCGAATCGAAATGCACAGCAAAGTTTCGATTTTTGGTTGGAATTCTTGAGCGTACAATGTTGGACTGTTAGGTGAACCTGAGGTTCTGCACTGGAACCGGTTGATGCTGCTGTATTCATCAACTTAGGGGACAACCCTTTCAAGCTTATGAAGAAATCAATCAAGTAATGACATACTCTAATATCACCACAATGACTTGGATTTTTGTTCAATTTCCATTTGGCTCACTTCACTTGTATCTCCATTTAGGATATTATCCAAGATCAAAGGAACTTTCAGACTTTCAGTCAAATAGAGGATAAGGAGGTATAGTGTAGCTAAGCAGGTTCACTTCAATACTTCTATCGCCTAACTAGAATAAGATTGTTACGTATACCTTTTCTACCCATTTATACTTCTATCTTTTTTGCAAGTCTTGTTGAAATCCATAACTTGGGATGCTTTGTTATAAAGCTGTTAATCCTGTAGGAATTGAAGAGGGCGTTAAAAGGTGTAAATGAATCGATCTTATATCTCCTTTTCACATTCTTATTTATGTAATCTTCGAAGAGAATTAGCTGGGCTTTTTTTGCCTCCTTCCTTCATTGTTGCCATGTCCTAATGATTCATTTGTTGTTTTATAGTTTGTGTGAAGGAGGTGCATTGCCAAGGTTTCTGTTGTACAATGATCGGCACAGCTACCTTTCTAGTTTGGGTGTGGATGGTGTGAAGGTAGATGTGCAGAATATGATGGAGACTCTAGGGAATGGCTAAGGCGGTCGTGTTGTATCAACAAGCTCTTGATGAGTCTATTGCTCAACTTCAAGGGAAATAACTTAATCTGCTGCATGAGTCACAATTCAGACAACATTTTTAGGTATCATCTCTTTATATGTGAACAATATGTGTGATGTACATAGAATGAATAATGATAGAATTTTATGTAAATTGGGGTTCTTTGTAGTGCCTTGAAGAGCATCAGAAGAATTCATGCCTCAGGAACCAACAATGCAAGCCCTGCATATTGCTACTGTGGCATTCAATAGTGTTATATTGGGAGAAATTTTCATACCTGACTGGGATATGTTTCATGTGAGATTCTGGCATCCCCAGCAGTCATGTTTCTGTTCTTATTGTCAGATTGACAGATAATTTTCCCTTCTTGCCGATGCAAAGAGTAATCATGAATCGTCTGAATTTCATGGAGCGGCGAGGGCTCTGAGTGGTGCTGGTGTTTATGTCAGGTGATTTTTACAGTGTATTTTCAGGTTGGTGTTTGCACTTTTAGAAAATTGCATGATCTCATTGTGGACTTATTTCTGAACTGATATGCAGTGATAGACCAGGGGTGCATAATTTCAATATTCTTAAAAAAAAACTTGTTCTGACCGATAGGTTGGTTCTAAGAGTAAAGTATGCTGGTCGTCCTACTCGTGACCCTGTCATCGATGGGAAAGGTATATGTTAGCATTTCATGTCTTAGCTCCCCACCATCGGCCTACATCTGATATTAGAAGCATTTGACGCACCTTTATAAGTGGAGAATCTTTTCTATTTCAAAATACCGGTTCAATGGGAGAACGTTTACTCTCTTTTATAAGGTGTTTATAGTTCTCTTCCGTGAGTGAGGTGAGACTAAAAGTTGCTAGAACGCTTAACCACTAGGATCCTAACATCCCATTCTCCTAGTAAGGCTTCTAGATAGACATGACGATACTGACCCTGATACTAATTGTTAATGTCCTAGGCCTTTCAGTTCACCATCCTTAGTTACATCTAGACGTTAAGTATATCCAACGCATCCTTACAAACGGAGAGCTCACTCCATCTCAAAAAACCAGTCTAATGAGATGACTATTCTTTCTTATAAGGTGCTCGTAATCTCTTATGGGCGAAGTGAGACTAAAAGTTGCACGCAACGCCCAACGGCTAGGATCGTAACAATATTTACACCAAAATATAGCTACTAATTTATTACAAAAATAATACTATTTCGTGAACTTATACACAGCCCATTGAAAATTTGGAACTTGAACAATTTCTCTGGTGTCATCAGAGCGTTTAATCGAGGAGATAGCTGGTGATAATTGGAGTGGAGAGACGGCAGTATTTGCTTTCAGTTCATGTGAATTCCATTGGATGCCTATTTCCTCTATCCGTCTCACATCTCATTCATCGATCCTTTTCACGATTATTAACCACAGTTATGTCTCCAGGTTCTCTCTCAAGGCTTCAGAAGCACCACAGTTTGGAGGTTTCATTTGATAGAAAGACATGTGACATATATTCCATGTCACCCATAAAGGTCAGGTTTTTCTCCATTCACCTACTTGAGTTGAACTCAATCCATTCTCACTTGTAGAAATGCGCTATGAGATTTATCTGTTGCAATGTTGGACGTGTTCTAAGTTCTAACCTGCTGGGTACTATACGGTTAAAGGTGCAATTTGTTTTTGCCAGATCAATTAAGATTTTGTCCCAACATTAACAGAAGAACAAGAGATTATCCCTCTCGTGGTACACACTTAGGAGACTGGAAATCGCTTGGACGAATGGATTGTGCAAGAACCCTAGAACACTGCTCTTGTTCTAGGACAGTAGGGTAGTGAGCCGTACTCCCTGCGTGTTGCAGGTGCCGATGGCGATTGCAGATCACTGGACAGTGGATGCGTGGATTACTCCACGCTACGTTTGCAGCTCTGAATTCTCTCGATCGGTCAGAAGTTAGAACGATCTAATCTTCCAGGACCTGAGCTTGAGCGGCAGCTGCGCGAGTATGGTGTTGGCCGCCACTCTCCTCGTGCTGCTTACCAGCTTGAACCACTGGCTCTCCGGGTCGCAGCTGTTGTCCGAGCTCAGGCACCGGCATGGGTTGGTGACCAAGCTCCGGCCGTCCCCGCCGACGTCGAGGCAGAGCATGTCGCCACCACCGTTGCCGGAGTAGGAAGACGAAGCGTTGACGGCGAGGTGCAGCTTGGAGTCCGACACGAGGCGCCACCGCGCCAGCTCGTCGCCGCACGAAATGCCGAGGCGTGCGGGCCGGCCGGCGCCCTCGGCCCGGAGGCAGAGCAGCGGACTGTCCCGCAGCGCCAGCCTCTGCTGCTTCTCCGTGTATGTCCACGCCACCGTCTCGCCGCACGGTCCCAGCTCCAGTGGCTGCATCAGCGACCGCCGCACCACGCACTGCCCCGTCACCGGATGGAACAGCACCGTGTACGGCGCCGCCTCCGCCAAACCAGGCCCTGCACCGAAATTACAGCCACCATCTATCAAGGCTGAAAGGCTGGGGACTCGCCGGCGCCGAAGAAGATCGAGCGCTAGTAAAGGGTTGTCGCCGGCGGCAGAGGCGGCGAGTGCGAACCTCTGAAGGGGCGCTGCAGGGCGTTGAGCCTGCTCAGGGCGGTGTCGTTGCGCGGCTTGCACCATGCCCAGTCGAGCACGCCGTAGACCTCGTCGAGTCCCAGGACGCCCTCCCGGAGGTAGTAGCTCCCCTGAAGCGTCCAGAGCGCCCAGTCCAGGTCGAGGTCGGCGGCCACGGCGGCGACGCAGCCGTAGTACCGGTTGTCATTGACGTTCCCGCCACGGTTGTCGACTCCGAACTCGCTGAGGAACACCGGCCACCCCTGGTCCAGCAGGTACAGCGCGCGGCGCGCCACGCTTGCCGCGATCCGCGCGCAGACCTGGTTGGCGTTGCCCGCGCGCCACTCCTGCCCGTTGGAGAAGCCGTACCAGTGCACCTCGAACGCCACCTTCCCGGCGAAGCTGACGCTGACCTGCCGCGAGTTGAGGAACGCCAGGTCGTTGTCGAAGCTCAGTCCGGAGAGGATGACGACCACCCTCGAGTTCGCCGCGTGCACCGCCTCCGCGCCACGCTGCATGTACCTGCACGGGGAAGCGTATATATATATCACCTCACCTTCTCATCAGCCTCGCGCCGGCCAGCGTGGCATACTGGCGCCATTACTCGCAGGTAGCAGCTTTTTGCATAAGTCTTCGACAAATTGCCCCCCGGAGCCGGCGAAACTGAGAGTACTAGGGGTAGTACGCTGCAATGAATGGAGCAAACTGCTACGGCAACAAGGCCATTACTGTTCTTCACATGCTCGTGCAGGATGAGCAATGGCGGAGGCAGTCGGTCAGCCGCCCTGCCAACTACTACATTACTACTGTCGACTGGTTTGAGATTAATTTACTGGTCCAGAACATGCATGCCCGATGAACAATATAGTTGGTAGATCAAGATTTACAGCTGCAATTTAGTATTAGTTCATCTGCTTCTTGGATGCTCTTGCAGATGCTAATCATGGTGACGTGCAATTAGTCATGAGATGGAATGGATGGATTGGAACTTACTTGTACCAGTCGGCGGTGTTCTGCCTGGGGCCCCTGAGCTCGTTGCGGAGGCTCATGCCGACGACGTTGGGGACGCCGGAGAAGATGGTGGCCATCTTGGTGAGGCCGTCGACCCAGACGTCCGGGTCGAAGAAGGCGTCGCCGAAGAAGCCGTTGCCGTCGTTGTTGCCGCAGCACCACCCGGGCTTGCTCACGTGGTTGTCCAGGATCACCATGACGTTGCTCGCCCCGAGGCTGCTCACGACCGTCTTGAACGCGTCGATGAGCTTGAGGTCCACGACGGCCGGGTTATTCACCCTGATGCCGGCGAGCGACTCGGTGAGGTTGAGCCGCTGGAAGGACTGGGCGACGGTGAGCGACGAGTAGGAGGCGTTGGTCACCATGAACGTCGGCCACGTGAGCCTGACGCAGTTGAACCCCATGGCGGCGACGTCCCTGGCGATGGCGTCCACGGGCTGCTTGCCCAGCCCCTCCGCCAGCATCGGCTCCAGGTGCGACGGCCAGTTCACGCACGCCAACTTCACCCTGTTCCCGCTCTCGTCGACGATCCACCTCGACGCCGTCGACAGCGTCACTCCCGCCGCCGCCCGCTCATAACCGGCCAAGGCAATAGCCACAAGCCACACGGCCGCGACGAGAGCATTCTGCCTCATGGCGGCGTCGACGACGCCGGCCGGCAACTAACGGTGGCGCCGTGGCGGAGAGGAAGCACGAGCGGAATGACTAGCTATATAGCGGCGGGGTTTGCTTCGGCATGGGAAATTAAAGGGTGGCGCGCGCTCCAAGGGATCAGAGCATGCTGACGAGTGTGATCGATCTCTTCGAACGAACTAGTAAAGCTTAAGCGTGTGTGAGCGAGCAATCCCATTGCTGATGTTTCAAGAATGCAACAAGTGTTTTATCCTTTAAGGCAGGACAAGGAAAGGACAAGGAAGTAAATAACCACCAAACTCTTGCAGTTATATATATATATATATATATATATATATATACAAATGCTATTCTACACTATGGGTGCAGAATAGTTATTCTACTGAGAAATCTACTACTGAGAAAAAAAGTAGGACTCAATTGCTATTCTACTGAGAAAATTTACTACTGAAAGTAGTCGGTGTAGAATAGTTATTCTACACACGTGGCGTAGAATTAGGGTTGGATAACGAGCCAGCTCGGCTCGTTATAGCTCGTTATGTTAACGAGCTAGCTCGGCTCGTTAACATAACGAGCAGAAAACCTAGCTCGGCTCGGCTTGGTCCAGCTCGTGAGCTAGCTTGTTTAGCTCGCGAGCCAACTATTTAAAAGATGGTTAAATAATAAATATTTAAAAAAGCACATATCAAACATCAAAATATGAAATAAATAGAATACATAAGGTTTCAAAAATTAATCATCCATAGTTCCATCATTATTTCTATGATTCCATCAAATTAATCACACATGTTATTTGTTTCTTACTTTTATATGAGAAATTCTATATACTTTTATATGATAAATTCTATAGGCCATAATAATAAATTTATAATAACAAGTTAGCAAGTAATAACTTGATATTAACAAATAAATTATAAAATAATGAGTCTCATATTGTAAGATAGTGTTTTATTATTGTTTTAATGGGTTGACTTGACTACTTGTGCTAAGCTCGTTAAGCTCGCGAGCAGCTCACGAGCCAGCTCGAACTCGCTCGTTATATTAACGAGCTAAAACACCAACTCAGCTCGTTAGGAAAATAGAACGAGCCGAGTCACGAGCCGAGCGAGTTAACGAGCTACGAGTTTTTTGTCCAGCCCTACGTAGAATAGTGCTCTCATATATATATATATACTATTGTTATCATGTTTTTATAAAGGAATTTTTGTAAACATGACATTACAATTTTCTGTAATTTGAAAAATGCCACTGTCAGTGACTGTGGTAGGTCCCATCTGTCAGTGACACGCCGATGGCATATTTTAAAACCGTGAAAATTGTAATGGCATGGAAAAATTTGGCCCTTTTATAAACTATAAAATCAATCTTTTAATCGATGTATCAATCTACGATGGTGGTTTTGCTGATGCATCTATACATGTTGTCACATAACACCTATGTGGAGACGTGCTTGCTCAGCTAATATGTGGAATCCACTTGTAAGTAACCACGAAATATTTATCTCTCCTCATTCATCATTTATTCTTCCTCCTCCTGTCTAGCCCTCTCTCTCGTGCGTCCGAGCCACCACGTGTCCGTGCTCTAGAGTATGTGCTAGATTCTCGAAGGACATGAGAATTGGTCTAGAGTTGAGTTTCGAATGGAGCCAGAAATATTTAGAGCTATAGGAAACTACCTTAGAACGGAGCATCTCCTATGTGATACGAGAGGCATTGACGTTGAAGAGCATCTAGGAATATTTATGTACATGATCTCCCACAATGCTAGCAATCAGGACCTACAGAATGCATTCCAACATAGCGGTGAAATAATAAGTAGAAAAATAAATGAATTTTTCCTTATAGTCCTTACCCTATCTAAGTGATTTATCAAGCTTCTAGATTCAACTCAAACTCACATGAAGATTATGTTAGATCCTAGATTCTGGCCTTATTTTTAGGTCAACCTTATACACACTAAATACATAGTGTTTATCAAATATTTCCTTATCTTAATTTTTTCTTGTTCACGTGCAGAATTGCATTGGTGCTATTGATGGTACACATATATCTATTATTGTTACAGAGGAGTTGCCCCCCTTTTAGAAATAGGAAAGACACCTTGTCTCAAAATGTAATGTTAGCATGTGACTTTGATCTGAACTTTACATTTATCTCATGTGGATGGGAAGGATCTGCATCTGATGCGGAAGTGTTTAATTCTATTGTTACCAAAGGTTTTTATGTCCCAGAAGGAAAGTTCTATCTAGTGGATGGTGGGTATGCTAATACTCGGCTCGGCATTGCCCCATATCGAGGTATTCGGTACCACCTTAGTGAATTTAATAGACGGCGCTCATCTCGAAGAATTGTATATGCAGATTATAAAGAATTATTCAACCATCATCATGCAATTCTTCGTAACCATATGGAAAACCAAGTTAAGATTCCAACTGCTGCAGTTGTGTTTCACAAAATTATTATAGGGCTAAATGGTCAAGAGGGGTGGCTAGATCAACAATCAAATTATATTTTAGAAGAAAATTATGTTAATCTTCCCGATGAAGAGACATACCATAATGAAAATGAATCAAATGATGGAAATATTCTAAGGGATCAAATAGCTATACAGATGTGGGCTGACCATGTTAGTTAGCCAATTATAGGTATGTTTGTGCATACTTAGTTCTAGAATAGTAGTTTGTGTTAATTGTAGACATGTCAACTGTAGTTTATAATATTTGTGTTAATTGTAGACATGTCAAGGGAAGGTGCAAGGGCACCATGGAACTCTATTAGAGAAAGGATTGGTTGATATATTATATGATCATAATCAACCAAGATTCAGGGCTCAAGATGCTTGGAACACTGAAGGATGGAGAAGTATCACGTCAAAGTTCAATGAAAATTTTCAACATGTTTATTTCACTAAACAACAAATTCAAGAAAAGAAAAGGAACTCAAAGGGAATTACAAGATTATAAAATATGCACGAAAAGAAAGTGTTGTGGGTTGGAATGATTCTCTTGGCATGATTATTGTTGAACCAGCAATTTGGGATAGAATAATTAAGGTAATATTTTTTCTCACTTCTCTTAATAGTGTACAATTGCATTGGTTTTAAGATTATATTTTAACTATGTTGTTACATTGCAATTAATAGGCTCACCCAAAGATTAAGAAGTTTCGCTCGAAACCATTTCCACTTTTTAATCTTTTGTCATCATTGTATGAAGGTGATTGAACTTTACACTTATGTTTCATGTTGATCAATAATTTTAATTATTTATACTTGTATGTAATTTCCTAACCTTTTATTTGGAACAAAAAGTATTGCAACTGGAGATTTGTGCTTCGCATCAATTGAAGAAATGGCACCTTCAAGTAACCACACTAAGGAAAGTACACAAGAGTCTTCAAGCCTTAATGTGTTGATAAATCCATTTTCAAATATAGATTTGGTAGAGACTTCAAGTCCAAACACGAAGAAGGCACAAGAAAACTTAACTCCTATAAAACCTAGAGAAAAAAGGTACTACCGGAAAGAAACACAAACAAAATCAAGTAGTTGTGGTCCTTGAGAACTATTTCGAATTCAAAAAAGAACAAACACAAAAAGTGGTGGAGAAAATAGATGAAACATCAAAGCAAGAGATTGATTGTTCTATTTGCAAAGTATATTTTTGTTGGACAATCAATTCAGGAGCTAACAGATGAAGAAAAAGTAAAGGCTTTAGGACTTTTCAGATGCCCAATCAATTGGGATATATTCATGAATACAACTATTCTAAGTGTGCGTTTGATATGGCTAAGGAGCCAAATTACTACTTAGGTATGTTTCCTAAGGCTTGATATGGCTTCATGGAAGTTTAAATGGTTCAGTTAGCTTAAGTTTGAATATTTTGTGTGGAGTGAGATACAATTAATGGTTCAGTTAATGTTTTAGTTAGCTACAGTTCTGCTGAATGGTTTAGTGAGCTAAAGATTGATACCATATTTGTTTCTAAATTGTGTGCAGGAGGTTGTAAATCTACAATCCTACTTATTCAAGAGATCTGCTGGTGCCAAGGAGCTGTGAAATTTCTAGTTGTTTGGATTTGTGTTCAAAAAAGAAGTTAAAATGTGTGAAATCTCAATTATCTAGACTTGTGTTTGCAATATTGCTCCATAATTAGACTAAACTCAATAGACTTGCTTCCTGTGAACTACTAAAACATGCTGAAATGTAATAATGTCATGTTGCTTTTGAGGTAGACTTTTCTGTACTATCAATGACAACTGCTAGTATTCAGAAGATGTTCTATTCAATGTACTGTCACTACAGTTGTTTGAAGATGTTTTATTCATGGTGCACATTTTTTCTTCTTTCAGTGCTAATATGTTGTCCTATTGATATTGAGGTTGATGTACGAGCAGTGGCAAGTTCACTTTTTGCATGTGTTCTTCAGTAATGTTCTATGGTAGATTTTTGTATGTGTTATGTGTTCTGTGCTCAATAATGTTCAAAAGCCAAATTTTTGCATGTGTTCTTTAGTAATGTTCTATGGTAGATTTTTGTATGTGCTCTGTGTTCAGTAATGTTCAAAAGCCAAATTTTTGCATGTGTTCTTCAGTAAAGTTCTATGGTAGATTTTTGCATGTGTTCAGTAACGTTCTGTGTTCTGTGTTCAGTAATGTTCAAAAGCCAATTTTTGCATGTGTTTTTCAGTAATATTCACTAGTAGTGAAACCTTGAAAAGTTCACTTGTATGTTCATGTTTTTTATGTTGTTTTGTTGTATATCTGTTGAAATTGTCTTCGTTTTGATATTTGCATCCCTGCTTCCCAAATGGTAGCTGGAAATACTTCCCAGCCTATGATTTTTCTTAGGGGAGAGCATGTCACTCGAAAATTCCCTATAGGGATTTTTTTCTAGGGGTTTTTCTCCCCTCGCTCCCAAAGGAGCCCTCAATCTCCCTCCTTAACCCTTCTCCGTGGTGATGGCTGGCCGAGAATATGAGTTGGTTTAGTGGGCATTTGGTTCTATGGACTAAAGTTTAGTTTGTATCACATCGATGTTCAGATATTAATTTGAAGGATTAAATGTCAATTAATTACAAAAATAATTACATTCGGATGATTATTCGCGAGACGAATTTATTAAGTTTAATTAATCCATGATTAGCAAATATTTACTATAGCATCACATTGTCAAATTGTGACGTAATTACGCTCAATAGATTCGTCTCGTAAATAATCCACCGATTATGAATGAGATTTATAAATAGTCTGTATTTAATACTTTAAAATAACATCAAAACATCTGATGTGAAAACTTTTGGACTAAAGAACCACCTTAATTGGCAAATTGGCAGCATATTAGCGACTTTGCTATAGGGCTAAGGGTGATCGGTATTGCTTATGCTTAGCGACATCCAATTTGGTGCTAATTATGTTCCGGATGTGTTTTGAAATTACTAGTTCTTGATTATAGCTTTTCATGATTTTAATCTTATGATTTTTCTCGCTATATTAATATGAAACTTTCTACATTATCTACACATTGTGTAGGTTGTTTAAAAAAGACTATTAATTTCTCTTATAATATATTATCAACAAATATAAAGCTAACGCTTCCAAATATGAATCTAACTATACCACCTATATAACATTAAACTTATATGTTTTACTTAATTATTAGTAAAAACTACAAATATTATTTTTTTAATATATATATATATAGTAGTGACATTAATGATGATTATTTGTAGAATTGTAGTCTTGTTTAGTGCCTTGTAATTAATGCAGTGCTAATTGTGGTTGGTTTGTAAGGTAACATTTGGTTGTGAACAACTCTATTCCACTTTATATGAATTTGGCTTAGAATTGAAACTCTTCTCGTCTCCTCTGCCGCTCTTGAACTAAAGAAGAGACATAACTATTCTGTACTATCAGATTTTAGAACCAAACAAAAAGCAAAGTAACTCCGTTCTTACTTCTAAATGCGAAGAATCTAAAATGAAGTCATTTTATTCTATCAGATTCGTGAACCAAACGTACCTAAGAGTGCGAGTTGTGCACGTAACCGTACTCGAATACCTGATATATTTATTTACGTCCTGTTTATGATGAGCTCGTCCAAAGCTTCACGTTTTGTCAACAGCTCAGCTAAAAAGGTTTTGGTTTTAATCCAACAATGGTGCCAGTATTCCATTTCAACCAGATCATGTACACTGCGTGCGATTCCGTATCTGTCTTGCATCACATCAGTTCAGAAACGCCTGTCTGAATATTCACATTAAACATTGCGTCCTCCAACTCCAACTCCAACTCCAACTCCAACTAAAGAAAAGAGAAAGGTGACATGAGAATGAACAAACGCATCGATTGCGTGGAAGCAACACCACCACGGGTCACCTTATCTTTACATTTTAATCTACGCTCTCACATCATTAATATTTGATATTGGATTAAATCTAACAATCTTCTCGGACTGACCCACAACCGGAGATATATATAATTTATGTTCTGATTCTGCTTAATCCAAAAACTAATTAATAGCATTCAGTAATATTGATCTTAGACCGATGCTCCTGGAGCAGTTTGCTTCATTCCCCGCATCAGAGTAAAATCTGACTCCAGAGGTTCTTTATCTAGCCTCCAATTATGCAAAAATTGAAATGTGTGAGAGATCCTAGAAATTACTTAGGATGATAAGGAACTTTGAGTAAACCTACTTTTGCAATGATTTTATCATGTCAACATACCAATCTAAAAAGATACTCCCTCTAATGTAATATTTTATAGTACAACGAATCTGAATAGCTCATTTTTCATTGTACTATGAAATGTTACGTTCAGCTCTAAATTGCTATACTATGGGACAGAGGGGTATCACAGAACATGCCTGGTTTTTTTATGTGCATTCCTTTTATTCTCTGTAATTTTTGTACAGAGCAAATATTTCAATATAACTCGAACAATGAAAGACACAAGTGAGCTCAACGGCAACACTATACACATAGTGAACTAGAGGCGTTTTGTGCATATTCCTTTCCATATCACAAGAGTACAAGACTACAGTCATCAAATTGCCTTGAATAACTCCATGGAATTTAATCGTTATTCTGTCATATTCTTCTTCATTGACCACTTTTTTTCAACCAAGTGACTGTCTGACTGACCACATTCAAACAGGCTGTTTTATGAACTAGATGATGCTGGAGACCAGGGTCCAGGAGATGGCAACGGCAAAATGGAGGTGACGCCTGTTATACCTTTACTGCTTGATATAGTTTTGAACCAATGAATCTCTGGATTGCATTTTGGATCTGCAGATAGACACTTGCACAGATTTGTTGTGACTTGTCATGTGCCATCAGGAAGGCATCCAAGCACACTCTGGTTCCATTTTTAGTGAGCTTGGTCAAAATATGCATTCCTGAATTTGATATTAGCTGCCACCTTGAATTGGATTTTCTGCAGTCGCTCCCAAGCTTTGCATTCTCACCGGCAGACTCCCCTGGAGGTATTGTCCAGTTGCTTTGAGTGCCAACTCATATCCTGAGGTGTAATTAGAAGCGTTTGATTCACCACATGTCTCCAACTCAAGTCCCTCTGAATATTTCACCAAGACACAAAGACCATATCGAGGATGGAATATTACATTGTAAGGAAGGTTCTTGACTGTTTGGTAGACCTTGACCTGGAGTATAAACAGGGGTTTGTTAGAACTTAGAAATATGGCGCATATTGCTATGAATATGATCATATTTGTGTATGTTGAAATTTTAGGAACATTTACATGCCAGCTCATTTTGCCTACTTTTCTGGCACACTGGCTTGTGTATCCATCTAATTGTTTTCTTTTGAAGGTACATGTTATCTTATGATGAGGGCCAAAACAGTGAGTGCGTACTAGTGAATGATTCAAAATTCATACCATCCCAATAAATTTCTGTCAACACAATCCAAAAACTGAGAAGTGAGAAGTGGTCCAATCCAAACCATGAAATATGCACAGATTGTTGTGTTGGTTGGTTCAGCAAATGAGTTCCATTATAATTCCCGTTTTTACCAGAAAGGTCCATAGTTAATGTTATCATGAAAATATAGAACGACAGCGCAGTTCTGAAAATCTCAAAAGATGTGTTCCTGACAATGTTGCTAGGTAAGAACACTGGGATAGGTTAGTACAAACCTTGAAATGGTGCTTGCAGAGCATTGATCCTTTTTAATAAAGCTGGGGTTTCTATCTTTAGATCAATCCCACGATAACGGGAGATTTGCTATTTTAACACTCCAAAGAAGTGGCTTCACATTTTTGACATCCAGACTCACTTTCATTAACTCAGATGGTCCTACATGTCAGCCACAGAAGTGTCATTATAAACAAAGTACACATCTTTAGAGTGTCAAAATAGCAATTTTTTCCACGATAACAGTCCGTATGATTCATCATAAGCTAGAGCATGTACCTAAGATGGGAATAGAAAATGAAAATTTTCGAATGACATCAGTCATAGTGAAAAGACTTCAATACTTTTATTAAAAAAAAAGTCTCTGCGCCTAAGTAACAAACCTGTAACACAAACTGACATTTTGATAGGGACCCCGGAGCTCATTTCTTAAGAACATGCCCACGACATTTTTTGTGTTCCTAAACATTATCACCATTGTACTGAGGCCATTCAACCATTCTTCTGGGTCAAAGTAGTTGCCACCAAAACAGCAATTACCATCAGTTCTGCTGCAGCACCATCCTGAGGTTGTCATTTAATTATCAGGTATGACCATAATACTGTTCCTGGCCAAAGCTGACAACACTACCTAGGTTATTCAATTTTAACCATGTCAGAAGGAATAAATATTCAGAATGTGTTTATTGTCTGATAGCATTAGCAAAATTGTTGTTGTGTTTAGTTTCTTTTGATATTTATTACATATAAACACTTAATATACTCCTGAGCCTATGAGCATCTGTCTTGGTAGATTACTGGGTCAACTGACTAAATAACTCATTGCAAAAAGACAGATAAGTAAGAGATAAATGATATGGATTTAAAAAATCAGCCCACCTAATGCAACCATTTGCCATCTATCTTAATCATTAGAACAAATTCTACAAAGAAAGATTTGTTCTAGCTAGAGCATTATAACTTCCAAGGCACCCTCAGTCCCTCATCCTGGACCATCAATTTGGTGACTAGTAGGTATACTGCACATGTTAATAAAACTGGTTTGGAAGAAAACAAAAGGAAAAAAGGAAAGCTATTTAAACATCTAGCATTCGCTTTTCCGGAAATAGAAAATATGAACATATCTTTCTTGATTACACTTAAACCCTCAGTTTGTTATTGATTGGTCTTATTAATAAAGAAAAAATATATATCCTAAGTTTCTTTGGTAAAACATTGTGACAAGGTTGTGATGAGATCATCTTATGTCAAAATCCATCATCTGCAAAGTTTTTACTTCCAAGATGTTATTTTTTAGTTAAAATTAACAGTGTGAACGGCAGTTGTTTAGCTATAAGTCAATTGATCTAGTGCATACTACTCCGTGTTGCTTGCCACAATGTAAGCCTATAATCTTATACACCATAATGACTATTTCTTCAGAAAATATAATACTTCCGAGGAACCTAGCTGAAATGTTTAAATTTTCCCATAGCATTCCATAAGAAAAGATTATAAACCAGCATGTGCGTCTCGTACAATGCCATCTGCTTTTCAGGCACTCTTATCAGCAAAAAACGAAACTAGCGTTCAATGGTAATAAACTGTAAAATTCAGCAATATCTTCTTTTCTAAGACTGGAGCAACAGCTGCCAATTCAGTGGTGATTGTAAGAAAAATACAAGGAATTAATATTTTCTTAAGACTAGCATTAATAAATATAAGTTTTGCCTAACAATGCTACATCTAAAGAGGCTAGAACCCCGCACAACTCGGACAAATCCGTCGAAGAGAAACAGTAGTTACCTTGATTCCTTGAACACATCTATGAGGGGCAAGGTCGAGGAGTCCAGGGACGTTGTTGACCCGGACGCCGGCGACGGACTCCCGCATGCCGAGGTGCTCCAGCAACCACCGCAGCGGCAGTTTCGCCAGCGTGGAGTTGGTGGCGAGGTAGTTCGGCCAAGTGAGCCGTACGCCCTCACGCAGTTAAACCTCATCGCCGCCACGCGCGCCGCGCCAGGCCCTCCGCGACCGCGGGCTCCAGGTGTGACGCCCAGTTCGCTCGAGCCAGCTTCACGCGATGCCCATTCGAGACCACTACCCATCGCGACGAGGTGGAGAGCGGCAGCGCCGGGAGCGAGACAGCGAGGCGGAGGCGGAGGCGGGAGCCGGATCTAGTTCGTATGACAGGTGGGACCAAGGAACGGCGGGTCCCACCTGCAGTGTCACATATGGTCTGACACTTGGATGAGGAGAGAAACGGGGAAATTTAACTATTTGCCACCCTCTTCGTTGCCACCTCTTCAAATGTCACTCTCTTCGTTGCAATTAATTTTTTGTCACTCTCTTCGTGAGCCAATTAATTTTTTGCCACTCGGTGTCCAGTCACTAGCCACGTCATCCGCCACGTCAAATTTTTGCCACCTCACGCCGCCACGTCACCTCTTCTTCCTCCTCCTTTTCTCTCCCCAAGCCAAGCCGGCCACCGCAAGCGCCTCCGCCCGCGGCCGCCGCCCCCACGCGCCGCCGCGCCCGCGCGCCGCCGTGCCCGCCCCCGCCTCCGCGCCCGCGCGCCGCCGCCCCTGCGCCCGCGCGCCTCTGCCCCCGCCGCCACCGCGCCCGCGCGCTGCCGCCCCCGCCGCGCCCGGGCGCTGGAGGTGGCGGGGGCGGCAGCGCGCGGGCGCGGTGGCGGCGGGGGCGGAGGCGTGCGGGCGCAGGGGCGGCGGCTCGCGGGCGCGGAGGCGGGCGGGAGGGGCGGGGGCGGCGGCTCGCGGGCGCGGAGGCGGGCGGGAGGGGCGGGGGCGGCGGTGCGCGGGCGCGGCGGCGCGTGGGGGCGGCGGCCGGGGGCGCGGCGGCGCGCGGGCGGGGGCGGGCGCGGCGGCGCGCGGGCGCGGCGGCGCGCGGGGGCGGGCGCGGCGGCGCGCGGGCGCGGCGGCGCGCGGGCAGAGGCGCTTGCGGTGGCCGGTTTGGCTTGGGGAGAGAAAAGGAGGAGGAAGAAGAGGTGACGTGTCGGCGTGAGGTGGCAAAAATTTGACGTGGCGGATGACATGGCTAGTGACTGGACACCGAGTGGCAAAAAATTAATTGGGTCACGAAGAGAGTGGCAAAAAATTAATTGCAATGAAGAGGGTGGCATTTGAAGAGGTGGCAACGAAGAGGGTGGCAAATAGTTAAATTTCCCAGAGAAACGCGACCGCCGGTTTGTGCGGTTAAGCCGTTTGGCCACAGCGAACTCCAATGGCCACCGCCGTCCTACCTGCGGCGGCTCTCCCCTCCCCCACCGCGCCGGCGCCGGCGCCGGAGCTACGTATACCCCGTAGAGTGGCTCTCTGCGACGTGCCTCAGCTCCACGCAGCCCTCCTCAAGTCCGGCGCGCTCGCCACCTCGCCCAAATCCTTCCACTCCCTCCTCGAAGCCACCGCGCTCCCGGACCATGGCACCACCCCAGCCCACCTTGCCTACGCGCTCCGCCTGTTCCGCCTCGGCCCCCGCCCGCCTCTCTCCGCGCAGCTGTACAACATCCTCGTGCGCGCCTTCCTCCGCGCGGGCCACCCGGAGGACGCCCTCTACCTGTTCGTCGAAATGCTCGACACCACTGACGTCAAACCAGACCAGCACACCGTCGCCTGCATCCTCAAGTCCTGCTCCAGCATGTGCTCACTGGTTGTAGGGCGCGGCGTACAGGCGTATGCCGTCAAGCGTGGGCTCGTCCTCGATCAGTTTGTGCTCAACAGCTTGATACACATGTATGCAAGCTGCGGGGATGTCGTGGCGGCGCAGGTGCTGTTCGACGCAGTGGAGGAGAAGGGCGTGGTCACGTGGAATGCCATGGTCGCGGGGTACTTCAAGAACGGAAGTTGGGGGAAGGTCGTGGAGATGTTCAAGGGCATGCTTCAGGTTGGGGCACCATTTGACGAAGTCACATTGGTGAGTGTTGCAACAGCTTGTGGGCGAGCAGGGGATGCCAGGATCGGGAAGTGGATTGGGGAGTATGTGGAGAAGAATGGCATGGTGGGTAACCGGAACTTGGCAACTGCATTGGTGGACATGTATGCCAAGTGTGGTGAGCTTGATGAGGCTCGGAGGCTGTTCGATGGAATGCGGTCACGCGACGTGGTTGCTTGGAGTGCAATGATCTCTGGGTACACTCAGGCAGATCAGTGTCGGGAGGCGCTCAATCTTTTCAGTGAGATGCAGGCAACTGAAGTGAGCCCAAATGATGTAACCATGGTCAGTGTGCTCTCTGCTTGTGCTGTACTGGGTGCACTTGAGACGGGGAAGTGGGTGCACTCATATGTGAGGAGGAAGGGTCTGCCCCTCAGTGTTGTTCTTGGCACTGCACTGGTGGACTTGTACGCCAAGTGTGGATGCATTGACAGTGCAATTGAGGCATTCAAATCAATGCCTCTGAGGAACTCATGGACTTGGACAGCCTTGATAAAGGGTATGGCAAGCAACGGAAGAGGCAGAGAAGCACTAGAGCTCTTCTCATCCATGCGTGAGGCCAATGTTGAGCCCACGGATGTGACATTCATAGGTGTTCTCCTGGCTTGCAGTCACAGCTGCTTAGTAGAGGAGGGTCGCAGGCATTTTATCAGCATGTCCCAGGATTATGGCATCCAGCCAAGGATTGAGCACTACGGCTGTATGGTTGATCTGTTAGGGCGGGCCGGATTGATCGATGAGGCATATCACTTTATCAAAGCCATGCCGATTGAGCCAAATGCCATTATTTGGAGGGCACTACTGTCTGCCTGCACAGTGCACAAAAATGTTGATATTGGTGAAGAGGCACTGAAGCAGATTATCCCACTGGACCCCAGTCACAGTGGTGACTACATACTCCTATCAAACATCTATGCATCGGTGGGACGATGGAAGGATGCAGCAATGGTACGAAGGGAAATGGATATGAGAGGGATTGAGAAAATTCCCGGGTGCACTCTCATTGAGTTGGATGGGACAGTCTTCGAGTTCTTTGCTCAAGACAGTGACCATCCCCAGTTGAGGGAGATATACGAGAAAGTTGAGGAGATGATTAAAAGTATAAAGATGGCTGGGTATGTCCCAAATACAGATGATGCGAGGCTCGACGTTGATGAAAATGACAAGGAAGTCTCTGTTTCGCGTCACAGTGAGAAGCTGGCCATTGCGTTCGGCCTGATGAAATTGCGACCTGGTGCGACAATTCGGTTGTCGAAGAATCTGAGGGTGTGCATGGACTGTCACTCTGCCACAAAGTTGATCTCAAAGGTGTACAACAGGGAGATTGTTGTCCGTGACAGGAATAGATTTCATCACTTCAAAGATGGCTATTGCTCCTGCAATGATTACTGGTGAGTGGTGAATTGGTGATACCACTTCTTTGTGCTTAGCTTTCTTTTATATAGGAGTATAACACCAGGCATTCGTGATTCATTCATGGGAACAGAGAGTAGACAGCAGCATGTAAATACAACATTGTCGTCCACTGCTTAAGCCAAAATATATTCTAGAAAAAATACGTCGAAGGTAACATCTACTGGTGTGAGCTGGGTGCTTGTCTAATAGACCACATGCTGCCGTGCTGCGCATGAATTCAGAACATGGATCAACCTCACGCACTTTAGCTTGCCTTTTACACAAAGAATACAGTTTGCATTTGGAACCTCGAATATGGTTATCGCAGTACATATTTCAAAGAACAAAGTTGCCAGCATCCTTGTTTTTAATCTTCGTTTCTCTCTTCCATGTCATTGACATATTAGACCTGTTATGTTTACTTTAACAAAGAAATTGAAACTTCACTGTTGCTTAATCCTAAATAAAAAGCACTTAGTCACTGACTGGTAGGCTCCATAAACATGGAACGACGCATTTTCCAGTGTATTTTTTATGTTTGTATTGATGAGTTACAATAGATAATAATGGATTAATTAAAGACCGGCCAAGCTTATTCTAAGTTCTTGTAAGAGTTTTACCCTACCGTACTAATTAGTCTCTGTCCGTTCACTTTTAAATGACAGGGTTGACTTTTATCTCAATATTTGACCATTCATTTTATTCAAAAAAATATACAAATATGCAAAAATATAAGTTATACTTGAAATACTTTTAATAATAAAACAAATTATAACAAAATAAATGATATTTCAAAAAGTTCTTTGAATAAGACGAATGGTCAACCGCAGGGGCGGAGCCAAGATATTGGTTGCGGGTTCCCAGGAACCCGGGTGAGAAAAAAATTTAGTTATCAGTAACAATTTTTTACCTTTTGTGCAGAACACAATATAGTGTACCGCTTAAAGTGGTGCATCCCCTTCAGCTTTTCTCTAGCTCCGCCACTGATCAAACGTTAAGATAAAAGTCAACTGTATCATTTAAAAGTGAATAGAGAGAGCCTCTCTGGCACAAAATATAACCCAAAATATAAGTAACATACGTTTTTTTAATAAAAATCAACATTTTTAGTTTTTGATTAATAAGTAAACTGAAAATTATAAGTTTATTGTGAATGTCTGGTAGTTATAAGTTTAAAACTCAGTCTAACCGCACATTTAAAACATATCTCAATAAAAACTGTAGTAACACTTCACTCTCTAACCACACACCTGTGACATCGCCTTCGAGCTATCTTTTAAGCTGAACATTTTACAAAAAAAACTTATTTTATAGCAATAAATAATAAGAGATGTAAATCGTTTCTCAGTAAAAAAATGAAAAGTTCACGCTCTCACATGTTATAGACAGCTACAATCTATAAATTGTACTTGTTAATTATTTAATTATCCGTGTTATAAATTTCAAGAATATACAAACAGCAACCGTCATATCAACCAATACCTTAATAACGGATCCGTGTCTTCATAGTTCAGTAACACCAATTAAAGAGGCGTCTAAACGAATCAAATCGACTACTGTCGGCAATGGCAACGGATATACTACTGGTTTACCATAAAATAATCACATGTACAATTAATATAACAAAAACAATAAAGGTCATATAGCAAGAAATAAATGTAGTGCAAGTAATAGAATGCATTCTCACGTCGAAATTTCTACAACAATTAACTCATGCAGTAGATAATAATTGCCATGTATTGCAAGTTGCAGCAATACGGCTACACCGATAAGCATTAACCAAAAGCATGGCAACTAATACAAAATCAGCCCCTAATTAGAGAACCGAAGCACCAAGAGGAATCAAGACGAAGTTTGTTCGTAGACAGAAAGATCAAATAAGTGGTCTGATCCAAGATTGCCAACCTCTCTCTCTCTCTCTCTCTCTCTCTCTCTCTCTCTCTCTCTCTCTCTCTCTCTCTCTCTCTCTCTCTCTCTCTCTCTCTCTCTCTCTCTCATAGAGGACTTCGATGATAAGCTGCAGATCAACTTTTACTTGTCCTTTTTGGGTTTTTTCTTCCTTGAGGCAAAGCTACTCGGGCCAACTGCTTCTACTGACAGCCGCTTTGTCCTGCTACATGAAAAAACATCTCTCAACCATGATGCATGCACAGATGCACTATGGGCTGAAACATGAAAGAAATGTATTGAGGATACCTTGAAGCAATTTCTCTTGTCTCCTCATCATCCTTGTCAGCCATATCATTGTCATCACCATCTATATAATACAGATACTTTCCAAATTAGACATGGAACATGCCACATTATATAGTGGAAACTTCAATACCATAGTTGCTTCCAGCATTGAGTTAGTAAAAAGACGTATGGTAATCACAAATTTCAGAAGCAGAATAGTATTGATTAGATCAAATGAAACTACTAGCAGACCTCGCATGCATAGCTACAATAAAGTACCTAACTTTATAAGGCTAATCTAAATGAAATTTCTGAAAGGAATAATCAGGTAAGAGAAGCTCAAGTGTGTGTGTGTGTGGGGGGGGGGGGGGGGGGGGGGGGGAGCTTGGAGACCATCTGCTGGCAAAAGACTGAAAATAAAATCTCAAAAACAGGGAATTATAGCATATAGAAAAGTGTGGATCAGAGTTTAGTTACACACTACATACTTAGAAGAGTCTCAACAGAAAAGAAAATGAGAAAACTGGAATGCCAGTGTAAAATCTTTTGCGAAAAATAAAAGCCTCACATGAAAATATATGTGTGTGTGTGTGTGTGTGCAGGAACTGCCAGCAAGTAAAGCCTTTACGACTTGCACTTAAGTACTTAACAACATAGTTATGTTCTCCCTTATTCGGTCTTGGCAATCATTTATTGCCTGAAGAATTCCATTTCTCATGTAAGTCTGCACATAAAGAACCAATTATAAATAATCCTCCGTCCACAACTAAGACACTATAGTGCAACCACATATGCTAAGAGTTGCAATCATGACTTTACAGTTTACAGCTTGTTAGGCTAAAGCAGTTAAATAGGACAAAAGCAAAGCTTACCAAGTTCACCTTCATCCTCGGCTGCATCATCCTTCGCCAGAGAGGAGTCCCATCGGTCTTTCCCATCATCGTCATCCCAACGACTTCCAACAGGAGGCACCCAGAAATCTAGACCATCTGAATCATCTGAATCATCGATCTCTGGTTTAGGTTCTCGTGGCAACAAAGGGTTGACAACAGCAGCTTTTTTCTTGTCCTTCTTGCTTGACTTGCTTTTCTTTTCCACTTCATTCGACTGTTCAGCCTCACCTTTAGCCATCTTCTCTTCTAGTTTTTCTGCAAATAGAAATAACAGGCCTGTTAGATTAGGAACAACCCAACATTCCAATACAATGGCTTAGAAAGAATTAGTTGTGTGTGAAACAACTCAAACAACAATTCCATGCAAAGTGTTTTGGATGATATTTCAACAACCAGAAGTCTTCCTTAAAATTTCCAGAACAATAGGAAAACAAATAAACGGAAGTTCAAATAACCATTCCAGAGCAAGGCACATAATCAGCTCAAATAATCGTTACTGATAAAATTCATTCAGAATTGTTGTGGGAAAAGGTACTAACTTATAATCCAATAACAATCATCGTTGGAAAAAAAACAAATTGATAAATCACATGGGTATAGAAGAATAAAGCAAGAAGAAAAGGATAGCCGCAGCATGGAAACAATCAACCTCGCATAAATTCATCATGAATTCTTAAATTAGTATAGAACCATATGAAAAAACAGAGCATCCAGTTCAATAGCAACAGCATATGACAAGGCAGTTGCCTCACCTGGCATTACAGACAGCACTACAAAGTATTTTTACCTAGTTTGTTAAGAAATCTCTTCCCATTGACGTGCTTCCAGATGTGCTCCTCCGACTTATTTATGATGTCCCCAGTAATGTTGCATATGAGCTTCGACCTACAACACAAGACCCAACTCGATTCGAGATGTTACACAATAACATCCAAGAACAATCGTAGACCCAACACATTACACAACGACATGAAAGGGATCACACAATCAGCGTACGGGCGTCGGACATTACAACCCTCGAATCCCTTGATAAAAGAGACACTGAACCCTAAACCCGAATTAAACCCAGCAGAGTAAATTCAAAAAAAATCCTAGCGTGATACGCCGGATACGCCTCGGTGCGTCATGCAGGAGCAAGACAAGATAGATTAGTGGTAGCAGAAGCGGGGGATCGGGTACACACTTGTGCTCGGGGTGTGGCTTGAAGGCGTTGAGCGGCGGCTTCTTGCGCGAGACGGCGTGGTCGATGAGAGCGAGGCGGCACGCGCGGGACCGCTCGTACGCCTCCTTCTCCCTCTCCGGCAGCTCGTGCCCCGTCTCCGAGCACCGCCACCGCCCGCCGCCAGCGTCCTCCCAGGTCGGCGAGCCCAGCAGGAAGCTGCCCTCCTTATCCCCGCCGCCCTCGCCGGGGCCCTGGCCCTGCGTGCTCGACACCCCCGCGTCGGGCGCCGAGGCCTTGCTCTTTTTCCCCATTGGGTCGCCCCGCGAATCGCGAGCTTTGAGGCTTGAGACGAGAGGAGAGGGTGGCGACTGGCGCGCGAGGTCAGGGAAAGGATGGTTTTTTTTCAGGCGGCCGCTGCCTCGGCTGCCCTTCTTGGCTGCATCACAATCCATTCAAGCCGTCCGATCAAAATCTGAACGGTTTAGATGGACTGGTACACTCAGGCCTTTTTTATAGGCCAAGATTCTATCCCATTTCATGTGAATGAACTGAAATTTTAGTATCTTTCAAACCGGTAAATTTTAGTATGTGTCAAACCAACCGAGAGATTTGCTATTTTGACACTCCAAAAAATGATTTTCATATTTTTAACATCCAAAATCAATTTCATTGACTCAGGTATACAAAATGAACATCTTTGAAGTGTCAAAATAGAAATTTTTTCCTATCAAACTAGTCTAATCAATGAAAATCTGATGTAAAAATTCACGAACATGAAAGTTCAGAAAAGTGCAGAAACTGCATGTACAGATCTACCACAAGATCACCTACAAAATTTACATCAACAATAGTTATCATCAAGGTAACCAACAAGACAATGTTATCGACCATAAGACCCCCCCAACCAGAAGAATCAACGAAATGTAAACAGATACAGGAATCTATTCGCAACACAAGCTGTCTAAACTAGTTGGATGGTATAACGGAGCAGCCATGTTCAATTACACATGATGGTACAAAGTTTTGATGTGATCACAAACGCAAAAATTTGAGATCACTCGAAAAAGATCAATTGGCACCTTTACAGACCGAACACAATGTTAACTGCTAAAGAACTGCTCTGTGGAGACTGGAGAAGCAGGCAGATCAGAAGACGGATAGTCCACACACCAGTCAACTAATCCATGGAGTAGGGAGCTTTGCAAGCATTCCAATTTCCATCCATCAGTATTGATATTCTAGCCTCAAATGCTCGCTCGAGGAGGGCTAGTGGACTGTGGTCAACTTGTTTACAGAGTTGGCTTGTTTTGGAACAACTGCATAAGCACTTCATCCCTCGGAATTGGTACTCCAGCCTCAAATGCTTGCTTCAGGACCTGTAGCCATTCATTGACGAGGGACGCCTTTATTTGCTGTATTGTAGCATATTCCTGATCCATGATCAACTCTAGCTCCTCGAAGTGTTTGATCTTGTACTGGATCTTTCTTAGCTGGACAACATAAAATAGACATCAGTTAGTGATTAGGCATAGATAACCAGTGAGTATATATATAATCTGTAGGAGTTTACTTCATTCCAAACAAAAGAAACAGGCGTTCATCAAGACAGCTGTACTAGTGTTATGTATGAAAATATGGTTATGATTTGTAGCAATAAGAAGTTCATTGTAGGCCTTCAGCTAGCAGCAGAAATCAATGCACTAACTTGCATCATAATTCATAAACTCTTTGCAGGATTTAGAACAAGGTAAAAAAAGTGAAATCTACGTCAACTGAATTATACTGAATGGACCTCTTTTCTTCAGCAGCATCCTAGCCATGCCATGGAAATAGAATGGAAATAGTTATTAGAGACAATGAAATTAAACAAAGAGCTTTGCCTTTCCACTCTACCATTTCAACACAGAAGAATGTCCTGCTTATTTATGCCTGATTACGCAGGCCCATTTGCGCTATCATCCAATTTGCAACTGGTCATGCTCATTAGCATACAAAAAAAGCTAGGAGCCTAGGAAGCCAGAATATTACACAGAAATGATTTATAAGAATATAATGATGAATGAGCAGTGTTAGAACTGCAAACTCAAATTATACCCGTCGGTGGAAGCAAGAAAGGGGCAAGAGAATTAACCTGAGTTTCAATTATAGATGCCATTAGAAGCTCCATTTCCCGCTCTTCCTGGTTTGCAAGCATCTTAGCCCGGGCAGCAGCTACACCTAGAGCTGTTGCAACAGCTGCCCTTACTTGATATGTGGTAGAAATAAACATCTTTCCCTTCTTGTTACCTGGAGCATGAACAAATGACATAGATTTTAGACAAGCAAAGTAGAAACACGAATAAAAAATGACACTAACACAAGCCAGGACGATCAAAAGGAAGGTTCCAAAACCGATGGTAACATTTTATGTTCAGATTAACCATCTACTCATCACTAATAACAAATGCTGACAAACTTCATGTTGACTATAATTCTGATCGTCTAAAAAAATTACAGATCTGATCAGAACTATTGTGAATTACAGATCTGATCAGAAACAACTGTGCCAACAGATATAGAAAGAATTCTGCAATAATTAGCATCCTAATATTTAGCCTACCAGGAACTGAGTGCCCAAGCATTTCTGCATCCTGACCGCCAACAATGCCATCACTGTAAAAATACTTGTCAGATAATACAAACTATACTAACACTAGCAAATAAGAACAATATAGATCACATTTTTACCCTTGTCGAGCACAGATAGAAGAGAAAGCCCTGGTTCGGTATTCTTTCTCGCTGAGATGAAATGCTTTCCTTGCTAGGGGGTTTTCATTACCCAGTGCTTTAATTGCTGCGTCAGCAGCTGCAGCGACAACATCTGGGCTTGACGATGTGGTGAGCAGCACTAACTGAGGTACCAATAGAAAACATCAGTTACTTTCATTTAAAATGTATATTTGTCCTTCGCACAAGTTTATTAGTTTCTGTTATTTATTATTTTTACCTTCTCCATTAATGAAACGGTGGGATCTATTGAAGAAAATAACCGTCTATGCTTTGTCGGACGTTCTTCATTAGATTTATCAGTATCATTTTTGTTTTCATCAATCTGCATGCCATCGACCGTTTCAGTTGGTTGACTTGAAGATTCCTTCACAATGTACTTGTCCACTTTTCTTTCAGTTGTTTGGTTTTTATGGAGCTTGCTATCCGATTTACCATTTATTGTGCCCAGCATATGTTCACCAAAAGGTAACTGAATAAGCCTTGCAATGCATTCTGACCTATTCTTTGTGCGGACATGCTGGGAAATAAGATCCCAGTCATCTCCATGTTTTAGAACACCTTCTAAGAGAACGAGCGTTTCTGCATCTGACCATGCACTAGAAGCATGGTTGTCAGCCCGTTCCTTTTTGTCACCCAGATGTTTATTTGCTTCTCCCGTACTCTCATCATTGGCATAACAGTTTGAACATACTTTAAAGCCATCCTGAAAAGCAAACATAGAAAAATGTTAAGGAACATATAACAGATATTTTCTCAATTATTTTCATTAAATCTGAGCGCTAAACAACTAAGATCATGTCAAAATGTAGCCAACAATATAAATAGAAAGTCTTAAATAAACTAAAGATGCTGCAGGGTATCTTATAATAAATCAATAATAGAAACATCTCACAGTATGTATTTCGTGAAAACCACTGGTGCATCGTGTTCAGTATCTGGCACAATTAATTGAGCAAACTTTCTGTGAAGAACATCATGCTAGACAAAAAATATGTGAATCCACTTTATCATCTAACTGCTTCAACTATTCCATACTCACATAGAGAAATTGGCTATTATAGGACTCCAAACAAGTGGTTTCTCTATAATAGGACTCCTAACGTTGATTGCTCCTAAATAGGCCACCAAACAATTTCACTAAGCTATAATAGGATTGTGTATCTTTTTAATCTCTTTTCTAATGTAAATACATGTATTTATTTCTAAAGTGACTTTTTTACCCTTGAGAGGCATGCTGGCTTGCCGTGCGTGCCTGTTGCCTTTTTTAGTTCTGATGAGATGTGGAGCATTTTAGTTGTGATGAGATGTAAACTTATTATTTATTTCAAATGACTTTGATCTCAGTTGGAACATCATTATGGTACAAACATGGTTTTATGAGATGAACTAAATTGTGCTAAATACTTGATGTTATATATTACTTGTAATTATGTATGAATCACTTTGTTAATTCATATTGTTATATAATTGTACACGGCATACATGGCAGCCAGCCAACCAACCCAAGCGAGCCATGACCACGGCCAGCTGGCCGGCACGCACGGCCAGGCAGCATGCCCGCACAGCAAGATGCATGCACGGCAAGCCAGGCAACAGGCACGCACGGCAAGCCAGCATGCCTCTCAAGGTTAAAAAAGTCACTTTAGAAATAAATACATATATTTAGATTAGAAAAGAGATTAAAAAGATACAAAATCCTATTATAGCTTAGTGAAATTGTTTGGAGTCCTATTTGGGATTTTATAGACAAACCACTTGTTTGGAGTCCTATAATAGCCAATTTCTCACATACTCCATGGCAAATATAATTTCATATTATGTGACAATTGTTATTTCACAACAAATTCTAAATCTGAATTAGTTAATTCAAAACTGTAGGTCTCGTTTCAAAATGTTACATCCCTTATAGGCTAGAATTTAAACCTTCACCACAACCATTCATATCTTAAACTTTAGCAATACAATTTACAAACCTGAAATTTGTTAACCAAAACAATCTAATGCAACGAATGCAGCTTTAAAAATCGATAGTACCTTCAACGTTTGGACACTCCCGTCACTGCACTCCTCGCCACAGAACCCACAGATAGGCCCCCTCCCTGGTGCCCACTCTCCAAATACATCACTGTACGAGGTCAGCGGCGGCAAGCGGAACCCATTCTCCCCGCCCCCTCCTCCCCTCTCCTCCACGAAGTAAGACGCCGGCGGCCGCGGCGTCACCTGCAGCCCCACGGGAGCCTCCAGGATAGCCTCTGCATCCGGCTTCTTTTGCGGCGCGGGGCGTGAGGGGGAGGCGGAGAAGTTGATGAGGCCGGATGCGTCGAGGAAGGCGAAGAGCTTCCGGAGGAGCGTGACGTCGCCGACAAGCGCCTTGCGAACCTCCGTGAAGGTGAGACGGCGAGAGGGGTCCTCGCGGTACTTGCTGATGATGTAGTCGCGGTACTCCCGGTAGATCCGTGGGTTCCGCGACGCCGTCCCGAACCCGCTGCCGCCGGCGCCGCCGAAGAACTCCGGGAGCGCCCGCCGCTCCGTCTCGTGGATCTCGTCCCACCTAAACCAACCTGCGGGGACAGCAGAGCAGACACGGAATTCGTCAGGCAGACACCCTCCCAGTCCCTCCTCGAGCCCTCGTAACCCTAGGAGCACGAGGGGCGGAGGAAGGAAAATAATCCGGATTCGGTTGAGAGGTCTCACCCGACGAGGCCGGGATGGTGTAGAGCTCGCGCGGCGGCGCCTCGCCGGACGAGGCAGCGCCGGCCGCCGGCGGCGACATGGGAAGAGGGCGGGAATTGGGTGGGGAGACGTGAAAGGAGAGATCTGGGCCGTCGGATCAAAGGGGCGGTGGGGGTTTAAGGTCGGAGGTGCGTGGCCTGGATTATGTGTTCGTGAGGAGACGCGGCGAGGAAGGAGACAGCGCGGTGGAGCGGTCGGCCGGTGAGGTGTTTGTGCGACGGCGAGGAGGATTACGATGCCTCGTGGGCTTTGGGCCTAATGTTATTGGATTTTTTAACGTATTTATTTATTGACTTGATCAGTTTATTAGGGTTTGTGTTAGTTTTAAAAAATATTAAAATTAAAGGCTAAGTTGTGTGATTTTTATTCTAAGGGCATGTTTGGACCGAGGTATTGGGTTTAGAATTAAGAATTGGAATTCAATTCTACGAGGTGGGCTATTTGGGCCACCAAATTAGAATTATCAAATCCGATGTAGAATTCAACCAAGAATTCACTGTAATTCTTATATTTGTCAAAATTGATCGTTGGACTATGTATTCCTTCAATAAGCTTGTTTTTATAGTTAATATTTCTTGTATTAATGGAATTGATTCCATGGTTTGATCAACCAATTAGGTTCGGTAATTAGTTCTCGTATTTTAATTCTACGGAATGCCCAAACATAAATATTGGATTTCAATTAATTTTCACACAGTTCAATGTTTTATAGAATTTGAAATGAATTCCAATTCTTTCAATATCTGGGATCCAAACAAGACCTAAATGAAAATCACTTTGTTTTATAATACAAATTCTAGATCCCTCTAAATTTTAGAGGTAAAGCTATGTTAAACTGTCCTATGAGCTCTTGTGTCATGCGCCTAATACAACTTATAGATTTGCTCTTGGGTTCGATCTTGCATCATGTATAGACCGCACGAAAAAAAAACCTAGATAAAGTAAGTAAGAATGACTTGAAGACTCAGTACCAAACCTATCAACTCCAAATTTTACTTGTAAAAGGTTATTGACATAAAAAGGTTACTGAATCCACTTTGATCTGACAGAAAAAATATTAAATGTAAACATAACAGTACACAAGTCTTAAATTATGATAGAGTTATCTCACTCTTAAAAGCTAGATGAAAATGTTACATCCAATCCTACACTCTAAACACACCCTCGGTGTTAAGTAGACCCCAAGCAACAAAGTCAATATACTTGGTGGGATGTAAACATGACAGTAGACACGAGTATTAAAAATGATAGTTATCTCACTCTTTAAACTCAGATGGAAATGTTACATCCAATTCTACTCTCTAAACACACCCTCAATGTTAGGTAGATGCCAGTCACTAATAAAATGGCGACACGACGCTTAGGTTTTGCTATGTTTCCCCTCCCCTTTCTTCAATCCGCCTTCTCTCCACCTACGATCATGTTCGGTTGGGCTGGGATTATGGCCCAATTCATACTGAAAAACTCGGCAAAAAGAGAAATTCAGTTCAATAAAAAAATTGTATTCAGTTAGCTCAATTAAGAATTTATTTTCGGTCAATTCCTGGAGTTTACCGGGAATTTAGGAGGTGTTTGACATGACTCTGGAGCCGAACTCTAGGCTAGAGTTGATCGGGGCATGGCTCTAACTCCAATCAGAGCAGCTCCACTCCAGAAATCCAGCTAAAGCTGGCTCTGAGTGGAGCTGGAGTTGTGGAGCTGCGATTGAGTTGCTCCAAACAAATGAACTAGAGCTCCAAAAACTCCATGGAGTTACATTTTTTGGAGAGGGTGTTTGACTAGGTCCGATCAACTTTAGCCTAGAGTTCGGCTCCAAAGTCATGCCAAACACTGGTCGAGCCGTGGAAAACTTCGGGCGTCGCGTCGCCACCCCGTGCCCCCGCTGCCTACCCCGCCGGCGCGCCCCCGCCGCCTACCCGACCGCCTACCCAGCCGCCGCGCCCCCGCCACCTACCCCGGCGCCGCTACGAGGTGTCGCATCTTCCCCCGCCCGCCCGCGCCAATGCCGTTCTCGTCGGGCTCCTTGGGGTCGTAGCGAAACTCGTCGGCAGCGTCGTACGCCGACACCGCCAACTTGCCGCCGATCCCCGACGCTCCTCTGTACAGCGACGCCGGAGAGCCTGCGACTGCGACCTTCGCCTTGAAGGCTGTTCTCCAGGTTCTTCTGCTCACCGGAGAGCGGCGGCGGCGCTAGAACCAGCCGGGCGACCCTGCAACATATGTATCTTTCTTCCTTGTTTATCTTCTAGGATTTTTCAATCTTGATTGTTTCCAGCTTATTGCCTTGCTTACTGCTGTTACTGTGGATGGATTGCTTTCTTGCTTGCTTGCTGCCCTGCGAAGTGCAGACCGGGTTGAGTAGCTAATGATTGTTCGGGAGACTGAAAATTGGATTCACTGCCCTTTGATTTTGTATGGTTAATTCGGTGGATAGTTTTCCAAAGAATGGATTTTTTATCCCAACGGATCAAATAAACCGAATTCCCAGTGACTATAATGATCCGTGCAAAAACTATGTTTTATCACACCAATCGCTTCCAATACTGTAACGCGTCAATAGTTGATTCATGAATTAGGATGCCAGTACTATGCAGGATATGCAAGAATATGAAATGATTAAATCTGTTGCTTATTCTGCACTTAAATTTGGAAAAACAATTACAATTAATTCTGAAATAGATTATACCCTGATCTTTTATGTTGGCCTTCTTTTCTCCATCTCCTTGTAACAGCAAGTAGTTAATTATTGGGTATCATAAGTTTCTGTGAGTGCTAATCTGTTGTCTCTACTCTTAATTTGTTTCTCTGGTTAATTAAACAGGCTTGAGGATGTAAACATAAACAAGAGGCATGGGATGGCAAAAGTGATAGGCACAGTGGTAAGCATAGGGGGAGCTACTGTCATCACTCTCTACAAAGGGATACCACTGCTGAACTTCAAGCCAGGTCATATGTTAGGAGCCAGCATTGTGTCTCAAAACCTTGTTTTGAATTGGACTGTGGGTTGCCTCTTCCTCCTTGGCAACTGCTTTGCCTGGTCAGGATGGATGGTACTTCAGGTGTCTACTTCTCATCAAAACTCAACATAATTGACACTTATTAGCTATGTTTAATCTCCTGGTGGTCTATGCATATATGCTACATTATTATGTGTTGATGTACTCCATTTCAATAAAATAGATGTCTGCCTTGTAAGTCTAGCAACTTCATCTTGAACTAAACTCAACCTCCAATTCTCTGTACCGTCTGTCATTGAGCACCTTCTCAAGATGCTTCGGGAACAAAATAATATCTATATCTGATTTTATTGTGTGATTAGTTTTATCTTCTTTGTTTAACATTTTATTAATCACTTTGTTTTTTTAGTTTTATCTTCTTTGTTTAACATTTTATTAATCACTTTGTTGATTAGAATTAAATTAGCAAATTTGTTTCAGCATGGTTAGATATTGTAAACCCTAAAGGGATTTAATCCTAGTCAAAAGAACACATAATTAAAAGGAGGAATTTAATCCTCAAGGGGAATTAATCTAAGGGAGGGATTGAGTGATATGAGAGGAATCCACTCAATCCCTCTTGGGATAGAATCCCCTTGAGGATTAAATCCTTATCAACCGAACATGTCTTACATGTGCCCTTCTCCCCTCTACACCCATGTCGCATGCACCTCAATGTTAAGTAATACTAGGCATTAATCGTATGGTGACTTCACATCTAGGTTTTGTTCTATTTCTTATCTAGGTTTTGTTCTATTTCTTTCTATTTTTAGATCTCGTTCTTTCCACCTACAGCGCACCCTTCTCCCCTCCTCACCCCACCCCACCCCACCCATGTCACACGTGCCCCACATCAGTGAATCCAAACCACGCACACCTCCTTCCAACGATGTTCTCTGTACAACCATGCTACTTCTTCCTCTCCTCTCACTCTATGGGCCACATTTCTTGGCCATTAGCATCATTAGCACCGTTGTCAACTGTCTAGTGTTAAGATCACTTTGTTCACCAATTAATCGTCCAACATCAAGATCACTCAGCTCACCAATTAGACGCTGATAGTGACACTGAGGTGTCGTCGAACACCTTTAGAGCGCCTAGATCCAAATTTTTGAACGCGGACACCCTAACTTAAGGTGGCGTTTAGTTCTAGGAACGAGATAGGACAAGATGGTTCTATTTTTGACGATATTTGGTTTGAAGTCAAATGGAACTAGGGATGGTAGTCAGGTATAACGAGTATGGATAGTACATATATATTGCATACACATATCCATTTACCCGATGAGTAAAAACTTATGCATATACACATCGCCCGTGAGCATTGTATACTCGTTTACCCATGAAGTGGGAAGTTTACCCATGAAGTGGGAAGGAGGGAGGGAGCAACACCAACACGACATCTTTGGACTCTGGTGCGTGATCTTGCACGCGATGACGTAGTTCCTCTAGTGCGGGGTGGCAGGGACAACGGCGCGACATGGAGCCTCCAACGCAAGGCGAAGTTGGATCTAGCAAGAAGCAACGCATCTCATCTCCTCTAGCGCGGGGCGACACCAGACCTGGCGAGAGGTGGTATGGGTCCTTCAACGCTGGGTAGAGTAGTGCCTTCGACGAGGGATACACGGGTCAGTAACACAAGAACACGAGATTAGCATGTGATGGTGATGGAGTGAGATGGAGGGAGCATAGATGGAAGAAATGAGGAGAGTTAGGGTTTAAAATTAGTTTTTATAAGAAGATAATCAAGTAAACAAGTATGAATAGTCAATACATATACTCTACTTATTTACCTATCAGGTATAAAATTAGCAACAAATCCAACCCTATTAAGGTTTTTACCCACAGATAAACAAATAATCAGACACAATTACCAACCCTAAATGAGACAGAGTCATCGTACCAAAAAATATTCTAGACAAACTCATCTCAAAAATAAGAATAGATAAACTCGTCCACATCACACATGGGGCTCCAGGGAAGGCAGAGGGTCTAGAGACAAGCCAAAGGCTACACCACGATCATGCCACAGTTTTCAAGTGAGTCAAAGATTTTGTGACAAGATTCAATCTCTCAACGCATCAACTAAACACAATACTAAAACATCTCCGTCCCTCGCCATACGAGATATAACATGATACCATCCAAAATAGAACATAACTGTACCATCTCACCTTATCTATGAAACAATTATCTATGAAACAAACAAAACCTAAGATAACTGGTGTGGTGGGAAACAGGGTTAGGTGTGTCATCGCAAGGCACCATAAATTAAGCCACAAGATTTGCGAATAGTAGCAAACAACAAAACATAACAATGAAAGTTGAAACTGTACAAAACATCAAATTATCCAAACAAAGGCCTCCATCCCTGAATGCTTATGAGACCACATGCAACAATAACAGATCAGGACCAATAGTTAGCATCAAAGTTTGCCAGGTCTTGTTTTGGCATGGAAGATGACAAAAAGGAACTGAAGTACCCTACAACTTAAAGGTAGTAATAAACAGCTTCTTGCAGACAAACCTCCATTGACAATGCTTCTCTCCAATCTTCTAGATCAGACAAAATGGGAATCAAAACACAGAAGAAAATGACTTATTTTCCCATTCTTTCAAAACAAAAAACAAGGACCAAGAGTTTCCTTAACAAATGCTCAAAACCCATTGTTCACCATCTCTGCCTTGCCATTGGCCTGAAAAAAAACAATAAAACTGATAAAGAATTGCACATGAACCACAAATATCAACCATTGTGAAAGAAGACTTCATCACTACTTTAAAAGGTTTGAGTTGCTGGTGGCCATATTAGTTCTACACCATATCTACCTTATAAAAAAGAATTTAAAAGTTAATGGTTGGCTATATGAACCGTATATGTGGAGTTCTCATCATCTATATGAATCCCTAATTTCCTACTTGGACAACTTAGATGTGTTTGGTTGAGCTGTAGATTCTGAAAAAACTGTTGTGAGCTATGAGCCGTAGAAAAGCTAAGAAGTTGTTTGGTTGGAATAGTTACAGATTTATATTTTGGTAGCTCATGATATTTAGTTACAATATTAATGTGTAATTTTACATGTAAATCATTCTAATCATGAAATTTTGTAATGTTTATATTAAAATTATATATTTTTAAGTTACACTAAAATGATATATTTAACTAAAATTACACTTTTTCAAATTTTATATGAACTGCTATGTTTTAATAGCATGGTAGATAATATCCATTCAAAGTTGAACTAAGAAGCTATGAAATCTAGGTTATACTAGCTTTCAAATTTGTACTACGAGAATCTGCAGATTCTGAAAAAGCTAGATGACCAAAAGAGTTGTTTGGATGACCAAAAGAGTTGTTTGATTCAGATTTCAGCTTCGAGCCGGAAAGCTGGTTCAAGAATATGAACCAAATAGACCCTTAATGTCTTGAGTTGGTGATGGTCTTGGCTAGTACGTTAATGGTTAGCCCATCCCTTCTCTCATATTACAATCAAACAGCATACCATGCATGATACATGCAATCTAAAAGCTGTTCAAGGCAAACAGCTACTTGGTTTAATTAAAGCAGGATGTATCATGGTACTAAAAGAATAATTATATAAAAGGCTCTATATTAAAATTAACTAAGCACAACATGATAGGCATGAAAAATTAATGTCAGTATTAAAAAGTGACATCATACAAAACGAATTAGATTCAACTATCATGTAAATCCACCAAATGACCAAATTACATGAAATTCTCAGTATGAAACATCGACCTGGTAAGAAATCTGTGATCAAATTGAGCAAGAAAATTGCACAAACCTGTCTGAACTTCTGCTTCCACCAAAAGAACCCCTCTCTCTGCTACCTTCAAATCCCCATCTCTCCTCAGCTTGTTTCGGAAATGACTCCATGCCACCACGAGAGTGTGGCCTGTCCACGACAGATCCCATAACATGAGGTTCATCTGCAAAACTAGCTGGTGGAACTGTTGAAACCCTGCCAGCACCAGAACCAGGTCTTTGCCCAAATCGAACCTTGTCATCCAACTCAATAGTAAGCAACTCAAGTTGTTTTTCCATCTGAGCTATTTTCTCAGAAAGATCTTTTGCACCCTCAGGGGAAGCTTGGTCCAAACCATCACTTATCTTAGCCTCAGTTTCTTTCAGGTCCACCTTGAGGAGATTGATTTCTTCTTTCAGAAGCCTTTCTTCATTTGACTCTGGCCTGAAAAACAAGGTTCAGTTGTATTAAATTCAACAGAAAACAAACATATACGGCTGTATAGGCTAACCAATTGCAAGTGTTTGTGTCCTTACTACTCAATGGAGTGTGATTTCAAAAAATCAAAATGACTGTTAAAAAAATGCATGCTATATTTTGTTAGCAAACAACATCAATTTGACTTCTCCCCAAAAAACTGTGTAATGGTGAGCACTAAGTTTGAATACAAGTGACAACATATAACTGCATTTGTACCACTAAATTCAGCACAGACAAGAAAAAAAGATAAATTTAACCACAAAATTGCGATAAGTGTTGACTTCACTGCACAGTTTAAATATTAATGCAGATAACTTCATAATAATAATGGTTCCACATTAACATTAAATGATTGATTCTCTGGAGGCATACTATAAAAGGTATCCACTTCGGCACTTCCAATTGCTAATTATGGACTTCAACTATGAAGTTGTTACAAGAGCAACTCTTTCAAAACAAACATCACACAACAAAAATAACTGGCTGTTTATTGTTACGACATGCTATTCTTAATGGCCAGGTTTTCAATATATTACAAATGAACTGACCAGCATGGCAACATCAGCATAATTCTTCATGCAAAGCTGCAGCTTTACTAACCTATATCAGTACTCCATTATTGTATGCTTGCCTTATCACAAGAAAATAAGAAATGCTCACTTACTAACCTATATCAGTAGTAGTACTCCAGTATTGCATGTTAGCATTATCATAACAAATGCAAGTGTACTCAAGAAGTAGCTTCATATGCATACCTATTAACGGCACGATGCTCCAGTTCAATGTCTATCTTCCTCCAGTCTTTCCCTTTCTCCTGCAGCACCACTTCCCGTGGCTTGGCATTACCAAAAGGATTTACCTTTGGCCGTGTCCTCGGTGCCCCTTCACTCCCAATTGCAGAGACCTGTGATCCAGGGCTTCCAGGGCGGGAGGAATGCGCACTATTTGGCCTGCTAGACTGCGAGCTGGCAGGGCGGCTAGTCTTCTGCTCAATCTCAGTCTCAATCTTCCTCCAGTCCAACCCTTTCTCAGCTAGCACCTCCTCCCGGGGCCTTGCAGCCCCAAATGGGCTTGGCCGGTTGCGTGCCACCTCAGCAGGTGGCGTAGGAGTAGCAGAGGGATCCCGCTTCAGTGGATCAAGATTGATCCGTGGCCTCTCACGCTCTCCGTCCTGTGTCATAGGGGCGAAGCCACCACCACGGCCCCAACGATCAGAGTCTGAAGAGCCCAGTGATTCACGAAAGCCAGGTGATTCACGGAAGCCACCACCAGTACCCAGGCTGGGGTACCGTGATGGGAGAGGCTTCTTGTCACGCGACCAGTCATCGATGTCGTCAACGCGGCCAACGGGAGAGGGACCACCGAACCTATCACGGCGGCCAGAGTCGCTGAGAGCCGGGGTCAACCTCTTGTTCGTCGCCCAGTTGTCTGCCTCATCGGCTCGTGAGGGCATGTCGAGATCCGAAACCCTACTCCCCCCGCGGCGTCCGTCGTCGTCGAACCCGCCGCGGCGCTCCCCGCCTCCATCGCCAAACCCGGAGCCGTAGGAGCGGAACCCTCGGGAGCGGTCGAGCTCCTCGGGGGGGCGTTCCCTCGGCCCGGTGGGTAGCATCATCATCTCCTGCGGTGTGAGTCCCCTTGGCTCCGGAGGGGCGGCGCTGCCTCGGCGCTGGCCCTGCGCGCCGTAGCCCGAAAACTCGGACAGCGACACAGTGGTACCTTTATTTTTCTTCTTCTGCTTGCCCCCGCCCGCCGCAGCGGCCTCGCGGAGGCTGGGGAAGCTCGCGGCGCCGCCGGCCGCTGCGGGCGGCTCAGGCGCGGCGAAAGCCGCCGCCGCCGCCTGCTCGCGCTCCTCCTCCTCGGCGCGCTCCGCGTCCAGCGCCCACGCGCCGACGCCGCCCCAGGGCTTGGCCATCTCCTCGCCGTCCACGACCCGCCGCGACGCGAGATCTAGGGTTTGGTGCCCGGAGCGCGGAGTCGAACCGAGGCGTGGGTGGAATCCGAATCGAGAGAGAGAGAGAAAGGGAGTCGCTTCACCTTCTGGTGAGTTTTGGGTGGAAAATGCGGGGGGCGCACGCTAAAATGGGCGGGCCCGAGGGGCGGAAAGGCAAAAATGGTGTGCCGCTGGCCGCTGCCGCCGCGGCAGCGTGGTGCGCGGCGCAGCTGTGGCGAGTGACTCGTGGAGGCGCATGCGCCGTCTCGTGTCGCGCGCGCTGCTCTCGCGGCGGCAGCTGGCCTCACCGACCTGGCCAGCATCGACGGGTTCTCGAGACGTAAATCTCGCCGTTTTTAAAAAAAAAATTGGAGTTTCAAATTTGTTGGGCTTCATGCAACATGTCCACCTTGGGCGGTTTGTTAAAACCCAATCTAATAAACCTAATTACACGATGATTTGATAATTCGATACTACAATAAATATTTATTAATAATGGATTAATTAGATTTAATAGATTCGTCTCGCGAATAATCATCTGATTCCAACTATTTTGACACTGACTAAACTTTACTCTATGGAACCAAACGTCTCCTCAAGTAACTTCTAATCTGAACATTTGATTTATAATTTTATAGCATTTTGTATGTTTTCATAGTAGTTCTTCCGTTGGAATTAGAACTATTTGGTTCAATTGTTTTTATACGAAAATTATAATAAATTGAAGAAGGATATAAGTTATTGTTTGGTAACTCATGGCCCGTTAGGATTCTTAGTAGCTAGTTGGTCCAAGTATTTAGCAGGCTAGTTTGAGTAGCTTAGATAATTTAATTATCTAGTTGGTTAGAATCTAAATAATTTGGTGTTTCTAACTTTTGGATTATAGTATATTTTCAGATTCTGCAATAACTGATTCTCGTAATCAGATCCTAAATTTGAACTATTCGTTTTAGCTTCAAATTGTAGAAGTAGATGTAACTATTAGAAACCGAAAGAAACACGCCTAGTTATAGATACTATATATTGCTATGGTTAGATAGCAAAATGTTATAAGAACATCTCAATTGTACTTGTTATTCATAGCAATAGCAAGTCTCCCTATTTAAACTGACTTGCTATTTTGCTATTCACTCCAATATACTTGCTAAATATGACTTCTTATTTGAATGTAGTTATATTTTATCAATTTATATACATGCAAAAAAATAAAAACAATTAAATAAATTCAATACTCAATGGAATAGCAAGTTTGGTTGACTTGCTATATGTAGCAAGTATGGAGAGAAGAATAACAAGCTCCCTAAAATAACAACTTAAGTAGCAAGTACAATGAAAATGTCTTTTGACCATACTTACTTTTTTAGAGGATAGCAAGTGTAATAGCAAATATAATGGAGATATTTTAGTATTTTTAGACTAATAAACTTAAAAAACCTAAGTTTTATCATCTTATTATTATATTATTATAATATGAATTATATATTATAATAATTTGACTATTTGTTTGTACTTTTAATCAATAAGCTAAACAAATACACCTTAGGGTGTGTTTGGTTGAGCTATAGATTATGAAAAGTTGTTGTGAGCTGTGAAAAAACTGTTGTGAGCTGTGAGCCGTAGAAAAATTGAGAAGTTGTTTGGTTGGAATAGTTGTGGGTTTATATTTTAGTAGTTCATGATGTTTAGTTATATTATTAATATGTAATTTTACATGTAAATCATGCTAATTATAAAATTTCGTAATGTTTATATTAAGATTATATATTTTTAAATTACACTAAAATGATGTATTTTACTAAAATTTATTTTTTTTTTTCAAATTTTATATGATGGCAATATTCATTCAAAGTGAAATTAAGAAGCTATGAAATCTGAATTATATCAGCTTTTAAATTTGTACTACGAAAATCTGCAGATGCTAAAAAAATTAGATGATTAAAAGAATTGTTTAGTTTAGATTTCAGGTTTCGAACCAGAAAGCTAGTTCAAAAATCTGAACCAAACAAACTCTCGTTAGAGGAAGCTTTTTATCATCAAAGAGTTAAAAGATAAAGCAAAGCTAACCTAATCCGTAGTGCTTTTAAATATATAATATATAATTCAACATCTGATTAGAAGTATGTTCAGTTGCCAAATCACATCAGAACAGCGTAATTCGGAAGAACAGTCAACGGTGCTAACCAAACCCATCGCTCGCTCCGTCGTGCGGCAAAGAAGAGGAGGTGCAAAACTGCAAATCCACCAGGAGAAGAATAAATATCGTCCTTTTCTATGTATCCTGGTGAAACAGAGCCTAGAATGATCAATGATCTCGTGGTTTTCCTGCTCTCTTTCGTTTTCATCGTCACACTCTCACCTGCCATTTCTTCCCATCAAACTCCTTTGTCACTTTCACCGGCAACTTGCAGAGCTTCAGAATCCAGTGTAGAGGGCATTCGGGGCTATTAGACCCCAAATTTGAGTCAGTTTTTTCGGTACTCTGAAATTCGGTCTCTTTTTTCAGAATTAAGAATCTAATTATTATAAGAAATCAGTTCGGTTTTCTCGGTCTCATCGGAATTTTGGTTCGGTTTTCGGTTTTGTTTTTTATGCTCACCCCTAGCTACCTACACAGCTGACAGCTCTAGAATCTTGCAGCTCCCAAGAACTGGGTTCCGTTTTGTAACAGCCCTTAGAAACTGCAGTGAATCACATCAGCTTGCCTCCGAGAACACTTTGAGCTTCGGATTTTGAAATGAATGGAGTAGTTGGCTGGTTAGACTCTGTTCCACCACTCTAACTCATTTTTTAGAACACTCTCCGTAAAATCCACTACCCAAGAAAAATATCTGGCTTGGCTCCTATTTCATGGGACAAAAAAACTGGAGCTTTGAGCACACCATGAGTCTATGGTACCACCAGCTTCCCACGGATATGTGGAGCTAACCAAGAACACAAGAAGGCGAGAAAGAGACGGGAGACTAACCGTACCGGTAGCCGATCGGCGGCAGTTAGAGCCGTGCAAAAATGTTAACGCATTGTCAAAAAAAAAAGGACTCGTTTTTCAGATGAAGTCCCGTTCGGTATTGCGATGCGTGTCAGATTCTTTCTTTAGTTGTGCTCCAATCAACGTCGCCTTCGTCGCTCCGCCTACTGCGTGGAAAATCGACGAGATGGTGTTCGAGCAAAAGACCAGTAGACCGTAGTCTAGACCACCGCTCGCAGCGACGCAATCTGCGAGCCGCACCCAGACGGAAAGCGACGAGGCCCAAAGACGCGAGCTTTCGCCGGCGGCGATAACAAATGCTCAGAACGACCGGCGGAGTGGCGCCGACGACGTCGGCAGCAGATTTCGCCCGAATTCTGCAGGTGGCTCAGCCGCAGCCGCACGCTGTTTCCAGTTCCAGCTCGAGTTCAGGGCCACTAGCGGATGCGCAATATCCGAAGAAAATGGTTGTTTTCTGCCGAGCGACGCGTCGCCGAAGTGGACGTCGCCATTAAAAACTTGCAGCGTCTGAAGCTCTGATGAGGCCATGAAAAGGCAGACGTAGTTTCAGACTTCTGGCTCCGGCCGGCCGCCAATCCGCCATGGACGATGACATGACTGCGCGTCTGCGCATGCGATACACCGGGACGTCGACTGACATGTGGGCTTACAGTAACATCAACGTTAGAGATAGAAAAGAATAATTCAATTTATATCGTTACAATTTTGTAATTTTGAAAAATAACATTATAATTCACATATTTAGATTTATTAGTAACGAAACATACGATTTTGTGGTTCACTTTAATAGCTTGCTGATAACTTTAAAAGAGAATTTCAATGGACATCTCTTTATAGAAGCCTTCGTAACAGAAGCATAGATTATTTGCAAACAAAAGAATGGTCATATCTTTCAGATAAAACAACCAATTTTATAAATTTACAAAGATGAAAAAAGATTTTAAAGAGACAACTCTTCAATCCTATAGATTAAGAGATGACCGAAAAAAATATCATACATTTAAAATCAGAAGCTATTTTTTGGGAAAAATTACTCATATGTCATTATAATTTTTAAAAAAATACCTACATGGTACTATCAGTGATTGTGGTGGCCCCTATCTGTCAGTGATACATTGATGATATATTGGCAAACCGTAAAAATTATAGTGGCACAAAAAAAATTAACCCAAATTTTTTAGATTCAACTAGTCAAACACCTCTTATTAGATACAAAGTTGAGCGGGTACCGAACCCAATTAGATAAAAAAAAGTTAAGGTTTGATTTTCCATATTATTCACATTTCTCAATGAATGAAATATATTAAGCTTTCATGAATCATAATTATCAGAAATTTAGGGACGGAGGCAGTTGCAGTGCATGCAGGGGCTGTGGACGGATAAACCGGACGAAATTCGCTCTTTAATATAGTAGAGTAAATTGTAGCTATTTGAAAAATATAATTATATATTTCAGAATTTTATAAAATTACAATGGCATATTTTAAAATTCTCTAAATTTATAATGGTATAATTCGAAGTTCTTTGAAATTGTAATGACATGAATCTAAATATGTGAATTGTAATGTTAATTATTCGAAGTCGTAAAATTGTAATGGCATGGATCCAACTTTCCCTTAGAAAAATCGCTTCCCGTGGTATTTATGTCTCATGCATGGTTGAATGCCCTGTATGATTTTAGTAGTAATTCATGAGTAGATCCTCTGAAACCTAATAAATATCTCTCTAGAGAAGACAATCTCACAAGATTAAATGGTTATATATATATATATATATGCTATCTAACACCACAAGTGTAGCATAATTATTCTACCGAGAAATCTACTACTGAAAAAAAACAGTACTCAATTGCTATTATACTGAGAAAATCCATTACTGAAAGTAGTCGGTGTAGAATAACTATTCTACACACGTAGTGCAGAATAGCGCTACCATATATATATATATTCTATCTGGACGACTAGATTGTGGCGGTACATATGCGCAATAGCTTCACTCTGAAACATTGCAAGTTAAGCATGCTTTTGGACCTGTCTTACACTTTGACCGTGCAGCAACTTTCAGATTATTTGGTTAATTAAATGGAAGGCATAAGTTAGAATATTACTCTTTAATACTGCCAAATATCCATTTGTGATTTGTGTATTTTCTCGTTCTTGTTGATAAAGTACAATTAACACTGCCAAGTCCTCCAGTATTTACAAACGGAGAGGGTGTGGTTATAAAATTTCAATGACTCTCGGTGTTACCAAATGAGATCCTCTGCAGTCGGCTTCGGGCAGTCGCCCCTCGGAGCCCTCCGATCTCAATCGGACGGCTGTGCGAGGGGGGCTTCACGCTGGTGGGACCCACTTCGCAGGGGGCTTCGGAGAGAGAGGGGGGCTTCGCACCGCCCGATCAAGATCGGACGGTGCGCGAGGGGTGACTGCCCGAGCCGACTGCAGAGGAACCCGTTCCCTGTGTTACCAACTATCTGTGTTTGGTTTGGTACAACTCTAAATCTACTCCGATTGGATTTAGATATGAGCTTTATGTAATATAATATAATAAAATAGGTTAAATTTTTGTTTTTGGTTTAAAATAAAATAAAATTACTCAACTAAATATCAGTGATCCATCCACACATTTTCGGATGCATAATTTTTTAGAGTCAGTCGTTCCTTGGGAAAATTACTCACATGCCATTATAATTTTCAAAAATTGCCTATATGTCACTGTCAGTGACTGTGGCGGACCCCATCTGTCAGTGACACACCGATGACATATTGACAAACCGTGAAAATTGTAATGGCACGGAAAAAATTAACCCTTTGGTTTGGCTTTTGACTTCCAGGAAACAAAAGCTGCTTCTAAAAGCCAAACCAAAGGGACCCTAAATGAGCAAGAGTAAGGGTGTGTTTGGCAGGGTTTCAGCTCCAGCTTCTTTGTTCCATGGAACTGGAGCCAAGCAAATACATTTGCTAGGTTTTGGATCACTAGGGAGGTAGAGCGGGTTTTAGGTGGCTTCAATTGCTCCACTCTAGGAAAGTCTAAAAAATTTCCCGCAAATGTCACTGAAATAACCCACCCGCATCTCCCTCAAAGTTGAAGCCAATTTCTGGAGGTACCCAGTTCAACCAAACACTTTTGATCTACTCCAGATCACACATGTATCCAAATCACATATAGATCGAGAGCTCCGATCTGGATTTCAAGATATAGTTCTACCAAACAGACCCTAAGAGCATCTCCAAGAGTATCTTTAAAATTTGACTCTTTATATAGCATTTTGGGATTCTTTTTAGGAATACAAACCTGTTTAAATAGATTTCTCTCTAACAGAGTCCCTATCTGAGTCTCTGTGTATGCTCCCTATAAATAGGGAGCAAAGAGATTAATTTTAGAGATTTTTTATTTTTGGGAGTCGTTTAGAGTATCTATTGAAACTGATTTTTTAAATGTAATCCCCAAAATTTAGAGAATAGAGATTTTTTGAGCTTCTCTTGGAAATGCTCTTGGAGAAGCTCTAAACAACTATCTTCTTAATTTTTTTGGGATTGTAACTAAAAAATCAACTCCAATAGATATTCTAAATAACTCTCAATAATAAAGAATACCTAAAATTAATCTCTTTGCTCTATAGGGAGCGTATCTAGAGACTTAAACATAGTAACTCTATTGGAACTCTATTGTAGATAAATATATTTAAGGAGTTTTGCATCTTAAAAAAGAATCCCGAAAGCTATATAGGGAGTCAATTTTTAGAGTTATTCTTATCTCAGTTCTCTCCAAACTGAAGGACCTAAGGCTTCGTTTGGATCCTAGGTATTGAAAAATTTGGAATCCACTTCAGATTCTATAAAATATTGAATCGTGTGAAATTCAATATTTTTTGACATTTCATAGAATTAAAATATAAAAACTAATTTTAAAACTTGTTTGGATGATTAAACCATGGAATCAATTCCATTGTTATAATAAAAAAATCATATCTATCTAAGTCTAATACGTGAGGAGATGTAGGGATTCCGATCAATTTGTTTCTTAAAGAGTTATTAATTCTAAGTTAAATTCTAAATAGAATTTCGTAATTCTAATTTCAAAATAGTCCAATAATGTGGCCCAGCCCACGGCCCAGCAACGGATGTAAAGCGAATCGGTCTTTTCAGCCAGGCCGTCGTCGCCCACCTCGCCGCCCGGAAAAAAACCTCGCCGAACTCCTCCGGGCAGAAGCTTCCCCAAAATCCCATCGCGGCGATGGCCCCCGGCACCGATGCCGCGAAGCTCTCCGTCTCCGGCGCGGCCCTCGCTGCGCTCCTCAGCTGCTGCGGGGACGCTGACGGTGACTGCGACGGGCTTCTCTTCGGCCTCGCGATCCGTGCCCCCGCGGCTCCCCCCTCCTTCTACGACGATGACCAGGCGCCCGCTTCCTCCGGCCCCTCGCTCTCCATCTCCGTCTCCGGCCACGTCTCGCTCGCGCAACCCTCCTCCCTCGCTGATCCGCTTGGCCGCTTCCGATCTTACTTCCCCGATTCATCCGCGGCCGTCGGCTTCTTCTCCTCCCGCCGCCGCGCGCCGCTCCGCCCCTCCATGCGCGAGGACGCCCTCGCTCGTTCCCTCTCGAAAACCCTGGCACTCACCCAACCCCTCGTCTTCCTACTCATAGCGCCCCCCTCCTCTACCAACCTCTCCGTTCACTCGTTCGACTACCGTGCGTTCCTCCTCGTTGACTCCCGCCTTGTCCCCACCTCCCTCCACGTCGTCAACGTCGGCCAGGGATTCCGGGAGCAGTACCATGCCTTCGCAGCGGCGTCACCGATGCCATGGCTGCCTCAACAGCCTGTAAAGCAGGGATACAACATTGGTGAGCAGAAAGTAATGGATGGGATGGTGGAAGGGTTCGGGCTGGAGAGGGTAGGGGCAATGGTGACCTCTGTTTCCAGGCAAGCCACCGATATGGAGGAGATGTACGCTGGGATGCTAAGGCGGCTGGAGGGGCTTGCTCGGCAGGTTGAGAAGAGCAATGAACGCGTGCTGGATCAGGTGATTGTTGGATACTGAGTTTTGTGTTTTCAGATTTTACTTTATTGTGGTTCTGTTGAACTGTTCTTGTGAATATGGACAAATGAATTGCTAATGTGTCAATTGTCAAGGTAACTTCAAACAACATTTTTGTTCCAGGAATTATGTATTATTTTATATTTTATTCACATCATAATTGAAGGAATGATTGAACAACTTTGCATTTAGGAGAGTTCTCTCGTCATGGTTTCTGAAGAACTCATTTTTCACTTAGGACAGTAGTTTGCGATACTGCGTCCTGAAATTAATTTCCTTCTTCAAGGTCTGTGTTTGCTTATGGAAGCTGGAATTTATTCAGACAAATCTTCCTTTCCTATTTCAGTTAAGTGCATGTAAACTGCATAAATTATGTAGTTTCTGTCTCAAAATTTAAAATGCATGATTATGGCCCTGTTTGGATCCCACAACTAACAGTTAGTAGGTATTTTTTAGCTTTAGTCCATCCAAACAGCCCAACTAATTAGTGAACTAATTATTAGCTTCTTAGATAACTAATGGTTAGCCATTAGTCCACAAAAGTGAACTAATTTGAGCTAATTGGCCCCCTTTACTCTTTTGCCCCCATTCTCCTGTTAACCCATCAGCCCATCCAAGCTCCTGCCAGGCACGACCAGGGCGTCGCCCGGTCACCGCCGCCGAGCTCCTGTCCAGGCCACTGCTGATCTCCCCATCTATTTTTTCCACCACCGCTACTCCTCCCGTCCAGTCCTTCCACCGCTGTCGAGCTCTTGTCCCGATCTGCCTCCACCGCCGAGCTCCCGTCCTGATCTGCTGCCACCGCCGAGCTCCCGTCCCGATCTTTCGCCACCACCTCTTCAGGTTGCCGGCGCCCCTCCTGGTTGCTGCCACCCCTCCTCCTTGATCACGTAGCTGTGTGTGTGTGTGTGTGTTTTGTATTTTCGATTTTTCATTTTTGTACGATTCATTTTGTTCTTACAAGTCTATGATTCATGTTGTTATTACAAGTTGCCCTGATTCTTGTTTTAAACGTAGAAATTTCAGATGAATCGGTTACATTCAGTTAAGAACTTGCCTAAATATCTGCATGAGCAGAGCCCACTGTGTCCCTGCCCCAGCAATAGCGTTTGCTGGATCATAGCAGATGGAATGGATAGAGTAGTAGATGGAATGTATGAGCAGAGTCCGATGTGCAGTAGATGTGCAGTAGTATTTCTTTATCTCATGAATAGTTTTTTCTGCGTCCCAAAACTCCAAGGATGGAAGCAAATTGTTTATTAGAGGGTTTCTTGTGTTGCTCTTCAGTGCTTTCTCAGTTTCTGGACTCAACATCTTAGATGGCTTTATGTCTTTATGATTTCTGCAGGCCTCATTTTAGATAAAATCAAACATAACCCATGGCGTTCAGGATTATCATGGAACTGAAAAACAAGTGTACAATGCTAAGAGGATATACAATTATCAACATTGACTTTAAGAAATTTATCTTGTTTAGAATCACCAACCTGTCCTACAATAAATTTTCTTGTTGAAACATCAACTATACTAACACCAATAGTATGATCATCTTGATTCTTCTCTGAACTACATTGATAACTTTCAGCCACAGAAAAGAGATACAATGGATCTGGAATTGCCATCAGAGACTCCCCTTCTGTCAGTGTTCCTACTGATGAACACTACTGAGTGAATTTGCATTAGTGCTGCTACTTTTGTGTAATCTCTTTCTTTTGTGTTTCCTATTATTGAATTTGAACCATAAATTGTGAATTTGAACAGTTAAGATCTTGAAAGTCATGTGTACTGAGAGGTTGCTTCCATCAAATTGCATGTCCACATCAATCTTCTGTTCTATTATTAAAACAGTAGGGAATCTAAGAACTAGAAGTAACCACATTAAAATAGCAATTGGATTCTTCCTGTCCCCTGCTGAGAACTAAGCAGCATGTACATGTACAACAGGTATGCATGTGGCAACTGGCAAGTAAAAACTAGGTGTTTGTGTGTTTTGTATTTCTTTCTCTTCATGTTTCTGAGACAGTGTACTCCATAGTTGTTATGGCGTCGCCATATCGTCGATATGTCGCCGTGGCGGAAAATTGCTATTCGCCACAAGCCGCCATATCGCCGGAGGGCCTGTGGCGGGCGCCACAGACGCGTGGCGCCGCTATGGCGTCGTGTGGCGCCCGACATACGGAAGGGAGAGAGGGGAGAAAGCGAGCAGCACAGCGAGGCGAAGCGCAGCGAGGCTGGACGCGGCGCGGCTAGGCCAAGCGTGGCGCGGCCAAGCGCGACGAGCGGCGCGCGGCGCACGGCACAGCCTGGAGCGCCGGTGCGAAAGATGAGGCCTGGGGGAGAAGAGAGGAGGGAGAGGAGAGTACAACGTTGAGAGGGAGGTGAGAGAGAGAAGGGGGAGTGGGATTGTGTGGCGGCGGCCGGAGGGAATGGGAGGTGAGAGAGAGAAAGGGAGAGGTTGAGAAAAATTAGGGTTAGGAAATGGGCTACTCAGATTGGGCTTTAAATGGGCTGCTCAGACTGGGCTTTAAATGGGCTGGTAGATCAAATTTGTAAAAATAGATTATTAACTGAACTTTTAAATATAATATTATACATGATTTTAAATATTTCATTACAATTTTAATTTATACGGTATATAAATTAACATTATTGCAACTTGATATTAAATTGCTATTTTTATAATACTATATTACTATTCTTATTTGTAATTTAGTACTTATATATTAATATATTTTTTAAAATCCTTAAATTATATAAGCCATTTTTCTATATAGGTCGCCACGCCGATGTGTCTATAGCGACGCCACGCCGCGTGCCATAAGCGCTATAAAGTTGTGAAGGTGCTAGGTCGCCATGCATCGCCGCGTCGCCGTAACAACTATGGTGTACTCGTTTTCTTGTTCTAGGTGAACTGAACTGTACCGGTCGGGGTTTTCATGGAATTAGAAGGAACTAAACTTCTTAGTTGATAGGATTGATAGGAAAACGAGGTAGTTGGTTGAGGCCTTGGACCTCGTCGTCACGGTAGTGCTGTTGTGGCGACGCGACGAGGAGGCAGGGGATACAAGGAGGCTAAGCCTAAACTGAATACTCGACGTCTAAACACCTATTGGGGCCCTGTTTATATAGACACAGATCCAGCCCCTCTAATAATGGAAATAACAAACTAAATCATGACTTGCTAACTTAAGAGCCAAACTAAATATTGACTTGCTAATTTAAGAGCTAATCAAATCTATATCTAATTGATACTTATTTGATCTCCTTGGGCCTGTTTCCTTCTCTAGCCGGATCCCCTGATTTCTAGAGCATGTTTCCTTCTTTGGCATGATCCCCTGCTGCCACAGTACCAGTGGTACTGTTCATGGGCAGGCCAGGCCCACTTCTGGGTCTATCCGCCCCTGCCGGCTTCTTCCTGCCCGTGACAGAACTGAAAGATTATATGCATGCATTTCATTTCATTTTCACGAGACAGTTTAATTATACAATATAATTATATATACTTATAGTTATGGCGGCTTGTCATGCATGTGTTACGTTGCTCTAGGCCGGCTTTCAGCACACAGTTTTCAGCAAGTAATATAGCAGGCTCTAAAATTGTAGCAGAACACTGTAACAAGGGCAAAATTATCTTTTTCCAGTTATTAGTCCAAAATATCCAAACAAGTATTAGCTAATTTTTAGTCAACTAATTATTAGCTAGCTAAAAATTAGCTCTAGCTAACAATTAGTTTTAGTCCATCCAAACAGGGCCTATGTGTGATGGCATTGCATATATGCATGCCCACGCCCTCATGGTTTGGTACTGAATGCATGCTTATTTCATTGAGGAATTTATGGCACTTCTCTGCAATATGGCATTGCCCAGCGCCCACTTCAATAAATTTTGCAAAATAAGATTTAACCAGGATGGACTAGGATCTCCAGACTGAGATGAAGTGATATACAGAAAGGTGGAGCAGGGCCTGAGACCAGCTGTGCAAGATCCAAGTGGCTAAGTGAGGTTTAAATAGTTAAAGTTAATATGGCATTCACCAAACATCCTTTTTAGAACACTCATTTCTGGTGTAACAGTATTCCACGCTATTCTGTTATGACTACAAGTGTGACGATTTGAGTTGTCATAAGTCAAACAAGGTGGTGAGCTCTTTCTCTGGATTACCATGGTTATCTGGGAGATGGAAGAGAATTTAGTTAAGTCCAGAACCAAGTCTGAGTAGCTACATGTACAATCCATGCTCTCTGGTCTTTGCTTTGGTCCTAGTTTGAAAGAAAGATGCTGTGTATTAGATATGGTTTCATCAGTTGTCTCTGTATGTGCATGTGACTGAGCTACTTAACATTGTAATTCAAATTTAACAGTGTGTGTCTTATGTTATTATTGTCTTTTTTTTCTTGCTATCACATTTCATGCTTGGCTACACATTTTCCTAGAACTGCCTTTAGATATGCTATTGTTAGTAGCAACTAGCTCATTGTTTTAATGTTGTTTTCTGATCTGTGTTGTTCTGATGTTGTTTTGTAGGAAAAACATAATTCTTTGCTAAGGAAAAAAATTGCCGGATTAAAATAAGGACAGTGAGTGTTATCAGCAAGGTATATTTTGATTTACTCTGTTACATCTTCTGATATGATTAAGGTAACAATGTTCCACTTGTTCATTTGAAATCGCAATGCTATCTTGGCTGCCCATTTCTTTGCATTCTTCCTTACAGATACCTATTACTTCATGGTTAGTGTAATTATAATATAGAATCAATCACTTAATAAAGTATGATCATCTGTATGCATCTGACTGTTTAAAATCCATCAAAAGGGAATTGCCTCTGCTGTACTTGCTACCAGTAAATGAGTATTTTTTACTGTTATGGCATATATGCAGTAAGGGGCTTGAATAAAATCTCAAGGGACCCAAAATACCACTGCAATGTTGTAGAATTTATAGACAGCAAAGAGTTTTTACAAAACACGACTAAGCAATATCTACATATACCAATTCTAAAACAAAGGCTTCTATACTGAAGTACAACTTGACATTACTACATATCATCTTTCTTCATAACATTCGTACATTATATACTTTTATTGCAGTGGCTAGGTATAGTATAGTTCAATATGCAACCAGTACACATTATCTCTAAAATAGACTGAATCAAGCATATGAAAGCATTAACAAGAAAATGCACCTAATTATGTACCGGACATGGAGTACTACTAATAAAATGGGGGTTGAGTTGGGGTATGGCCCATGCTGGCTGCCACACTCTAGGAATTATAGTTTTTTTTAGTTTGCATTTTATTTTTTTTCTGTGAGCTGGTGTAACTGAAGCTAGTTGCTGCCCACCTGCCCCCATAATAGACCTTATATGTCATCCTGTATCCTCTCCAACACAATATTGATCGCAAGGTTCCATTTGAATTTTGCTGCTGTGCAACATTACCAAAGGTGTTTCCGGATAGATACCTATCACTACACGCTGACCACTATTTGCCTTCTTTGCTAGTGTGCATTGGCTGTAAGAGCAGTTCAGAGCTGGGATCCTTGACTGTCTCGAGCTGACGAAGCTGCTATCAAGCCTGTGACTATCATCATGTACGCTTGTTCTTCATTGCAAACAAATTCCATGGTAGAAACCAAGGTAGAAATTGTGAAAACAGTTGTGTAAACCTAAAAGACGAGGCGCGCTGTTATTCCGGAACTGTAATCTCGATGGCCGAAGCGCACTCCCTGTATTTTCTGGCATGCAGCACAGTTGATTTCATTCAATAGCCTCCCTGTTCTGTCTGTTCTCACTTATCAGACAAAAGCGCAACTTTGACGCCACCCTCTGATGCTCGCATTCGACGGCAATGGTGTTGGTCGTTACATTCACCGAACAAAAAATATTCCAAAGAAGCAATTGTTTATTTACCCTCTAATTGCTGAATCAAAGCTCAGCGGATATGGTGACACCCTTGTTTGGTATTTGGCTTTAGGGAGCTTAAGATTGTGATGGTTAGTATCTAACCGATAAAAATGAAGTTGTTCTCCATGTTTTATATATTAGTTTATTTTTTAGATTTTATATCGTTGTTATAGCCACCAAATTATTCCTAAACATGCCCTTTGATTGTTCTTTTAGGATTTGTTTAGTTGGACGGCGAAGTTGTATGAGATATGACTAGGGTATTTTGAGCATTCAGTTTTCCAGTTAAATCTAGATGAGTTGGTATAGTCACTTCCTAGGTTGAATGTATCTTAACGCGATTAACAATGCTGGTTGATGTGGTCGTGTACGTCTAGTAAATTTTCTTAGATAAACACATCTAGCATATCCACCTACCACGGTTATTTTTAACCAAACAATCTTAAAACTTAAGCGGACATTATACCTCTAGAAAAGTAGCCCAGCCAAATGGATACTTAATTGTAGACTTATATTATGCAATTTGGACCTGAAATGTATAGACTAAGGCTATTCACAATGGAAGTTTCATGTGAAATTTCATTGTATTAATTACCATGCCACATTAGATTTTTTTTGCTAACATGTCATTCAATTAATGAGGGAAAAGAAAGAAGTAGTGTCATCACCATGACATGGTGTTAATCCGTTTCCAAGACGGATGAAACGAGATGAAACCCCCATTATGAGCCAAATCATTTCATCAGAGAGAGTGTATTTCATGAGAACTAGTTGTATTTAATTACACTGGTTAGCCTAGGAAATAGTGAAATGAAACTCTCCACTGAGATAAGATATTTCATTCAGTTGCAAAGTTGATGTGGTCTTCTAGGAAATAGTTTTATAAAACTCGCCACTATGAAAAGCCTAATAGACAAATGGAAGAAACTCATACCAATTTATGTCTTACAAAATACACGGAACAACCATAAAATCCCCCTTTTTGCGGACCAAGGGAGACATCGATGTTCTTAGGGATGGATTCGGATCGGATACGGATGGAAACGAATCCGAATAGCACTGTTTACCACATTTTAATTCGAATACGAATACGGATTCGGATGTTCTCGAATACGAATACAAAACGGATGTTTCGAATACGAATATGTATTCGGATGTTTACTCGGTTTAACTCCAAATGTTCGTTGTTTCACAAATTTTTCAAAAATCCAAAGGGTCCAATATACCAAATTAGAATTATAATTAATAAGAAACAATGATACACAATAAATCATGCACAAACTAAGTTTTTAAACAACACTAACTAAAATTCATCATACAGAACAACCAACAAGAACTATATAAAGTCTTGAACTGAAATTCATCATACATGTCAAAAAACAGGCGGCAATTTGGAAATAATTGGCTAAATTTTATTGTTTTAAAAAATTAAACATTTTTAAAAATTTCTCAAAACATTTTAAAAAATTTATCATGGTATCTACGTATAATATTATAGTACTATGACAAGTCTTATATTTTTCAGACTTTATTTGATTTTTTATAATTAAAAAGCTCTTAAGCTCCACATTACCAATGAAGTGTCGTAACATGGTTTTTTTAACATTTATTTAAATTTAGTGGATAATAACTAAAAATGGAGACAAAATAGTGAATATGATTTTTCTATAAATTTTAGTGCATTATCATAAGTACTTGCAGGTCAAATTTCACATATTCCAATTTAAATCCTAGAAACACAATTAATGAATTAAAAATGGAAAATGGGTCTAGAAAAATACAAAAAAATTATATGGAATGAGATATTTTGTATTTTGATTATATAAAAAAATTCAAGTTCAAACAAATATTTAACCATAAATTTACTTTAAATCATAACCTATTCCTTCTCAAAACTATATTTCCTCTTAAGAGAATCTCATATTTCTTAACATTCTATATGATAAATTTCTCGAAACATTTTCAAAATTTTATCATGGTATCTACGTATAATATTATAACACTGTGATAAGTCTCGTATTTTTCAGACTTTATTTGATTTTTTTATAATTAAAAAACCCTTAAGCTCTACATTACCGATGAAGTGTCGTAACATAATTTTTTTAACATTTCTTTAAATTTAGTGGATAAGAACTAAAAATGGACATAAAATAGTGAATGTGATTTTTGATAAATTTTAGTGCATTAGTTTAGGTACTTGTAGTTCAAATTTCACATATTCGAATTTAAATACTAGAAACGCAATTAATGAGTTAAAAACAGCAAATGGATCTGGAAAAATACAAAACAATTATATGGTATGAGATATGTTGTATTTTGATTATATAAAAAAATTCAAGTTCAAAAAAATATTTAACCATAAATTTACTTTAAACCATAACATATTCCTTCTCAAAACTATATTTCCTCTTAAGAGAATCTCAGATTTCTTAACATTCTATATGATAAATTTCTCGAAACATTTTCAAAAATTTATCATGGTATCTACGTATAATATTATAAAACTGTGATAAGTCTCGTATTTTTCAGACTTTATTTGATTTTTTTATAATTAAAAAACCCTTAAGCTCCATATTACCGATGAAGTATCGTAACATAATTTTTTTAACATTTCTTTAAATTTAGTGGATAAGAACTAAAAATGGACACAAAATAGTGAATGTGATTTTTCGATAAATTTTAGTGCATTATTTTAGGTACTTGTAGTTCAAATTTCACATATTCCAATTCAAATACTAGAAACACAATTAATGAGTTAAAAATAGCAAATGGATCTGGAAAAATACAAACAAATTATATGGTATTAGATATGTTGTATTTTGATTATATAAAAAAATTCAAGTTCAAACAAATATTGAACCATAAATTTACTTTAAACCATAATATATTCCTTCTCAAAACTCTATTTCCTCTTAAGAGAATCTTAGATTTCTTAACATTCTATATAATAAATTTCTCGAAACATTTTCAAAATTTTATTATGGTATCTATGTATAATATTGTAACACTGTGATAAGTCTCGTATTTTTTAGACTTTATTTGATTTTTTTATAATTAAAAAACTCTTAAGCTCCACATTACTAATGAAGTGTCGTAACATAATTTTTTAATATTTCTTTAAATTTCATGGATAAGAACTAAAAATGGACACAAAATAGTGAATGTGATTTTTCTATAAATTTTAGTGCATTATTTTAGGTACTTGCATTTCAAATTTCACATATTTCAATTTAAATCCTAGAAACACAATTAATGAGTTAAAAATAGCAAATGTATCTAACAAAATACAAAAAAAATTACATGAAATGAGATATGTTGTATTTTGATTATAAAAAAAATTAAAGTTCAAACAAATATTTAACCATCAATTTATTTTAAACCATAACTTATTAATATTCACTAACTTAAGTATTCCATAATTATATAAATAATAAATAAACCAGTAATATAGTCATAATATATTATCTTGAGTCTAAGTTTAATCTGTGTGAAATCCTAAAACGAATACGGATGTATCCATTTCCATATCCACATTCAGCAGAATTCGGATATTCGTTTCCATATCCACATTTGTAAAACGAATTCGGATATTTCCGAATGTCATCCATATTTAATTCGGATACGAATACGGATATCCATATTTATAGTAATTCGAATACAAATACGGATAATTCGGATATTCTGACATCCATATCCATCCCTAGATGTTCTTGTGAAAAGTTAACTTCAAGATGCCATTTCCAAATACAGAACAGCCCACGGACTAGACCGCAAAACTCAACTTAGGTATACATCTCCGCCTTTCCTTTCTCCTCCCTCTCCAAGTCTCCGGTCCTCCCTCCTCCCTTCCCGGCTGCCCGCCTCCGCCTCCCCCTCCCCGATCGCAATTCGCGCCCACCCCTCCTCCCCAGAGTTCCTATGGCGCGGCGATCCGCCCCTCTCCTCCGCCGCCTCGTATCCTCCCCGGCGCTGGCCCCGGCCCCGGCCACCTCGGCTCCCCTCCCTGGCCACGGCGGCGCGCGCCGCACGGTGACCTACATGCCCCGGCCCGGGGACGGCAATCCGCGTGCCGTCACGCTCATACCGGGCGACGGAATTGGGCCACTAGTGACCGGTGCCGTGCAGCAGGTGATGGAGGTGATGCACGCGCCGGTCTACTTTGAGACCTACGAGGTCCGCGGCGACATGCCCACCGTGCCGCCGGCCGTCATCGAGTCCATCCGCCGCAACAAGGTCTGCCTCAAGGGGGGCCTCTCCACCCCCGTAGGAGGTGGCGTCTCCTCCCTCAACATGCAGCTCCGCAAGGAGCTCGACCTCTACGCCTCGCTCGTCAACTGCTCCAACTTCCCCGGATTGCCCACCAGGCACCAGGACGTCGACATCGTCGTCATCAGGGAGAACACCGAGGGCGAGTACTCGGGGCTCGAGCACGAGGTCGTGCCCGGCGTTGTCGAGAGCCTAAAGGTATGACCAATCGTGTTCGCGCGTTGCTCTGTGTTGGTTGGAGGATCGCCACCATGCATTGATTGACCTTTGATGTGAGCCTTTGTGATGCTATGCTGCAATGTTTTGACGAAATTTCTGGTGTAGACCACACGGTTGGTAGATTTGCAGATTATGGTGTGCAGAGAAACTATCCTATTGCAAAACTGGCACACTTTAACCATATTATTTATTATTTATGGGATTTCAGTATTTCACTAGATTATTAGCTCGATTGTGTTATACAGATAAGGCCGAAGTTGAGTTATATCTGCAATTTCTGGTTAAGGAGGCACATAGAATCACCAATATTAAGGATGATGTGTGTTAACTCTTCGACATATATTTGTACCTGACATTTGGCATCTGCTTTGGTTGTCCTGATTGTCCAATCTTTAGATGTGGATTATCAGCAGGGCTTTTATCAATACAGACTGGTTTGATTGAATTCATGGTTTGTTGTTTGACTGTCTGCCTGGTTAAGGTTTGGGTAATACAAAGTATGAATTTGAGTACACATTTTATTTCCTTGAAAATTGGAACATTATGTGCATGTTGACTCAGCAGTGTAACGTGCTAGTTTAGTTACTGATTTGTGTATTCTGTATCAAACACTGTCATACACTGTCATTTTGAATAATGTAAGAATTTGATTATTTGACCAGACTTATGTGACGTTTCATAAGGTCACTTTCATGGATTTTGGATTTGAGTAATGGGTTATAGAAAATAGGTAAACTAATGGATGGGATTTATTGATCTGGGTGCATGGGTTTGTCAGATATGTGCTATCTCTTTTCTTTAACTTGAACCTTTTAACAGACAACAGTTTTGTCTTATATGTCATAGCGCCACATGATTGTCAATGAAATGAAATGCACTTGTGCTTTTTTCTCAGTTAGTTATCTGTGCTTATTTTCCATCTTACTCTCACTGACTGTCTTTGTTAGGTGATAACGAAGTTTTGCTCTGAGAGGATTGCCAAATATGCTTTTGAGTATGCTTACCTTAACAACCGAAAGAAAGTAACAGCAGTGCATAAAGCAAACATCATGAAGCTTGCTGATGGTTTATTCTTGGAGTCTTGCCGTGAGATTGCCTCAAAATATCCTGGTATTCAGTATAATGAGATCATTGTTGACAACTGCTGTATGCAACTTGTTGCAAAGCCTGAGCAGTTTGATGTTATGGTACGCAATTATGCATCTACATTCTTTTCTTCTTCACTTCATATCACTGCTTGCCACATAACTGTCTGTGCAGTACTTCACTGAGTTTCATAGCATGTGCTTTGGTGTTTGTGATGCAAGTCAAACATCTGTTTTTATTGTTCTGTTTGTTTTATGTTTGAAGAACAAATGTAATACTTCCTCAGAAAGTATGTTTCTGAACTAGGAAGCTTATGAGAATTTATTGTAGAGACTGCGATTTAGCATTGCTAGAAGATAATTTCTTGTACTTGAGAAGCATGCTTGTAAAAAATTTTGCAACTAGTTTGTGACATTAAAATTTTCCTTGTGGTCCGAGATAGTAATGGTTCTAATGAGGCATGTTTGCTATATCTTGCCTCCAGGTTAAAATTCCTTCAGTCATTTGTATTGCGAAATGAGAGTTGTGTATCATCCTATTGTTTATTTTTCCCTGTTTCCTATCTACAAATTTTACCTATTTGTTTAAAATTTGAAAAACAAACTGAGAAATTCAAATGTCCTGCACAACACCAGAAAAAATAGGAATGCTTTGGTTTAGCACCATCTTTATGGGAGGAGAAAAGGAAGGTGGAAACATTCCTCAGCAATGTGAAAATATATATAGTTTAGTTGTTTTGAAGGAATGGGAGTACACTGTTTTAAGAATTTATAGCATTTCTAACCAGCTAATGTTAAGTGTTGCAAGCATGTAGCTATAGACAGTACTACTAAGCTTAACTGTAAAGCATGTTTGCTGAGATCATCTGTTAACTTCTGTTATGCCTTGACAGCCAATAGTTGGGTAGCCATGTTTCAAGGTTGTTCCTCTCTTGCCTTGATAGATAGACACAGTAGAAAGCTTTGTCCTAGCCGACTTGAGCAGAAGATTGAAGAATAGACAAATTTATTACTCTCTTAGATATAACTTTTAATCTGAAATCTAATGACTCTTAATACAATACGATAAGGACTCTATCTAATCTCTATTCTAAAGACTTGTAATACAATACACTAAGGACCCTATCTAATTTGTATTCTAAAAACTCCTAATACAATAAATAGACTAAGGACACCTGTTTTAATCTGTTAAGACTCTTCTTAATTAGCTAAGAGATAACTTTATTTAACTAACTAACATCTTGTCTCTAACAACAACTTTTGACATAAGCCCCCTGGCTCCTGGGCCTTCGGCTACTGAATAATGTCCATAACAACTCTTCACATTCAATTTATTTCATTTGTTTTCTCATTCCATCCACATGATACTTTCCTGAATCCTGGATTTTGCCAATTGATTCTTTGTTAAGTATCCCTTTGTAATACCTGCAGTATTTCTAACTTGTTTTCCTTTGATAATTTTGGTAGGTTACACCTAACCTTTATGGCAACTTGGTTGCTAACACGGCTGCAGGTATTGCTGGAGGGACAGGTGTCATGCCTGGAGGTAGCTTTCATCAGTTCTCTTGGAACAATTACATAATTTGCCCAATGCAGTTGTCTAGATGTTTGTAGTCCATTCATGAATGTAGCTTTCATCAGTTCTCTTGGAACAATTACATAATTTGCTTGTTGGCATCAGGTGTCACCCATTTTACAAGTTTGGGCCACCCATCGGTTCATTTTTGTAAACCAGAATAAGTTTGACATGATTTTCTAATCCTTCGTATTCTCCCATCCTGTTGTAGGTAATGTGGGTCAAGACCATGCCGTCTTTGAGCAAGGTGCTTCTGCAGGAAATGTCGGAAACGAGAATATTTTAGAGCAGAAGAAAGCAAACCCTGTTGCCCTGCTTCTATCATCGGCCATGATGTTGAGGCATCTGCAGTTCCCCTCATTTGCCGATCGGCTGGAAACGGCGGTGAAGCGTGTTATTGCAGAAGGCAAGTACAGAACAAAGGACCTGGGCGGCACCAGCACCACCCAAGAAGTTACTGATGCAGTAATTGCCAATCTGGATTAGGCACCAGATGCACGCCAGATACATTGATTCTTTTGGGGGGAGCGGGGGCTAGTTCATTAGTCCCAAGTCCCGACTTCCCATTAACTTTTGTTCCGTATAGAGTTTAGACCATCAATTTGTACGATCGTGAGGCGTCTTGTTTCTGGTTATATTTCACAAAATAATTCAGGAACCCAAGAGGATTAATCCTCACACGATACATTGTAACAGGGTAAGTAAAACACGTTTTGTTCCAAAGGGAGATGCTGTCAGCCTTAATCCCCTTCACTAAAATGACATTATTTGAGAGTTGATTCTCAGCCCTCGGCCTTGGTTGTGTGTCCATGGGGCCTGAATCTGTTCTTTTAATTATCATCTGATTCTTTTCAGTGCTATCTACAACTGGAACATTTACTTTGAATTGTCCTGAACTTTTAGTCCTGTAAGTCCGTAACTTGGACCGGACATGCAGAGTGTCATCGAACTAACTTCTAAGTTATTTGGGCATGTACGTGATCTATCTGTTGAAATGTAATATTTATTCGTTGATCAATGGGGTTTTATATATGTGGAAATATCCTATGCAATCACTTATATCGGTGCAATCGTACAATCAAGCGATTTGGTGTATCCAATCAAGTGATCTGGTGCATCCACTTGAAACCTAGTACTTTTTACTTTTAACCTCTTTCATATGTAACCGTTGGATCTAGATTGGATGCACCAGATTGTTTGATTCCATGCTTACACCAAATGAGTAATTGCACAGGATATTTCCCCTTTATATATACATGATTTGGGTGGTAGTTTATGTTTGAAAGGGTGTCTTTCAATAGTCCTATTAAACATATAGATTGAATTAGTTAAGATAAGAGAGATAGAGACAAAGATAACAGATTAGATTGTTATTAGAATTATAAGAAATAAAGCAAGCAGAATGAATTATTTAGTTTCTACTCCCGTTCCTACTAATTTGGTATCAGAGCAACCACAAGGATGATGACCACCCCATCTGCAGAATTGGCGCATGCCATCGTAGATTTGAAGTAGGTCGTTGCTGCGCTTGAAAAACCTTGAGGCACAGATGGGCCTGACTCCAGTGGACTCCACGCCGTCGAGTTGCCTCTATGGTGTGACATGTTTTCTCACCGCACCGTCACAGAAGCACAAGAGGAGAGGAAGGACCGGGAGGGGCTCAACCCCATCCTCATCAAGAAGGCCCCCACATGAGGACGATCGCTATCACTGAGATGGCCACTAGAGAGGCCGATAGGGTGCCGCCGACCACAAAGGCGCAGTCACTGGTGGAGTCCTTTCACGTAGTCACCTTCACGACCAACGAGGAGGTCGCCTTCTTCCCCGAGAGCCACAACGGGGCCCTTGACTCTGTTGTCCGCTCCTTCTACAACTCCACGAATGGCGACGCAACCGATTCAACACCCTAGTCGTGACCTCCGCTCGCTGACGAAGATGGTGACAAATCCCTCACTACTCAACACCACAAAAGCCTCGTGGGTGAGGAATCTCTTGGTCTAGCAATGAAAAGGACGCGCGATGAATCTGTGGGTGGCACACAAGCCAGTCTTCTACTTTGTCGCATGGGGCTAAGGCAGGCAGCACGTCGTCACCATATCCGTTGGTACTTAGCCATCCTCATCCATGATGTCGCTACAGTCACCACCACTACAGCTGTCGACGGTCGATCCTCAAGTTCAGCAGGTGGGGCGGCGCCTGGGTCTAGCACGTCACTGGCCTCCAACTCCATCGACCACTCCATCAAGCTATATTCTTTTCTAGATGGGGTGTTCTAGAGCAATGTCGTTCAATACACCCCGTTGATCTGGTCACTCACCTTCAACAAGAAGGGGACACTTCTAGCGGCGGCTGGAGATGGCACCGACCCCAGAGAGAATGAGGACTACATGGGCGGTGGCGACGAGGATCAGCTCGAGGACAGGACGATTTTTGAGAGAGGGAGAGATTGTTATATGCAAATTAGATTGAATTAGTTAAGATTAATTATAATTATTTCTGTTTAAAATATAGATATAAAGATAACAAAATATATTATTATTAGGATTATAAATACTCCTCGAGGATTATGAAATAAAACAAGCAGAAGGAATTGTACTGACATATGATCATTTGGTCTGTAACACTCCCCCTCGATAATTGCTAGATTATCATCTTGAATCGCGATAACTCGTGTTGTAATGAAGATGAACAAAAATGAACAAAGGAATGAACACAAAGGAAACCAACAATCTTTGTTCATTGATCAATGGGTCATTATATATGCATGTTTGGGGTGTGGTAGTTTATGTTTAAAAGAACGTCTTTCAATAGACATCTATTGAACATATAACTGCTAATAGCAATTACTATTCTGATATTTTATCGTTTAGTTTGTAACACTGTCTTTGTTACGGCTTTTCGACACATGAACACAACTGGGGCTTTATTACCATCGGTGTTTTTATATGGTTTATTTAGGATATAATAACTCTAACTCCGAGATTCATGTTAGGTATGATGTTTATATAATATAATAAAATAATTTAACTTTTTATTTTAATCTAAAATAAAATTAAATTACTTAGCTAAATACACTCAATCCATCCGTGAGATCTAGTATTTTTTGGAGCTAGGTTAGGTCAGTTCTAAAATATTCTAGATCTAGAGTTGTACCAAACGAGACTTGATGTGAATAAACATACATGATTTTATAAAAATTATATTTATTTTAATTTAAATTTAAAAAGCCAAGAAAATAAGGATTACATGAGTTGATAGTTTCAAACTTCGGACAAGGGTAGAAGTGAGGATACAAATGGTTTAATGACCACAAGACAATAGGCCCTAGTTGATTAAATTTAGGATTATAATAATCTAATTTATGTCTTATTAGCAACCCAATAAAGTCCTCAGCTTATAACTATATAGAAAGGTTAAAATACATATTGCACTTTCATACAAATTACTTATTGTCATTTTATACTTAAATATTAGCCCCTCTACACTTCATTTTGAGGGCATTGCACCATTTTGTTATTCAAATATAATAATTAATACTAATAATAATCTAAGTTGTTAAATAACCCATAACTTATTTTCCTCCAAATTATTATAACACGAGTTATTAGAATTCCCATATATTAGCTAAATTATAATAATAAAAACAGATCCTAATATGTGGCTAATGCCAAAATTTTACTAGTAATTTTTTTCCATATCTGATAGGTAGCATGCCAAAATTACCAAACCCTAAATATCCCAAAATGCACTTGAACTAGTCGAATAGATCTTCTCCCCGTTCCCTCTCCTACCCTCACCCTCCTCTACTCTCTCCATCGCCGTCTGCGTGTCCGGCGGCGGCACCGCCGGCCTTCTCGCTCGCCTCCTCGCGCGCGTGGCCGGAAAACAGGCGGAGCTAGGGCCAGGCTCGTTTCACCTGCCTCCATCTCGATTCGAGTCGAAGTGAAGGTATACATTCTTCCCTCGTAGCCCGCCCTCCCTCCCTCCCTCCCTCCTGCGAGCCACATCACGAGCCCGCATGGCGTAGATGAGATCCATCCGGGGGGGCTGGGATAGTGGGATCGGTTTATTTTCCTCCGATTAACGCATCCAATTAATTTTTTGTGTGTGTGGATGTGTGGGTGGGGGGTTGGGGGCAGAACCTCCATGAGTCTCGTTATGTCCGCCCCTGCCAGTTGAGACCCGCGGATTGTTCATATAGGTTTTTCCTACAGTATATTATATAGCTAAGAGAAGCTAGAAATTACTACGTTAATAGGAGGAAAAGAGAAAGAATACTGGCGTTTGATCATGGTGATCCCAGACAGATAGATAATAAGGTGGAGTTTGATTGCTATAAATGTAGATTTGAATGCTGTTGTATTCTACTTTTTTTTTTAAAAAAAAAGAATGTAATATAACTTCATGCAATTATGAAGGAAATTAAGCTAGTTTTAATAACAGTAGTGTAACTTCCTCTGTTGGTTCTGTTAACTTATAGAGAGTCTTTGTATCTTTCCTTGTAAGTTAACCTCTATGGCCTATGGGGCACTGGGCACATACATGGTCTTTCAACAATTTCATGAACTTAATTCTACTAGCTAGTAGATACAATCTTTCAAATTACTATCACCTATGTTGAGACTACAATGTGCTTTCTACTTAATGTTGGGTGCTGTGCCAATGGGTGTGGTGCATGCATGACTTAAACGTGCCTGTTAAATACCAATTTTCTTTTATCTGATGAAGTTCCCAATTTCAGGTCCATTTTGCGTCATTTACTATTTTAGTGTAATGGCATACCGTGGACACCTGGATGGACGGAGTGTCCAAGCTCCAGGTTTGATGCGTGATGGCTCCTTCCCTGGATCTGCCACCACTCTGGAGATCTTGGAAAACAAGCTTTCCATGCAAACCGCTGAGGCAGAAAAGCTTATCAGAGAGAATCAGCGATTGGCATCAAGCCATGTGGTCTTGAGGCAGGATATTATTGATACTGAGAAAGAGATGCAAATGATCCGTGCTCACCTAGGAAATGTTCAGACGGAGACTGATATGCATATCAGAGATTTGGTAGAGAGAATGAGATTGATGGAGGCAGATATTCAAACTGGTGATTCAGTGAAGCAGGAACTTCACCACGTGCATATGGAGGCAAAGAGACTTATTGCTGAGAGGCAGATGCTAACTGTTGAGATAGATAAAGTAAATAAAGATCTGCATAAACTCTCTGGTGACAATAAGAACCTTCCTGAATTACTGGTTGAGCTAGATGGGCTCCACAAGGAGCACCACAGTCTAAGGTTTGTGATATTGTTCCTTTTAACATTTTCTATATGCCCCTGAGCTTTTGTGGCAAGCAAGCTTTTGATAATGTGATGTTTTCCCTTAACCATGCAAAGATCTGCATTTGAGTATGAGAAAAATACAAACATCAAACAAGTTGAGCAGATGCGAACGATGGAAATGAATTTAGTTACTATGACCAAAGAGGCTGACAAATTACGTGCTGATGTGGCAAATGCTGAAAAGCGAGCACAAGGTAATTTGTCCTCATTACATTATTGTTTAATTGCAACTTCTCAATGTTTAGTTTATGGCGACAACCAGACATACTGTCTTGTACTCATAGACATGTTCCCTTCCAAACTACTGCTATGTTTAATTACTTTTATCCTACTTGATTTTTGTTTGTGGGATTTCCACATGCATTTTGAATTGTGGTTGATATATCAGTTATGTAATATCCAACAGCCGTATTAGTCTGTATTCCGGTGTTGTCATGCCAGGTAACAGTATAGCACAGTGACCTGTCTTATTTTATTTTGTATTCAGTGTTCATTGTTCCCTTCAGCATCTGGTTTTGCATTGCTTATGATTGGCTTATTTCCATGCATGCACTAATCTAACCAAAAAAATATATGTACAATATATTGCACCCATTGTGATTTGTGCTTAGTGACATACTCTAATGTTTCAATTCATCCAATTCTCCCAACAAGCAGCAGCACAGGCAGCGGCTCAAGCAGTAGCATCACAGGTGAGCACAGCACATGTTACAGCTTCACAACCTGGGGCAGTGCAAGCTGCCATAAGTCCATAAACCCATTTGCTAGTGCATTTACCAGTCATCCTTCTGCATATCAGCAAGGAGCCACTCAAGCTGGGGCGTATCAGCAAGGAACCACTCAAGCTGGGGCATATCAACAAGGAACCACTCAAGCTGGGGCATATCAACACGGAACCACTCAAGCTGGGGCGTATCAGCACGGAACCAGTCAAGCTGGGGCGTATCAGCAAGGAACCACTCAAGCTGGGGCGTATCATCAAGGATCTACTCAAGCTGGGGCATACACTTACCCAACTGCTTATGATGCTGCTACTGCTTACCAGATGCATGCTGCACAAGCTAGTGCATATGCCGGTTATCCCGGCTATCCAGTGGCAGGTTACACCCAGGCTGCCCTGCCCAGTTATCCTGGTGCATATGCTGCACCACAGTACCCAGTAAGCAGTGGTGTAGCTACAGATGCTGCAAGCATGTATGGCGCAACTAGTAATGCGGGATATCCCGCTGGAATTGCCCAGTCAAACAGTGGAGCTGCTAATGCAGGACAAGCACCAGCACCTTATCCTGGCGCGTATGACCCAACCAGAGCAGGCCAGAGGTGAAATCCAAGCTTGGAATCCAAATGACTATTTGCCATGCGCATTTTATGGTGTGACCGTGGAAAGATATCCTTAAAGAAGCCAGCAACTGCATGGCTCTAATTGCATTTTGTAGATTCGTTCCATGTACATTTAGCGGCATCATTGAGAATTTCCTGTAATGCTGAATTGCTGCTCATGGTTGGAAACTTGAATTGGTCGGTGTAATTGTCGGTTTAAGAATGATATCCAGCAGTTACTGCATGTTTTTTTTCAGTGTTCGATGACATGGCCATGTCGAGCGTGCTTCCAATGAGGTACGTGAAGCAGGTCTTCGTTGATACACAACCACAAATTTATTTTGCAGGTTATGCCACCGGGCTTCTCAGCTCCCATTTCTTTGACAGTGTTCAGCTTGTTTGGCGAGCTTGGGTGCATTTGGTTAAGTAGCTTTTTGGTGAGCTTTCGGCGTTGTTTGGTTAACAAGTGAGGTAGAATGAACCATTATATCATAATTTTATGGGTGTTTGGTTGGAGAGGTACGGAGCCTCCGTCGCTTGTTCTTGAGCACTTTGTTGATTGTTTGATTCAAGGTTGAGCTCACCCACCGCTCTACGCAGTGATGGAGCTAGGCTAAAATCGATGGGGATTTAGTGGAGATGGAGCTAATGGATCTATTCTCTCCCACCTCAATTCTCTGTAACCAAACGTACCCTAGTAGGCATAAGCTGAAACAAAGCAAAGCAAAGCAAAGCACATCCGCGTAATTCAGTTTCCATCTTAGGCACCGCACAATGTGATAGCATGGATTTTTTTTTCAACATTCAATAGTTTGAATTACATCTGGTTTCTGGTAACAATGAGATCAATTGTGAACTTCTGTTCTAATCCTAAGGATGGAATGGATCTGCTGGGATTTAGAGCCAAACCTTGAATTAGCTTCCAGCTATCTTTGACTTCTCTACAGAAACTATCTTGAACCGAACTGTTAGCCATATGCTCTTCCAAGTAACCGAGCGTGGAATCAATCAACCACGTGACTCCAAGAGCTCTCTTTGAGCAGTCTGTATCAACATATGCAAGAAAGCAGAAGCATCGCAGCATGAAGGGTTAGCAACAGAAGCATGTGCGAGGAAAGGAAGTTTCCTCAACGATCGACCGCTTAATCCCTGTAAGATAAACGAAATGCTGCTGTCAGCTTGATGAGAATGTCATGATCACCGCAGATGGTTAATGTATTAGTTTTATCATTTACCTCAGATATTTCTGCAGCTTTATAGAGTAGGCTAGAGAGATGAAGCGAACCATGGGGTTCTGCAGCCTCAGGACAGTGCTGCTTCTCCTTCAGACTGAAATAATTCAGTAAGCAAGGCGAATTGCCACCCTACATTTACAAAAAAAAAATAGTTCATAACATTTATGTTAGAGAGAACACTCGCATTGGTAGGGATGACACTCAAGAGTTGGGGCAATTTTCTTTCATTCAACTCACTCAAATGCCATGCCAACCCAAATAGTTGGGGATACATATTTATAGGCTAGCCATGTAGCCCAAGATGCTAGATGCTAGTCTAAGATGTTAAAGCAAAGATGCTAGTCTAAGATGCTAAAGCAAAGATGCTTAGTCTAGTCTAAGATGCTAAAGCAAAGATGCTAGTCTAAGATGCTAAAGCAAAAGATGCTAAAGGTGCTAAGACTACAAACTTGTCCACACATGGACATCACACATGCCATGCCAAACAACATGTCATGCCAAAACACACACACATAGATTTATCCTCTCAATCTCCCCCTAAGTCTTGTGTGGCGCCTTCTGGGAAATCTGAACCATCCCAATCCTGGCGCGAAGCTCCTGGAACTTGATCCGCCCAAGCGACTTGGTGAGGAAGTCGGCGAGCTGGTCTTGGGTGTTGATGTAGCTTGCCTTCACACTCCCCTCATCCAAACAACTCCGGATGAAGTGGTACTTCACCCGGATGTGCTTGCTGCGCTCGTGGAAAACAGGGTTCTTTGCCAAAGCCAAAGCAGACTTGCTGTCCACCCTGAGTTCCACCGCTTCAGCATCCCTACCAAGAAGATCGCCAAGCAGCCGAGCCAACCAGAGAGCTTGAGTTGATGCAGAAGTGGCTGCGATGTATTCTGCCTCGCAACTGGACATGGCCACCACCTGCTGCTTGACCGACTGCCAACTGATCAGACACTTGCCGAGGAAGAACAACGTCCCGCTTGTGCTCTTGCTTGTGTCGATGTCGCCGGCGTGGTCGCTGTCACTGTACCCGATGAAATGCGCCGCACCGGGGCACCTCGGGTAGTACAAGCCGTAGTCAAAGGTCCCCGCGACATAGCGTAGGATCCTCTTCACGGCCTGTTGATGCTCCGTCGTTGGTCGCTGCATGAACCGACTGACGTAGCCAACTGCGAACGCCAAGTCCGGTCGCGTGTGGACAAGGTAGCGAAGGCTGCCCACAATGCGCCGGTACTGCGTCGCGTCCACCTCCTCCGCCGTGCTGTCGCGACTCAGCTTCAGCCTTTCCTCCATGGGAGTGTAGGCTGGGTTGCAATCGGTGAGTCCGCCCAGCTCGACGATGCGCTTGGCGTAGGCGGTCTGGCAAAGTGAAGTGCCAGAGTTGTCCTGGTGCACCTCGATCCCCAAGTAGAAGGAGAGGAGCCCTAGGTCGCTCATCTGGAAGATGGCCTTCATCTTCGTCTTGAACGCCTCTACCTCCACCTCCTTGGTGCCGGTGATCACCAAGTCGTCAACGTAGACGCCTACCAACAGGGCATTGTCTCCCTTGCCCCGCCGATAGACTGCAGCCTCATGAGCACTTTGATGGAACCCCATCTGCCTGAGGGTGGAGTCCAACTTGTCGTTCCAAGCTCGTGGTGCCTGTCGCAAGCCGTAGAGGGCCTTGCGCAGGCGGAGAACCTTGTTCTCCTTGCCGGGGATGACAAATCCCGGCGGCTGTCGAACGTAGACCTCCTCCTTCAAGTCGCCATTGAGGAAGGCAGACTTGACATCCATGTGATAAACATGCCAACCCTCCTGGGCTGCCAGCGCGAGGAGGACACGAATGGACTCCATCCGTGCAACAGGAGCGAAGGCGTCGTCGAAGTCGACTCCCTCCTGCTGAACAAAACCGCGTGCCACCAGCCGAGCCTTGTGCTTGACCACCACCCCGGCCTCATCTTTCTTCAGCTTGAACACCCACTTAAGGGTGATGGCACGGTGGCCGGCCGGAAGATCAGCCAGCTCCCATGTCCGGTTCCGCTCGACGGCGTCCATCTCCTGCTGCATCGCGGCACGCCAGGCCGCGTCTCCTTCCGCCTCAGCGAAGGAACGTGGCTCACCGTCATCGTGCGCCAAGTGCAGCTCCGCATCGAAGTCATGTTGCGCCATCCCAGGAACGGGCTGCTCACCAAGGATGTTATCCATGGTGCGGTATCGTAGAGGCTCGCCGTCATGGCAAGCATCGACACGGTCCCCGTCGTTTGACAATGGAGTAGCGAACTCCACTATGCGCTGCTCATCATGGACTGAAGCTGCGGATGCCGATCCCGGAGATGTGGGCGCCGGTGTAGGAGAGCGAGGTGTGGCCGGTGCAGGAGGTGGTGGAGTACTTGCCGGAGCTGATGATGTGCCAGGTGCTGGGGCAAGCGAGCTCGGTGAAGGTGAGCTGCTAGCTCCCCCTGCTGCCTCGAAGTAGACGTACTCGACGACGAAATCGTTGATCGTCGAAGTCGAGCCATCATCCGCCATCTTGCCCCACGTCCAGCCTCGCCCTTCATCGAACACAACGTCTCGTGAGATGTGGACGCGCTGTGTCGTAGGGTCGAGGATGCGGTAGGCCTTGGAGCCCTCCGCATAGCCGATGAAGACCCCTGGCGCACTCCGATCATCAAGCTTGCCGATGTGGCCGAGCTCCTTGACGAATGCCAGGCAACCAAAAACGCGAAGGTGGCCAACCGTCGGCTTGCGTCCGTGCCAGGCTTCATACGGCGTCTCGCCGTCAAGAGCCTTGGTGGGCGAGCGGTTGAGGAGATGGACGGCAGTCATCACCGCCTCTCCCCAGTAGATCGCCGGCATCCCCCTTTGCTTGAGGAGGGCGCGAGCAGTGGCCACCACCGTCTGGTTGCGGCGCTCGACGACGCCGTTCTGCTGTGGTGTGTACGACGCGGAGTAGTGGCGCTGAATGCCCTCGTCGGCGCAGTACGCCGCGAACTCAGCCGCCGTGAACTCGCCGCCGTTGTCCGTGCGCAACACCCGGAGCTTGCGGCCGCACTCCTTCTCCGCGGCAGCTTGATGACGCTTGATAGCATCTGCGGCTGCTGCCTTGGTGTCGAGAAGCACCGCCCACATGTAGCGGGACACATCGTCGACGAGGAGGAGGAAGTAGCGCCGGCCTCCAGGGGTAGCCGGTGTCACGGGACCGCAAAGGTCGCCGTGCACGAGCTCGAGCTTCTCCTTGGCGCGAAAGCTCGCCTGATGAGGGAATGGGAGTCGCCGCTGCTTGGTTAGCACGCAGGTGTCGCAGAACTGCTCCACATGCTCGACACTCGGCATGCCCTGCACCATCTCCTTGATGCCGAGCTGCTTCAGGGCCTCAAAGTTGAGGTGCCCAAAACGCTCGTGCCACCGCCACGCGTCGTCGTCGCGGCGGGCTGCAAGACACACGGGCTGCGCCACCTGCACATGAAGGACATAGAGGCGATTGCTTCCTCTATTTACCTTGGCGACCAGTTGGTGCTGATGATCCCAAATGCGCAGCACCCCATGCTCGATCTCCACGCGCGAGCCATTCTCATCCAGCTGGCCCAGACTGATGATGGAGTTCCTCAGCTCGGGGATGTAGTAGACACCGGTGAGCATCCGATGCTCGCCGGTCTTGGCGGTGAAGATGACAGAGCCGACGCCCCTTATCTCCACGGCGGAGGCGTCCCCAAACTTGACGGACCCGCGCACGCTGGAGTCCAGGTCGGAGAAGTGCTCCCGCCGCCCGGTCATGTGATGGGTGGCGCCGGTGTCGAGGAACCACCCGTCAATCTTGTCATCATTGGACCCATTGCCGAGAAAGACGTGTGCGCGCGGTTCGTCGACGTGGAGAAGAGCGGCGGCTGTCGACGTGGGAGGGGAGTACAGCTCAATGTTCCCATGTATAAGGAACAGAGCTGGCTCCTCTTGCGCTTGCGCGACATGTGCCTGACCGCCGCGCTTCGCCTGCCGGCAGTCCCTAGCCCAATGGCCGATCTTGCCACAGTTGTGACAAGTGTCATCACGGGTGGCCTTGCGGCCACCGTTGGCGCCGCCGGTAGCACCTCCACGCGCCTGGGGGGCCTTGCACCCCCTGCGTGGCTGGCGCTTGTGGCCATTTGACGAACTTGATGCCTCCCCCTTCTTCTGCTCTCGCTGGCGCGCGAGCCACTGTTCCTCGGTGAAGAGAAGCTTGCCACCAGTGGTGGCCGGCTCTGAAGATGGCTGGGGCTCGTCGATGTCGACGACCTTGAGGCGACCTATCGCTTCTCCGATCGACATCCTGGAGAGGTCCATCAAGGACTCGATCGAACGAGCCATTTGCTTGTATTTCCCGGGAACGCAGCGAAAGAGCTTCTCAACAGCTCTTTCCTCGTTGATGAGGTCTTCGCCATGCTGCACCAACTTCTGCAGTAGAGAGTTGAGACGGAGAGCAAAATCATCAACATCCTCACCTGGTTTGAAAGCCAGGTTCTCCCACTCCTTGCGTAGTGCCTGCAGCGTAGCCTTGCGGGCGCGATCGCTGCCGATACATACTGCAGCGATAGTATCCCAAGCCTCCTTGGCAGTCTGCTTGCAAGCAATCAAACACTGCATCTCCGGCGGAATTGCAGCAACGAGGGTCTCCAGCGCCCGTCGATCATCATCGTAGTCGACGTCGTCGTATGTGACTGCCTCCCACATGTGCCGCACTTGGAGCTTCACCCTCATAATCATGGACCACTGGGTGTAGTTGGTCTTGGTGAGGGTGGGCCATCCACCACCAGCACCAGCATCCTTGATGATGGTCTGGAAGCCGCGATGACCATGGCGCCGGTCCGGGGAGGGAGAGCCACGCCGCCTGTGAGGGTCGCGTTCGCCATGAGCACGACCGTCGCGTGCGCATCCTCCCGGAGTGTTGTCGGCGCGTCTGGGCCCGTTTGGGCTGCCGCCGCGAGCACGGGGCTGCGCTGCTGCCCACTGCGCCACCCGCTCATCCTTCGCCCTCCTTGGTAACTCGGCCTCCAAGTCGAGGCTACCTCCCTCGGAGGCAGTGCCACTGTTGCTACCGTGGCGCAAAGCTTCGAGCTTTGCCGCCGCAACACGTGCTGCAGCCACAGCCGCCGCCGCTTCCTCTTCCGCTCTGGCTGCTGCCAGTTCTGCCGCCGCCAACCTCACCTTCCGAGCCTTCGCTGCCACAACCTCTGCTGCCACCCGGTCGCGCTCCTCCGCCGCGGCGACTTCGGCCTCCTGCCGACGTCGTGCGCTCGAGGTGACCGAGCGAAGAGAGTCTCCTGTGGACATTGCGAGGTGGTAGAGTGGAAGGGTCGTGGGGGTTGCTGCTGCCCTGGGAGGAAGCCGCTACACTCGTGCTGCTGCTCGGAGTGTGGGTGGAGCTCGCCGAGTCGTTGGTCTCCGGTGGACCGGCAAGGGAGGAAGATGAACAAGGAGAAGGGCGTCTCCGTTGGAGAGAGTCGCGGAGGGGATTGGAAAGGTCACAGAACCATACAACTCTGATACCAATTGTTAGAGAGAACACTCGCATTGGTAGGGATGACACTCAAGAGTTGGGGCAATTTTCTTTCATTCAACTCACTCAAATGCCATGCCAACCCAAATGGTTGGGGATACATATTTATAGGCTAGCCATGTAGCCCAAGATGCTAGATGCTAGTCTAAGATGCTAAAGCAAAGATGCTAGTCTAAGATGCTAAAGCAAAGATGCTTAGTCTAGTCTAAGATGCTAAAGCAAATATGCTAGTCTAAGATGCTAAAGCAAAAGATGCTAAAGATGCTAAGACTACAAACTTGTCCACACATGGACATCACACATGCCATGCCAAACAACATGTCATGCCAAAACACACACACACATAGACTTATCCTCTCAATTTACAGAGAGTAGAGAAGTTTTGATCCATTGGTCATGTAAGGCCCAATAGAATGATCTGCTTCAATCAAGTGTCCCATGTGCAAAGCAATCCAGAACAATAATGAGAAAAGTGGCCACACAGGCATCAACCAAGTTGCCAACACAGAACAGATACCTGAGTATATGAAAGTATTCCAGCTCGCAGAAGTTCATGTAAGCATGACCTCAATATTTCATATCGTGCTTGAAGAGTAGGGGGTCCGACATATGCCTTGATGTCTGCCCTGTCAACGAATGCAATATCTGCAAACTAGATAAGAGTTAGGATTTACTCGTTCTAGAAACTGACATACAATTTATCTTTGTTGCTGGAAATGTGTCTTAATTACAGGAAACATCAAACATGTGCCATAAAAATGCACAGATTATCTTCCTTAAAAGAACAGAATGATGTACAATGATTCACTTGAGCAACTAATAACATTGAACAAATGCCACTAAAAAACAGAGCAAAAGGTGATGGTGACCTTTGCTTACAAAACATCAGGGGGTGGATGATTAAATAACTTCAATACTTCATAAAAGAAAAAAGGGTAGAACTTAATACCGATAGCTGTGGTGATATTTGATGTTGTCAAAATAATAACATTTGGCCAAGACTTGAGTTTGTCCATTTGTGTAAGTAATGCATTTACAACCTGCAGGTTGCACATTGAAATAATACAGTAAAAATTACCTAGTAAATGGTACATGGAATTATGGAAAAAGAAAAAAACTTTACCCTTATGGAATCTGAAGGTTCAGATCCAGATATGGCAGCCTGTCTGGCAGCAGCAAGGCTTTCAACTTCATCTGCATTTTATGTATCAATATACCACATATAAGGTTAAGATTCAATATATACAGCAACATCACAGAAAATCAAACTATTCTAGTACAAAATCCACACACAAAAGAAAAGACAATATGGATTGTAATGATCCTCCACCATATACCAAACAGGTGAATGGAGTTGATTCACTAGTAATTTAGTATAGAGATGTTTGTGAAAGTAGAAACTACAAGACATGAAAATTGGCCTTCCTAAACTATTCATATGCAACATGAAGAAAGGACAGAGACATGCAATCATTTCACAAACCATGTAGAGAAGACTCATAGTTATTTATTTCATCGGTTTTGGCTAGCTTCCAATTTAGAGTGTTAACTTGTCAATTGTAAATTGTTATAGATCATGGGCATACCTATCAATACAAATACTAGGTTGTTTTCTTCTTCCACCATCTCCTGGATCTTCTGGAAAAGTTTGGCCACCTAAAAGAAGGATAACACAGTATGTGAAATGTAAGATGCCAATGAAGACGTATAATCCATTGGCTGATTATACTTGTACAGTCCAGTACAAAAAAGTATGTACTACAAGAAGAATAAGGTTCCAAGCCCATGCAGAATGATGCAAAATTGCACACACATAACAAATCCAAAGTGTCATTAGATGTTAGTGTGAATTCAGCATGTGAATCAACATATGCACAATAACAGTCTTGCTATTAGCACAAAAGGGGCTTACCAGTTTTCCACTTTCAGAAAACCACTTGCTGAATAGAGAATGGGCATTTACTTCAATCAACTGGCACATGGAATACCTAAAGGATTTATAGAAATGAATAACGCATATTCATTACCCAAAAAATAGTATTGTATCTCATTCAACGAACCTTGACTTGAAGCGAATGGAAAGTTTTTGAGCAAGTGCTTTACACAAGGAAGTCTTTCCTGTTCCAGGTGGACCATGTAAAAGTACAATCCTGCAATGTGTTCCATTGTATAATTTAACACATGCATCTACATGTAATTTAACATGACTGTTTTCTTCACTTTTTTGTGAAGAAAAGCTCAGGCTTTTTGCATCCTAGGAGTTTCTTTAAGATGCTTACCTGTTCCATGAAACGAGACATGGGTCTACACCTCTTTCAGTAAACAGCAAAGCACTAGCAGCATATCTCAGCAACCTCTGCTTGAGACCAACTTCATATAGTAAGCTGCAAAGACTTATGAGGTCACTGACAGAACTAAAGGACACTAACACTATACTTGTTTTTACTGGCTAAGGGTAAAATTAATTTAAACCAAACCTTTCCCACAATCCATCAAATTCTTTGGCAGGGAGAGCCCACTCATTGAAGCTAGAGAGTGCATCATCCTCACCAGGTTCCTCACCCGGACCATCTTCGCTCAACTGCAGAATAAGCAAATCAGGTTGAAGTAAATACATTTGAACTAAAACAATATCTCTGTACAACATAAAGCAATCTGTCTATTGGAAAGAAACCAATCATCTGGATCAGTGATTCAGTCCAAAGAAATTAGGATGCAGAATACAACTTTGGAAGTATTCAGAGAAAACAAATGAGAAATTTGAGCAATTGATCAAAAAAAAGATAGCCTACATGTCAAAGTCAAATGCATAATCTCAGTTCTCTAAAGAGGTGGAAGAGGTTTAGGCAGTTTCCAGCAACTACTACAGTTTGCATACCTGAAACATATGAACAACAGGCTTGACTTGCCAAAACAACAGAACTTTATGACTCTCAATCCACTCATCTACATAAAAGGCAAGTATTCAGAACAAGAGATGCATAAGTAGTGTGGAAACTGGGAAAGAAAAAAAAACACACTTCCAGAACTAAGAAAAGTGGATCATTGTACCAGTGTCACAGATTTGGATCCTTTTAACATTTGCAAGAAGAAAAGGATCATCATCGGGAATTGGGACAGGACCATCGATATAACTTAAGCTTCGATTTTCTAACATCCTGATTGATCAAAGCAGCTATTAAATAGTAAGTAGAAGAAATGACATGCAAATGTCTTATGAAACAAGATTCCAATAATTGCACAATTTTTAGTAAGACCTTGTAATCAAGTAATAACATGTAGAACTCTCTACAGGAAATCATGTTAGGTCTACTGCAGCAGCCATGGTGATTCTGAAGGCTGCCATAGCACCACCAGAGTCTGCTGCAGTAGTCATTCTGCATTTCTGCCATTGGAATTTGGAACCTAACATAAAGCTGATGCGCTTTGTAGAACTTACTCTTAATATTTCACATAGGTTCACTAGTTACATTACCGCAATTTGCTTCAAGCCTGCAACTCTAGAACATTAGTAAATTTCACAAAAGCATAGTTTGTTGGCATACTAGAATCACGTCCATGCATTGCAACGGATCCCTAATATAGTGTCAAGGGTGTCGGATCCCAGAGTGGCCGGCCCTCGACTACATAGCTCGTAGTCTTGGTCCGTCTTCTCCGGCGAGGTTATACCCCTCTGCCGTAGGCTTAATTGGAGAATAGAAGTAGATAGATTGATACTGAAATTGCTTGATTACATCTGACCCTGACTATGGCTTATATAGCCACCAAAAGACTCCCATGCGGGCTAATCCCCTACATTATAGCAACCAATTAACTAATCTTATCTCTTAACAGCTAATCAATCTTATCTCTAGCAACCAAATAACTAATCTCAACTAATTAAGCTTATCTCTAACTTAGTTTGATTTATTCAAACCTCCTGGCGCCGGCCCTCTTCTTCCTGCGCGCGGCCTGCCTGTTCGGCCGCCCTGCGCAAGTCGCGGGCCCGCCAACGCCGGGTGTATGTGCGGCCCCACATGACATCTCTCCCCCCCTCCAAGCTCAGCTCGTCCTCGAGCTGAAAGTCGGGGAACTTGTCACGGAAGCTGTCCAAATCCTCCCATGTTGCTGATGCCGCTGTTTGGCCCTTCCAGTGGACCAGTACTTGACGAACTCCCCTGGCCAGCCGGGCTCGCACCACTTGTTCTGGTTCTGGTTCCACCGCGCCATGATGAATGTTGGGCAGTGCTGGTGGTGCTGCTGGAGGGTCGCCTACCCACTTCTTCAATAGGCCCACATGAAAAACGTCATGGAGCTTGGCGCGAGGGGGGAGCTCCAGCCGTACAGCGACCTCGTTGATGAGCTCGGAGATGCGGTATGGCCCGAAATAGCGTGGTTGAAGCTTGCTGTGGTGGTCGGCCGTCATGGACGCGACAGGTCGGTGGCGAAGTCAGAGTAGAACCCAGTCGCCCACCTTGTAGGAGACTTGGCGATGGTGCTTGTCATAGTGTATTTTCTGAACAGCTTGTGCCTGCTCCAATCTGAACCGCACATCAGCCAAGAATTCGTTCCGTTCGTCCATCGTTTTGGCTACGGCGGCCACGCGAGTATCTCCTGGCTCGTAGGTCCTGATGGACGGTGGATCCCGCCCATAGACCACCCGAAAGGGTGTGTCATGGAGGGATGACTGGTAGGCCGTATTGTATATGTACTCGGCCCATGGTAGCCATCGGAGCCATTGTCGGGGACGATCACCTGTAAAGCAACGAAGGTACATAGCAATAACACGGTTAGCGGCCTTCGTTTGTCCGTCGGATTGTGAGTGAAAAGCCGACGTCATATGCAGCTTGGTGCCCATCAGGCGCATCAACTCCCTCCAAAATGTTGATGTGAATACGGGGTCTCGATCTGATACTATGGACTGTGGCATCCCATGTAGGCGGACGATGTCGTTGAAGAAGGCTTGTGCCACGGACTCTGCTGAGTAGGGGTGTGACAGTGGGATGAAATGGCAATACTTGCTGAAACGATCCACCACAGTGAGTATGACTGACTTCCCCCGAACTCGTGGTAATGCCTCCACGAAGTCTAGTCCAATGTCTGCCCAAACCGTTGTCGGAACAGGGAGCGGTAGGAGCAGGCCCGCCGGGTGTAGGTGTTCTGATTTGTTCCGTTGGCATGTGGCGCGGGCACGTACGAAGTCTTGGACGGTGCGTCGCATGTCGGGGAAGTGAAAGTCGCGGCGGATACGATGCAGCGTGCGCTGCACCCCCTCGTGGTCATCCTCATGCACTGCCACTAGAAGTTCTTGCAGGAGTGGGGATGATGGCGGTATGTACAGCCGCCCGTCATAAGTAATCAAGTCATCGGTGAGAGACCAAGGGGCCGTCCGGGAACCGTCGGCCAACTCGTCACGGAGGGCGACCAGTGTCGGGTCGGATGCTTGCATGTCACGGAGCCGCGCGATGAAGTCGAAACGTGGTGCTGAAACTGCTAGGACAGTGCCACCTTCGGTTTCTTCTTCTGTGTCGCGGCGAGACAACGCATCTGCCACCTTGTTGAGAACCCCTGGCTTATACTCGACAGCAAAATCAAAGCCAAGGAGCTTTCCGACCCAATGGTGTTGCGGTATTGTGGCGAGGCGCTGATCCAGGAGGAACTTCAGGCTGTAGTGGTCGGTTCGCACTATGAAGCGCCGACCCCACAGATATGGCCGCCAATGCCTGATGGCGTGTACCAACCCGATGAGTTCCCGCTCATATGCCGCCAGAGATCGGTGTCGTGGTGCCACTGGTCTGCTGAAATATGCAATAGGGTGCTTGTCTTGGATTAGTACTGCCCCGAAACTGTAGGTGGATGCGTCGCATTCCACTACAAACGGCCGTGTGAAGTCTGGAAGAACCAAGACCGGGGCGGTGGTTACTGCTGTCTTGAGGGATTCGAAAGCCGTTGTCGCCTCGCTGTTCCACGAGAAACCTTCTTTCTTCAATAGTGCTGTCAGGGGGGCTGCAATGGTGCCGTAGTCATGGACGAATTTGCGATAGTAGCCTGTAAGCCCCAAGAATCCTCTGACCGCTCGTGCGGACTTTGGTTGCGGCCAGTCGGACACGGCCCGCACCTTGGCCGGATCCATGGCGACCCCGGTGTCGGAGATGATGTGCCCCAAATAGGTGACAGAGCGTTCACCGAAGGCGCACTTTGACCGCTTGACGAAGAGGTGTTGCTGCAGCACTGTGAGGACGGCTCATAGGTGTCGAAGATGTTCAGCCCACGATGTGTTGTAGATCAAAATATCATCAAAAAACACCAGCACAAAACGGCGTAGAAACGGCCGGAGGACGTCATTCATCAATGCCTAAAATGTTGCCGGTGCGTTGCACAAGCCGAATGGCATCACCAGGAACTCGTGCAACCCGTCATGAGTGCGGAATGTCGTTTTGTCGATGTCGGTTTTACGCATACGGACTTGATGATAGCCCGAGCGAAGATCTAGCTTGGTGAAGAACTTGGCGCCGTGTAGTTCATCCAGTAGTTCATCTACCACTGGGATGGGGTAGGCGTCCTTGATTGTGATGGCGTTCAAGGCGCGGTAGTCGACGCAGAATCTCCATGACCCATCTGGTTTCTTGACAAGGAGTATGGGCGAGGAAAATGCCGAGGAGCTTCGGCGGATTAATCCTTGCTCCAGCATGGCCGTACATTGTCTCTCCAGCTCGTCTTTGTGGGATGCCGGGTACCGATAAGGGCGCACGGCGACTGGCAATGTACCATGGACAAGGTTGATGTCGTGGTCTTGGGATCGGACCGGAGGAAGCCCATGTGGTTCGGAGAAAACACCCGTGAAGGATGCGAGCGACTCGTCCAGCAAAGATGGTGATGCCGAGGTGGTGCGGATTGTTGGGGCCGACGGTCCCTGTATGCCTTGCCAACAGACTTGTTTTCCTTGTCGATGAAACGTCAATTTCCTGGCGCTGAAATCCCATAGGACCGGACCCAATGTGGCCAGCCATCGGGTGCCTAGTACCATGTCGAAACCTGCAAGGGGCATCACAAATAGGTCGGCGTGGAACGGATCTCCGTGGATGGAGAAAGCTGCTTGCCGAAGAACGCCCACGCAGGGGACGCGCTCGCCATTTGCCACCGTCGCTGTGAGTCGCGGTTGGCTTTGGATGGGCAACCCAGTACTCCGGGGTGCCGACTCCGAGATGAAGTCATGAGTTGATCCCGAGTCGAGTAGTGCCAGCGGGGATGATTTGCCCATTGAAACGGTGACCTGCATGGTGTCACAAAAATGTACGCCGGCAAGGGCATGGAGAGAGAACACAGGAGCTTCCATGGGTGCGTCCTCTTCCGGTTCATCAGTGATTTCCACCCCGCTGACGTAGAAGAGTCGCTTGCAGACGCGGTTGTGGCCTCGTGTGTACTTTTCGTCGCAATTGTAACACAAGCCCTGCCGACGGCGCTCCTCCTGTTCCGGGCGCGATAGGCGCTTCACTGGCTGCCCCTCTCCCATGGTATTGGTTGCTGCTGGTTTGGCTGCTGGAGCTGCCGTCGTGGCTGTGCGTGGTGGAGGGTTCGGCAGAAGGCCACGGTGGCTCGTCCTGGGGCCTGTCTGGATGGCCAAATCCATCTGTTCTAGCTGCCTCGCCAAACTCATTGCGGCTGCTAGTGTTTGTGGGTTGTGGATGCGCACAGCATGGCTGAGTGGAGGTAGGAGGCCGCCCGTAAAAGCTGCACCCTCTGTATTTCCTGTAGGGGCCCGGCACGGGGTAAGAGCGCCTGAAAGCGGTCTTGGTATGTACGCCGACAATCAGCAAGCTCGAATAATGGTGAAGAACGGAGCGGTGGCCCGTAGCGGAGGTTGAGGAGTTCCTTGAAACGGTGCCATGTGAGGGTGTCACCTTCATCTTCCTGGACTTGGATGTACCACATTTGTGCGCCTTCTTCCAGGTTGTACGAGGCCATCCACACTTTTTCTTCTTCCATGATACGCTGTTGATGAAAATATGACTCACAGCGGTTAATGAAGATTAGTGGATCAGACTTGCCGTCGTAACGAGGAAAGTCCAATTTCTGAAACCGTGGTGGCCGGTCGTTGTGATGTTCGCCGGTTCCCTGACGCGGCCCGCTAGAGGAGGAGGACGATCGGTCGTAGGCCATCGCCTGGATTGCTGCTGCGTTGGCTTGTACGGCGGCCTGCAGGGCCTGCATGTTGGCGGCGATTGCCTCCAGGGCCAACTTGACGTTGTCGCCCATGCTGCTCATGGCTGCCGGGGACGTTGCAGAGGTTGTAGACGGCTGAAGGCTGGTGGAGATCGGCGGTTGCGGGGGAGCTTGAGCGGAGGAGGAACGCCGGGATCGTGATACCAAGTTGTCAAGGGCGTCGGATCCCAGAGTGGCCGGCCCTCGACTACGTAGCTCGTAGTCTTGGTCCGTCTTCTCCGGCGAGGTTATACCCCTCTGTCGTAGGCTTAATTGGAGAATAGAAGTAGATAGATTGATACTGAAATTGCTTGATTACATCTGACCCTGACTATGGCTTATATAGCCACCAAAAGACTCCCATGCGGGCTAATCCCCTACATTATAACAACCAATTAACTAATCTTATCTCTTAACAGCTAATCAATCTTATCTCTAGCAACCAAATAACTAATCTCAACTAATTAAGCTTATCTCTAACTTAGTTTGATTTATTCAAACCTCCTGGCGCCGGCCCCCTTCTTCCTGCGCGCGGCCTACCTGTTCGGCCGCCCTGCGCAAGTCGCGGGCCCGCCGACGCCGGGTGTATGTGCGGCCCCACATGACATATAGACACTATAAGCCCCAAATAAAATAAAAAATTATTCCAAAACATAAATGTTATATACATAACTAAATGAGTCCAATCGTCCACCTGCCTATGCTTAGGTCCAATTTTTGGCATTGCCAAAGTTGGGTAAGACAACATACCAATTGGCAATTCAGGAACCTTCGACTCTCACTAAGTCTACCAAAATTTGTTAAGTTTCAAACCAAACAATACCTCTATATACCCTTCCAAATGTTGGTAAGGTTAGAATTGGCTACAAACCAAATTACCAAACATGTTATTTATGCATTATATACCCAGCATTTCTATTACCCATCCTAAATCCAAGTAATGCTAGTGTATTAGTATTACTGACTCAAAACATAAGTCAAGTGCAAAAACTCAGCTCCACCACATTCCATCGATGTTCAAACTCATCCTTCCACATCTCCAGTAACCCACCCGCCGTTTCTAAACCAATCCACCTAAAGTTGCTCGTACATCACCAGCTAAAAATTAACAGCAAAAATGATAAGTTGAGAACAGGCATCGACCTCTCCACCGCCGCGCGGACGTCCTCGGTGCGAGCCGAGCTTGAGGCGTGCTGAAGCACCTCGACTGCAAGCACGAAAAAAACACAGCCTCGCCGATTCAGCATTCGCGAACCACACTAACCACACATCGAGCACCAAGGATAGCGCCACGGCATCCACCTGACACGAGGATCCTGTCGTCGGCCTGCGATAGAACGGCCGCCCGCTCCACCGGTGGTTGCGGCGAGCAGGAGACGGTGGCCGCAGCCGCAGCCGCAGAGGGCACCCGCGATAGGGCGTCAGCGGAAGAGGCGGCATCCGGAGGAGGCGGTGCGGAGAAGGAGACCTCCATGGGGGCGCTCATGGCGGCCGAGCAGTATGCAGCGAGACGGTGGGGGAAGTGAAAAATTGCTAGGGTTTTGGAATGGAGGGGAACGACTAACGAGGAGGCAGATGAGACGATTTTGGGTTTCCCTTTCCCGCGCTTGGACATCCCAGCCAGATAGCAGCGGTCCGATTCTGGGCCGAGATAGAATCGTTGCCATTGGTAGCGACCCGATCGTGGGCCTCGTACATAGGCCCATAAACTTATACAGTTGAATTTTTTTATAAATAATATTTTTCTCGTGAAATTAGCTAAAAAAATTAGCTTGAACACTATTCACGACAGGATAGCTACGATATTAGCTGGTGAGAGTTACATGAGATAATTATATGGTTGTCGGTTATTTTATGAAATGAACTATAGATTTTTTATTTATCTAATATATTTTATAGTTATTTAAGTGAATCAATGTTGATCGTTCCTATTTATATATCCGTATGCAATAATGAAAATTATGTCAGTAATAAAAAATAGTTAGCTTACAGCAATTTCAACTAAACGACTTTCACTTTTTTACAGCAGACAACTCACAATAGTTTTTTCACAACAACTAACCCACAATAACTTTTTCACAACTCATAGCAGAACTAAACACACCCTTCAATAGTTGACATCAGTCTACTTTTGTAATTTATCAGACCCACTATCAAAAATGTAATTTCATAAATAATATTATTTATAAAAAAACAGCACCCTCTAACAGAGCTCTCGTGATCGTACGGCTTACTTGAGTCATCCGTTTGTTTCGAAATAATCAAAAAAGCCTTAATATGTTTTTTAATTTATTATAATATAAAACACAAAATTACAACAATTCATTGTTTGGTCAGAGTATTTCATAGAGCCGAGTTAGAGTAAAATAGAGTAAAATTATAAAATTGAACTAACACGAGCTAACTTACTTGATTATAATACTATTTAATCTGTAAGAGTGTATTATATTAAATTAAGGATACTATTTAATCTGTAAGAGTGTATTATATTAAATTAAGGATACTATTTAATCGTGTGATTCTTCCGAGTTTCGTCCTTTCGCCAGCTCAATTTGGGATGTGTTTGTCAATTGTGTGACCAGTCCGTTTCGGACAGGGACACCTCGGAAGTTCGTTTGACCTAATCCGGCCTCAACTGTGTGCAGCTGCAGCCTCGTCTATGGATATAAACTATCCATGGGAAAAGAGCTCCGGGGAAGATTATTTGCAGTGGTTGTTGCCACTTGAGAATATATCTGATGGATAAAATGCAGAGTAAACAACCATTTAGATGATGCAAACTTCTTCAACTCTTCATAAATGGTGGTTGGAGAACGATAAGGATCGCATTGCTAAAGTTGTCTTGTGTGTACGTGACTACGGGATTGTTTATTTTAACTTCTAGCAGCTAGCTAGCTAGTCTGAGTAGCTATTGTTTTGCAGCTTCTGGATTCTAGTTTATTTCAGATTCTGCAGCTATTGACTGGATTCTAGTTTATTTCAAGATTCTACAGCTACTGTTTGTTTCCGCATTAGATTTTAGAAGTAGTCGCGGCTGTTAGAAAGTGAAACCAAGAAGCACTACTTGTCCATAAAAGAAACCCTAAAATGATAAAAACTATTTTATGTGAAAAAAGTTGTATTCATTAAAAAAGGGCTAGGTTTTCCAAAGAAAAATGACTTTTATGGTACTCTCTTATACTACCAATCAATAGAAATGGTTGTAATCGTTAATTTATTTATAGTGTAAATAGTTACTGTCTTGGATCTGTACTCATTTTCTTTGTCATTTATACTTTCTTTTCTGACATATTTTTACTGGACAATTACACACTCTACAATTTCACTACAATTAGTTAGATTAGTATTATAACTAAATACGATTTCTCGATGAATGAAAATAGAACGCACGGATGATACAAAAGTATACACATGTATTAGTTTGTTTCTTTTCTAATTTATGTGCTATGTTACGGTTACTTTGGCATTTCATTAGACCCGTTTAGGATCCTGAAATGCATACTGAAGCTAGAACGGAGTACTTAAAACTAGTTAGACCCTACTTTACTATTCCAATTTATTTTTCTGGAGTGCTATCAGCATGATCCACTCCTCAAAAAAAAAGTATTTAGCCTGCCTCTAGCTCTACAGGATGAAGCTGGAGTCATGTCACGCACACTTAATACTTATATTTGTTGACGTGGATTGCGAGACAGCAATGGCGCCGGCGTATTACAGCCGAAATGCTTGCATGATTCGGCATAAACCAGAGCAGGAAAACCACAATCTACAAGCAACTGCACATTAGTTGCAACCACCTTAGCCAAGAAGATTTCTCTTCTCTTCTCTTCTCATATGCTATGAATTATGATTGGGACATACCTAATCAAAGATTAGCACATGCAAGGCGATACACAAATGACAGATGTCCTGCTTGATCAGAACGGCCTGTCGATCTCTCACCTCAGGCAGGTGTGTGTCAGCTAAGCTCTCAGCTCAGCTCACAAGCCAGGAAAAAAATATATTGCGTGTTCTGGATAACCAGCACATACAAATGGAAAACCTACCTGCAATGGATGGATATGATGATGGATTCTGGCAATGGTGTTTCATGTGCCATGTTTTGCCCAATTGACTTAGTTTGTCTTATGCTAGTGTTAATCAGATCCCCATTAAAAGCTCAATGTTAGTTAGGATTGGAATATTTTCGAATGATCAAGCTTAGGGTTTATTCCTTGAGAATATTTTCATATAAGACTATCTCTATTATACTTGTTATCATAAGTGTTATCCTCTAAAATAATAAGTATGGTCAAAAAAACCTCTCTATTATACTTGCTACTTGACTTATTATTTTAGGGGATTTACTATTCTTCTCTCCACACTTGCTACATCTAACAAGCCAACAAAACTTGTTATTTTATTGAATGTTGAGCTTTTTTAATAATTTTTATTTTCTTTGCATGCATATAAATTAATAAAATATAGCTACATTCAAACAAAAAGTCATATTTAGCAAGTACATTGAAGTATATAATAAAATAATAAGTCAATTTGGATAGGAAGACTTATTATTGTTATGAATAACAAGTAAAAAATAACTATTGCTATGAATAACAAGTCAAAAATAACAAATACAACGGAGATGATCTAAGGTCATTTAGGACAATGGATTTGAGTTTGGCAAATACTATGGATTGAAATATTGAATTCTTTCTATGCTTCCGTTCTGAAGGAAAATAAATAATAGGGTTAATAGCTTCTGTGCCACCGTTATTTTCCTAACCGCCAAAAATACCATTACTATTCGTCTAATAGCCTATATGCCATTATAATTTTCTGATCGATTCCCATATGCCATTAGGCCCACATGCAGGATGTCTGATTTTTGGTATTGCCCATATTACCCTTCTTCTTCGTGCTTGTGAGCTCTGATCGTAAATCTTCCTAGCCCCTTCCAGCTGCGACATCTCCACATCAACAACTGAAAGAACTGTGTGGCACTTACTCCTTGTGCGTAAATCTTCCTAGCCCCTTCCAGCTGCGACATCTCCACATCAAAGGTATTAGCCATCTCTAGCACATCCGGAGAACTACCAAATAAGCCACAGCAACAAACCTCTCGAGTGTGCCCTTGCTGAACCATGCGGCCCGGCGCTCCAGCTGCAGTCGGATGGCCGGTGGCGGCGGCTGAGCTGCCGCCTGCTCCTCCGCCGCGCGCAGGTGAGCCACGAACGGCTTCACCGAACCCGACACGATCTTCTCCGTCCGCCCATTGCCAGACACCACCAGCTCGCACCAGCGCAAACACCCAGAAGCACCTTTAGCCCACAGCAACATCCCGAGCCGAACCCATCAAAAAAAAGCGAGAATTTTGCCCCCGTTTCCTCACCGGGAGCGGCGGGGGGAGAGCTGGAAGAGTGCGAAGTCGAGCGGCGCGTCAGGCTCCATGGCACTACCACCGTCGCCGCCGTCTCCGGCGAGGCCGGATCTGGTGGATCCCCGACCAACAACAGCTCCTTCCTCCTCTGCAACCGCCGAACGAACACCGGAAAGGCCGCGAGGCGCGCAATGCAGCTCCCACAACAACGAGATTGCGTTGGGCGGCAACCGCCGGAGCGTGCGCCGCTGCTGCCCGGATCTCGCCGCCGAGCGCCCGATGCCCCGATTCCGGTAAGCGTGCGCGCGTGTGGGAGAGAGAGAGCAATGGTAGAAGCGAGAGGACTAGAGAGAGAGGGACTAGCAAGAGAGCAGCAGCTTAGCTTGGTTTCGTGATGGGGTTAATGGCTTCTGTGAGTTAGACGATGAGAGCTCACAAGGATGGTGAGGGAAGAAGAAGGGTAATATGAGTAATACCAAAAATCAGACACACTGTAGGTGGGCCTAATGGCATATGGGAATCGATCGGAAAATTATAATGGCATATAGGCTATTAGACGAATAGTAATGGTATTTTTGGTGGTTGGAAAAATAACGGTGGCACAGAAGCCATTAACCCATAATAATATGACCTGTAACCTCATAGAAACATCCAATCCAGCAGAGGTCCACATCACTGCAAAGCACCATCTGCTGCATTAATCCGTTTCATATTATGTGCTTTCTCTACGCTCTCGTTTAGCTGGTGATACGATGGAAGTGAGAAGTAACTTCCATTGTATGGTGATTTTGTTACTAACACATGCCCGTAATTTTACTTAAAGGATAAGAGGTATGATAAATTTCGGCCTTTGATTTCATTAAATTAATAAAAATAAAATCAATTCTTAATATTTTTACCGGATATAGCCGGTGATTACCATTCTGAAGTTTCTAGTCCATTGTCTCTTCTATTGGACTACAAATAAGTTGTTGCTATCAGAATTTTAAAAGCCTTCATATTTTGTGCGCCCCAAGCATGCAATGCACAAGCAAGGTTTGCCGAACGGAATGCTATCCCCCAATTATATGAACAAGAAAAAGGAAGTTGTATGATAACGATATCATCTGATTATGTAAAAAAACGGAAAGTAAATGATGTCGTATGGTATAAATTCTCGGAAACCGCCTTATATACGCATAGTTTTAAACAGAAGATGAACTGAAAAAATAGAAACATATCAACTTCCGTATACACACATGACTTTAAATTGAAAGAGATACAATCTATTACCTCATAGAAGATAATACGTCACTCTAATCAAATATGAACCATTAGATGAAATATAATCAATTGTGTATAGATCTTTAAAAACACCGTAAAAATCTTCTTTTATTTGTCATGGGCCACCGGCAATGTCACGTCCCACTGTTCAATGCGGCGAAAATGACAAATATATAGCGACTTCGGCATGAACGGATCAGGGCAGGCAGCGAGATTCTCTCTAGTGCTCTGCTTCGGATGCATTTCCCATGGTTTTTCTTCTTCTGTTTGTTGCATGGTCCAGGGCCGAACCCGGACCCGAACCAAACCGTGCAAAGCAACGTCGCGGGAAAAGAGAGAAAATTCGTGCAAATCACAGGGAACTTGTACTGTGCCATGAAAGTGATACATGCCAGGTTTCGACTTGTTCGTACCGCTCTATCTTCACAGGCAAAATGCGACGAATTGGTTTATTTTCACCACAGGGGAAAAAATGCCGTTTGCAAGTCACACACAAGTCAATCTGCAATGCTACTAGCTTACTGCTTACACGTGAATTAACACAAAAAGGTGACAGAGTGAGAGACCTCGAGTACGCTCGCTGGTCGCCGGCTCGATCGATGCATGGAAGAGAAGAGCAGAAGAAAAGAGAAACCGCCGCGCTCCAGTCCGGTCTGTTTAACACTTTAACTATGTAGTTTCTATTTATGAATTATGAACTCGAGGAGATTTTTTCTGTCTTAAAGCTTAATTTTTGTCTGAAGTATTTTATTACTCGTAAAATGTTATTTTTACCTCTAAAATACTCGTGTTTTCTTGATTCTATTAGTAATTAATTTGCCTAACTATTTTTGGGGTTCGCAATCATTAACTCTAAAAAGGGTATTATAATATTTTTGCATATCTCCTTAATAATATATTTCAGCTTGTAGTGTAATAAATTATTACGCGATAGGTTTAATGAGCCTCAAAAGGCTTAGACTTGTACGAGGTGTTTTGAGTCCGGATTAGACCTTATAATAATCTTTGTTTGAAAATACGTGTATAACTTTAAATAATGAGTATTTGATGATCCTTGTTGTAACAGTAATGAGGAGGTATTTGTAGGTGCAATTCATAAAAGGTAATACATAATTACCATCTAGTTAAAATTGACTATATCAGTAATACACAATTATAATATAAATGGGTAACACGGTAAAAAAACTTTGTGTTGAGGCCCCAAATCCTCTTTTTGTGAGGCCCTGCCCCGGATGTTGCCACGTGGAAGAAGCGGGATATGGACGGAGGTAGGGAGGCTGGAGCGGGATGGCGTGGCCGGGTTCGGCGGTGGCCTGTGGTAGTGCGTGGTCGGAGCAGGTCCGTCAGCAGCGTGGGGCCGAGGCGTGTCGGGAGCGGCTTCAGCGGCGGCGGCACGGGATGGAGCAATGCCACGGTGGTGGAGACAGGTCGGATGCGCGACCGTCGGGATGCCGAGCTCGTTGAAGATGGAACAAGGTTCGGTGGGGCGTAGTGGGCGGCGCCGGAGAGCAGGAGGCGGGGCTTAGGGCGGAGCGAGCGGAATCAAGGAGCAAGAGGTGAGGTCGGGGCGGAGCCGATGGTGCTAGGGAACAGGCGGGGTCGGGGCCGAGCTGGGGAACAGTCAAGGTCAAAGAGCAAGAGGCGTTCCTCGGGACGAAGCTTGGCAGCAGAGCAGACGGCACGAAGAGATGAAGAATGCTTGAAGATTCGTGCTAGATGTGTTGTCAAGAATCTAACATAGAGTCTCAGTAGATCAGTTATAAGGTCCTCCCCGTAGAATTTATTTCCGCTTCAAGGTGGTATTGCTGATTGCTGAAAGGTAATCCGAAGATGACCTTGTCTTTGTAGGCCGAAGCCTGTACTGAAAGTGCTTCGAGCTTTCGATCAATGTATACAATTATTTTTTAGTACCGTGAGAGTCAAATTCCCTAAAAAAATGCTATATTTTAATACAGAGGAAACACATGGATTAGATTTAAAAGTACGCATATATGGAACTAAATAGTATTGATTTTTTTAAAACGATCCGAGCAGCTCTCTCACAAGGTGACTTTGACCAATTCTCTAGTGCTGCTGCTGCTGCTGCTGCTAACAAAGCATGTTTACTGACAGTGACAGAGCCCATTCTTTTGCAGAAACGCAGGAGGGGATCGAGTTTTAGCAGAGTATTTGGAGACTTCTCAGGGAACGCATGCGTGTCTCGCGGTCGCTTTGGTGGAAAGATGCCTTCGGAATGCGATGCTGGGGAGATAGGTGGAGCCGTGCGTACGATTTGAGTAACCATTCATATACGTTATAGCGTCTCGGAAAATAGCTCTAAAATTTGTTTTTTTTTTGATTTTTTTTGGATGCAAATCACTTTAATTTTTTTCTTCAATACAGTCTCTAAAAGTGTGGAGCAAAACGATTAATTTTAGAGATCTTTTATTCTTAGTAGTCATTTAGACTATACGTTGGAACTGATTTTCTAGTTATAATTCTACAAATTTTGGGAAGAAGAGTTTCTCTTGGAACTGTTTTTAAAATTTTGTCGGGAATATAATCCTAGACTACTTCCCGAATGGTTTTAAGTCGACCAACTAATGGTCGGAAATCCTCTAGGTGGCAAGCATCCGAGGATCCAAAGGCTCCCAAGCCCCGCACTCAGAAGGAAAGCCACCTGACTACCACCATTTGGACGGTCACCATCAAGAGGCAGACTGTAATTAAAGCCTCTATAAACCCGCATTTATCAAGGTGGTTATCTTTTAATCAATACCCGCAAAATGATCAGTTATCAGTTATTAACGGGTTCATTGCTCTTGATTTGTAACCCATGATCCCTCTCATATAAATGGATTAGAGGAACCATGAAGATTTGAATTATTCTGATATCACATACATACATGAGTAGGATTATTATCCCTAGGAGACTCGAATCTATCTAAAAACCTTCGTCTCTGTCTCATCCTTTAAGATAACCATTGAATCATTGCATAATGCCCCATTAGCCTAATCAAAACCTCTCTTCGGGTACTCCTCTCAAGAATTGTTGTCATATACAACGACAAAGTTAAAGTAGGATCATTATGCTCTTGTTATACAATTGGATTATAATCTAAGGGGGTTTTGAATTCTAAATGTTACTTTTGAAAAAAATATCAATTTCAGTATAATTCTTTACTTAGCAACCGCGAAAATAGAGCTGGACAACCTGCGAAGTAACAAAAACATAATATTAACACTAAATGTAAGCTGTAAGATTCCTTTATAGAGGTGTTTGTTGGTTTGCACAAACTTTTTTTAGCTAAAAGTTAGAAATACGTGCAATATTTTAATTCCAATTTTTATTATGAAGAAAAACTCATAGATAAACAATGATACATAATAAATACTAGCAGACATTTGACGTACTTCAAGAAACACATGCTATCAATAAACATATGAACTAGTTACTTGATCAACGAAATAGCGGAAGACAACACGTAGAGGAAATAGTCGCATCGAGGTTCACATGAGCGGTCGCACACAAGCGCTGCCCAGAAACCTGATTGTCGTCCCATGCAGGTGTTCTCTGCGGCAATGGTTCAAAGATCCCGTTCTTCTTCCAATCCGGTGCACGCCGGAAAGAAAGTTGATGAAATCTAAGCAGCGCAACAGACTCAAGGCAGTTGAGTAGAGATGAGAAGGAAAGAATGGAGATCAAAAGGAAGTCTTCATATTGGACGTCTCCAATCTTTTATAGACAATCATAGTCATGCTATAATAAAATTGTGAACTTATTACTAGTAACTGTCAAATTAATATCACATAAATTTGGTCACAAATACTAGTAATGGAAGTTTTAAATATCGTATTCAAAATAACTACTAACTGAAATATTTATTCAGACGTTTGATGGCTATTCAAATTTCAGTTTTAATCACATTGTTTAATGTATACATGAAAGTCCAAAAAAATCGAATTGACTTGATGTTATTCTACTACCACGCATGTCGTCACTCATCGAAAGTCACAAGTCACGCGGTATCTCACGCGAAAAATACGTCAATACGCGCGCGTGTGCGTGTGGATTTAGCCAAGTCCTAATGAATGTTCTCTATTTAATAAATAGAGATAACTCCACCTTATAAGTGAGTCTCTATCCTACTAAATAGGCAATATGGTATTACTCATGTACACATGTTTTGGAATTAAATAATTGAGCCACCTCACGAGACAATTTTTAACATAAACTTTAGATCAAAAATTTTATATTTGTATTCATTCTGAGTGTTCTCATGTTGAAAAATAATAAAACCTGTATCCTCTCTTAAAGTACTATTAAATTAATTTATAGCTTTTTCTTCGACTTTGACTATTATAAAGTTGCAAATAGTTGCTTTTCCCCTTAGTATCCTCTCTACGGTTACATTTACTGTGTCGATTGTAAAAAGAAAAAGTACAAATTACTACGTTGAAGTGTCGTGAAAGTTTAAATAACCCTACAAACTGTAAAACCTGTTTAATTAGCCTTCTAAAATTTGAAAACAAGTTTGCTATGGAACTTTTTGTGTGGCTTTGCTGATGTTGACAACAGTTTTGTAGATTGGGACACACGTGATGTGTTGACGTGACAAAACATAATAAAAAATGTCATATAGCCTCTCACATCACCGTGTGCTAGCCGCACGCCATCCGCACCCCTCACCCCGCATGCCCTCTCCTGTCACCCGTGCCCCCCGCCTCGGCACACCGCGGTGCGGCGTGTGCAGGGTCAGTGGTGCATGGTGGTAGTGGCAGCGACAACACAAGCGACTAGTGGGAATGTAGCTCTTATGGGCAAGAGACCGGTTGACTCGTGGGTATTCTATCGAACACATTCCAAGACTCTTCGTTCTAAAAGGGATTTACTGCATTTGATAGTCTTCCACCCATCATCTTATGTGAGAGATATTTAAAAACCCACTACCGATTTTAATATATCGAGACCATTTTAATATATATATTTTTAATAATCTTCTCCATCTTTAATAAACTCTTAATACTTTATTCCTATATTTTAATAGAATAAAATCCTTTTCTTTTCTTATCTCATCAATAGTTGGGCCTACTTATCATATTTGTTCTCTTATTTTCTTTTCTCTAATGTATCACCAATAAATAAGACTAAAATAAATAGGAAACGGGAGCTGAGAGGACAAAAAAGAGGAACTTTATCTTGAAAAATTAGAAAGTAGATAAAAAGTTATTAAATGAATATTAAAGTTTAAAGATTTAGATTTAGATCTTAAAAATAACTATAAGAAACTATATGAAAATTTTATGGTACACTAGGAATATTGTGGATCGTTCATGTTTTAATTTAATGGGTAAGAGTGACCTATTACCTCCTAGCGCTAGCGAGTAATAGATCTCCCTTAATTTTTCTTCACAAACTTTCCCCACATACTTTCTAATTTTTTGCGTTGAATTTCTAATATCGGTGACCAAGTATTTTTAATTATAATTTATTTTTAATCCTAACTAAAATCAATGATCCAGATTAAGTATTACTTCATATATCGGTCATCGAATATTTTTAATTTTAGTTTATTTTTAATCTTAACTAAATTTAATGATCTAGATTAATTTTAAGTATTACTCTTTGGGAAGTAATGTGTGTACTGTAAGAGACTCAACTATATTTATTATCTATCCTATTATATAATTTGTGAGTTTGAGTGTCCACTTGACCATCCATCCATTAAATCACAGGCCTTCATTCACATCTAATAAATCATAGACATCTGATCTTTCTTTTTCTCTCTCTTAGGACAATCTAGCCCATTATGACCTCCCCTCCTCTCTCTACCACTAGGCCCCATCTATTTTATATGGAAGCTGATCTATTTTATATGATAATTATTAATATATAAAAATCAAAAATATATAGAATACAATCTGTTTTATATGGAAATTATTAATATATGAAAATCACCGGTATACAGAAATTGATCTGTTTTATATGAAATCATTAATATATGGAATAGTGTCATCATATATAAGGAAATATATGAAAATCTGATTTTAGTTTTATATAGAAATAATAAATAAATGGAAACATATTCGTGTCACAAATATTATTTTTGGAAACCTCAAAATCCCCCTTCCATATCCGTTATCTTTCTTTCTGCAACGCCTCCCTATAAACTTCGGAGTTCATGACTAAATCTCGCGATCAATTCAGCCCTAGCCTCGTGTACCTAAACATGCGTCGTGGTGACTTGCTCCACTACCACCCGCCCTCGTCATCGACAACTAGATCCGTCCTCACTGTTGACTCCGTCGGGTCTGTCGTCCCCTCTCCATCCTCGACCACCGCTCCGATCGGATCCCGACCACCAGATCGTCATCGTCGCCTTCATCCCAAATAGTCCTCTCTCATTCGTTGCCAAAATTCTAAGGTGATTTCTCGAATAAACGAGACGACACTTATATAAAGCGTTGTTAATATATTTTTTAAAAAACGTTGTATGACACGGTACGATACTAATTACTTGATTAATTCCTAATAAATATAAAGTACAAGAGACAACAAAGAAACTGCAAGGTACAACTCTAAGCCCCTAAATTATAAATGCACCTAAGAGATAATGAGTATGGAGAATCGTATAGAGACGAACATTTTGCAAAGACCATCTATTTAATAGGGTTGCACACTCTTAACCGAAATTAAAGCGCAACGCAGAAAAAACACAGAGTGCAGCTCGCCGCACGCACACGCGCCGGGCGATGGATAGGGAATTAGGAAGAGCCGCAGGCCACCCGAACGGCTACAATTAGGCGGTGGGTTCCAAACACCACCACGCTTTTGCTACTGCGACCCCGCGAGTCCCCCGTAATTGCGACCCCCATTTGGCCATTTTATCCCTCTGCAGCGGGAAACGGCGAGAAGCGGCAACCACCGCCGGCGCGGCGCCACCCGGGGATCGCCGGGGACGTCCCGGACACGCGCCCAGTTCGGTCGCCGCGTCATTGGAGGAGGCGTCGGCGAGCGGCTGGCCTCTGGGAAGATATATTCCCCCCTGCTCCCTGCTCCCACGGTGCTCTACTCATCTACTGCTCTCCTCCTCGGATTCGTTTGCTTTAGTGGTGGTGGTGGGTTTGCTGGCGCGCGCTGCCATGCCGGAGCCCGGGACCTACGGCTACAAGAAGACCGACGGTATCTGCAACGGCGTGTGCGGCGAGGTGAGCCATTCACTGATTCACTCCCCTCCCCTTGCTCCTTCCAGACATGCTCCGCGTGCCGCGGGCGTTGCTTCCTCGATCCCCGAGATGCATGGCGCCTTCGGTTCGCGGCGCGTGGTTGTCGTCTTCCCGCCGATTCAATCGTGTGTGGTGGGATGCGCTGAATGCTGTGTGTGCTGCCTGCTTGCAAAGCTCCGATTTTTGGGTGTCATGCTGGTCGGATTTGGGGACGGTTTGGGAATGGAGGAGGTTGCTCTTCCATTCTTCACCTGCAGCGCTTGATCTGCGCTAGTGCGGGGGTGATGGGGGGATTGGGTAGTTGTTGTAGCTCTGGAGTTCGGATTCTTCACGATTTTTTGGTGGCAGAATCTCGCGACGTGGCCAAACGGCGTGTTTCGTGCTGGCATTTTCGAACTGTACACAATTTCTTTCGTTGTGATTGGGACTTCTCCTCTTTCTTGCTTCGATCATGGCTTTGTGCCGCTAAAGCAGCTTCCGGCCTTCTGCAAGCTTGAAGAATTTTGGATGCCTATCTCTGTTTGGTTAGCCAAAAAAGATGCGGACTTTGGGTTAGGTATCAGTTATTGGTAGCTGTGGTGACTTGGCGAGTGTTGTTTCTATTCTACATAGTTTTGCCGATCTTTACGTTTGATATCATTGTATTAGGCGTTTCACATATGTGTTTTTAGCTGTGTCATTAGGAGTTTCATTTGTTCCCTGCTAGTTTTGTGTGGTAGCAGTTGGATTCTGAATTTCTGATGAACTTCAGTTGCTGTCTTTTCTGGTTGTTACAAAGCCTGTATTTTGAAAAGCTAATGCTTCATGAGGTTATTTCTTTTTGGCAAGCAGGCTTTGGTTATTGCCTTATTGTCAACTTTGCTCCTGTTTTAGATAGAGAGAGAGCTAATGAATGCACATGCTGGAATTTTTAATATTTGTGCAGAGGAGTAGTTGGTATGCAGAATTGAAGATGGCTGTTGTTCTTATTTCTTTCATGAATTGTTTATGTCCATTACTGCTCATTGATTTCTTATTTTCTTTATGATTCATTTGCAGCCTGCGTCAAAGGCAGTTCTGACCATGTCGAGGCTGAAATGTGTACTCCGGGGATTTGATTTCAGGGCACTATTGGCCCTCTTGATAGGAGTTCCAATTCTGATCTTAATGATATATGCTCATGGTCAGAAGGTCACATACTTCCTCAGGCCAATTTGGGAATCTCCTCCCGAGCCCTTCAAAATTATCCCTCACTACTACCATGAGAATGTCACCATGGAAAACCTCTGCAAGTTACATGGGTGGAAAGTCCGGGAGACCCCGCGACGTGTCTTTGATGCTGTGCTCTTCAGCAATGAGCTTGATATTCTTGAGATACGATGGAATGAACTAAGCCCCTATGTCTCAGAGTTTGTGCTGCTTGAGTCGAACTCAACCTTCACTGGCTTGGAAAAGGCACTCCACTTCAAGGATAATCGTGTTCGATTTGGGTTTGCTGAATCACGGCTGACATATGGTATGATTGGGGGAAGGTTCGTGAAGGGAGAAAACCCATTTGTTGAGGAGTCATATCAGAGGGTTGCTCTGGACCAGCTGATTAAGATTGCGAAAATAGAAAACGATGACCTATTGATCATGTCGGATGTTGATGAAATCCCAAGTGGTCACACAATAAATCTCCTGAGATGGTGCGATGACATTCCTGAGATCCTTCATCTTCAGCTTAGGAATTACCTTTACTCATTTCAATTTTTCCTGGATGACAAGAGTTGGAGGGCTTCGATACACAGGTACCGATCTGGCAAAACAAGGTATGCACACTTCCGGCAGACAGATGAGCTTCTTGCTGATTCAGGCTGGCACTGCAGTTTTTGCTTCCGCTACATAAGTGATTTTGCCTTCAAAATGCAAGCTTATAGCCATGTCGATCGGATTAAATTTAAATATTTCCTGAACCCTGAAAGGATTCAAGATGTTATATGCAGAGGAGCAGATCTTTTTGACATGCTCCCTGAAGAGTATACGTTCCAAGAGATCATCGCAAAATTGGGACCGATTCCAAGTACATATTCCGCTGTTCATCTCCCTAGTTATCTGCTACAGAACGTCAACCGGTACAGATACCTTCTCCCAGGGAACTGCATGAGAGAGAGTGGGTAGACTTTTAAGATCTACTCTTCAATCTGTTGTGCATGCATGTCACTGCCATGTTCTCCACCTCTGAGACTGGCTGTCTGTGACAGTTGCATCTGATATGATCAGCTAACTTAGCTGGATGACGGCTTAATTGGGGAGTGGTTATGGATGAGTTCATGATCGCACCCGGCGCAATCTAACATTGGACGACCTGACCGCACAGTGCACCCTTGGTCGTGGCATGGTTACCTTCACAGAGGATTCACCACTGTCTGCAAGGCTGCTAGCCAGCAGAGGTCACTGTCATTCTTATTACTTCCCTCATTGATATATAAACTGAGAACCACCGCAGATTGCAAATTAAGCGAGATTTGAGATTTATATGTGTGCCGTAGAACTGGCCTTACTCTCCAGGTAAATTTACACATGCTTTGGTCTAAAAATAATCAACATGTGCGTTTCTTCTTTTCACATTGGTGTCATGGTGTGCTGTTTCTTTCGTGGACGTTGCCATCCAACTTCTCGCTCCCGTTGGCCAAAACTCTGGCTTTACATGCTGTCGTGGAAGTTGCAGTGTGATTGTGCGAGCATTTCCTCATCTGTCATGCTATCATTGGCTCTAGTTCTAACCGGGGCAATATCTAACCCAACCAAATAATGCTCAAGTTGAGCTATTCTTCTTCTTCTGGTTTGGTATCCAGTTGCTAGGTGCTGCTGCTGCTGCTCCAGACAGCTAGCTCGCTCTCTTCTGGTGCGTCTAGCTGGGCTGACAAACGGACATGGCTGGAATTGTCGATGGGTAACAGGGCAAGGTAGCATGCAGGCCAGTAGAGAGCATTCTCTGATCTGTACCCCGTTAGGCCCTATTCGGTTGGGCTGGGGTTGATAGAGATTTTGGCCCAATCCCCAGAGATCAGCCCGGTTTGGAAAGAAACCCAGCCCATTAAAAATAATGTGTTCGGTTAGCCCACTGGGGGATTTATTCCCGGCCGAGCGCTGGGGTTTTTCCCTCACCTGGGCCGGGAATTAACCCACCCTGGCCTAGGAGTGGATTTTTCCTCTCTGTGAAGCCCTGGCCCGTGCCGCAGCTGTTGCGCCTCTGCCGCCCCCGCGTCGCAGCCATCGCGCCGCAGCCGTCGCGCCTCCACCGCCCCCGTGCCGCAGCCGTCCCCGCTCCGCAGCCGTCGCGCCTCCGTCGCTGCCGTCGCGCCCACGTCGCCCCCGTGCTGCCTCCGTCGCCCCCGCCGCTGCCTACCCTGCCGCCCCCGTGTTGTCTCCGCCCTCTGCCGCCGCCTACCCCACCGCCCCCGTGCTGCCTCCGCCATCCGTCGCCCTCGCCGCCGCCTACCCCACCGCCCCCCGTGCTGCCTCCACTGCTATGCCCCCGCCGCCGCCTATCCCCGTGCATTTGGAGCGGCCGGCTGCTCCGACGAACGCGTGTAACTGGATCACCGAGACAGAGAAGAAGCAGAGAGAAGGCCACCGACGGAACACCTGAGCAGGTTTTTGTTCTCACAGCCCGTGTTCTCACAGACCATCTCATCTCCTTACTCCTTCAAGTACTCATAATCATCTGATTGATTACCATATTCTTTCAAGTTCTCACAGAACATCTGATTTATTATCACCGCACAACAACATCCAGAGTCCAGAGTCCAGATAGCTTTCTCCTGTCGTCCAAGAGTTTGGGGTTTATTTGCATTGCTGTTGCTTTGAAGCTTGCTAAGAACTGCACACACATGCAAATTGTATCTTTAAATTTCGCGTAAAGCTTCAGGTATTCGATGTCCTGCATTAGAGTATCGGTTAAGAACTGTGAGCAGAGTCCAATCGTGAGCAACTGCTTACTCACGGTGAGTTTTAGGTTTGTACTATCCACATCTGAGATGTGAGAACTGTGGTCTGTGGCAATAAAAATCAACAAGTGGAAGGCTCGAAGCTACATTTGGGAATGCAATAATTCCCAAATGTCATTGGCTTCACATTTTGTAATGTTTCTGAACATACTAGTGTACAACCAAAGGCAAAGTGGGGTAAGAAAGGCAAATTTTAAGTGAATTATGTGTACCTTACGAATAAGTACTTAGCACCTAATCTGAATCTGAATAGTTCTATCTTATACTAGCATTGTAATAGAAAGACAAGGCATTAGAAAAACTATCACCCGCATGCCGCTGAGAATGCGCTCTAGTCTAGTGGATGTTGTTAGATGTTATAAATCCTAAAGGGATTTAATCCTAGCCAAAAGAACACATAATTAAAAGGGAGAGATTTAATCCCAAGGGAATTTAATCTAGGAGAGGGATTGAGTGACATGAGAGGAATTCACTCAATCCCTCCTAGGATTGAATCCCTTTGGGGATTAAATCCCTGTCAACCGAACATGCCCTTACTGTGGTAGCTCAGTCAGTGTGTTGTAGCTAGAATTGCATCAAGTCCTCCAAAGGATTTGAGATTGATGCAGGTGCAGCCATGCAGACATGTACGGCATTCAGGTGTTTCTTCCGTTGGCAGACCACAAGATGGTCATTTGTCGCTGTCCTTCATTTGCCTTTGACCCTGCCTGAGTTCTTTGAAAGTCTTGAAACACCCCCAAAATTGATAATTTATCGTCTTTAAGATAATTCATTGATCATGATGTTACTTGATATAACGATGTGTAAGATCATTTAAGTTATAAGCAATTTAAGTTATAAGCAGGATGATAAAAATACGAAATTACTTTTTTTTTTCGGCGATAAATTATTAAATCTCTCGGAACTTAACACACGCAACAGGTAGTTGAGTTCATGGCATCAAGCTGAACGACGACTGAAATGATCCTCCTGATTTTGGTTGGGTCAGCGGCATCGCATTTTGATATTGACCGTTTGATTCTTGGAATAATTCATTACAATTTTATGATTTTAAAGAAATGCCATTACAATTCACATATTTAGATTTATGCTATTTTGGAATTGTGGCTCTCTAAAAATGTAATGGCATATTTTGAAATTCTCTAAAATTGTAATGTCATATTTCAAAATTCTCTAAAATTGTAATGTTATATTTCAAAGTTCTCTAAATTTGTAATGGTATAGTTCGGAGTTCTCTAAAATTATAATGGCACGAATCTAAATACGTAAATTGTAATGATATTTTCCCCAAATCACAAAATTATAATGGTATGGATCTAACTTTCCCTTGATTCTTTAGTCCAAACGTTTAATCTTGTCACATCAGATGTTTGGATGTTATTTTAGAGTATTAAATGTAGATTATTTATAAAACACATTCATAATCGATGGATTATTCACGAGAGGAATCTAATGAGTCTAATTATGTCATGATTTGACAATGTGATGCTACAATAAATATTTACTAATCATGGATTAATTAGACGTAATAAATTCGTCTCGTGAATAATCCTCCGATTCTACAATTATTTTTATAATTCGTTCACGTTTAATTCTTCAAATTGATGTTCAAACATCCGATGTGGCACAGACTAAATTTTAGTCCATAGAACCAGACTTCCGCGATGCAATCAATATAGTCTATGTAGTGGAGCTAAGCTGACTATATAGTCCATGTAATCTGTACCGGAGCTGAGCCAACTCTCTTGCATATGACTCATATTACGAAGGTATGATGCAAAATACAAATTTGACAATACGATTTTTAACCTACAAAACATGTTAATACCGTGTATGCTTATGACTCATGTTATTAATGATCAAAATATATGTCTTCCTGTCTGCTCTTTTGTTTTGCAACATCCTCCAAGTTTCGTACTTCATCCGCGTAGACTTCATTTTGAGCGATTCCAATACAAATTACAAACTTATTACTCCTTCCGTTCTTTAGGGCCTGTTTAGCGGATTATCATGCCTCAACTTAAGAGGTTGTCACACTTATGGCTTAGACCTATTTAGTCATAATTTATCGTGCCTCAACTTAAGACGTTGTTTGTCAAACTCTATGACAAATGTAAGATATTTGATTGATAAGTAAGGTGTGATTAGATTTCCGTAGCTATTGTTTGGTTTGTCGCCATAATTTTTTGATGGATCTATGTTATTTTTTATCTGCAGCGTTACTTTTTTATCTGCAGTATTATTTTTTATTCGGTGGGATTTGTCTGAATGTTCGAGTGTTGCTTTTTATCCCGTTTTTTTAATCAAACATTGTTACTTTTTTATCTGTAGCATTATTTTTTATCCAGTGGGTTTGATTTTATCATATCAGAAAAACTTTCCCATGGTATACCGTTGGTACGGTATACTTAAAAAACAATAGAAATTATATAAGTGGCCCATTAGCCCTGTGGTTTTCGGCGTGGGGAGTTAGGGACGGAGCAAGCAAGCGACACAACGACAATGGTTGTGGCGAGGAAGGGGACGGCGACGCCGCTTGGCACGGTGTTCTCACCAGAGGAGGGCCGTGGCGCAGGTGGCCGAGGCAGCCGCCGCGCCGAGCTCGCCCGCATCGAGGGCTTTGCCGCCGACAACGCCGCGCTCGTCTCCCTCGTCTAGAGGCTCCTCGACGAGCTCTCCCACGAGATCATGGTTCCCGCTTGTCCTTTCCCTTTTGGTCTTTCCCACGGGCAGTGCGTTTGTGCATAAGAATCCATTTGAGCCAGTTTGGTGTTGTTTTTGGGTTCGGGTTTGCAGGTTCCCTTTGGGGGCGCCACATTTTTCCCTGGCCATTTAATCTACACGAATGAACTCCTGGTATGACATCCATTCTGATTTTGCATACCTAGGTGTGCACGTGTAATGGTTGCTTCTCATGTGCTTCTAGGGGAGGGGTACTATGCAGAGAGGTCCGCTAAGAAGACCACTGAGATATTGCGCAGGAGGGGGATGAAACTGGAAGCTCAAGTTGAAGCGATGAAGGCAACTATCGTTGACCTTGAAGCTGAGGCGAAGTTATTCGAATCAACGGCCGCTGAGGCTTCTGCAAGACTTTGTTTTCATGTTTTGTATGTCCACGAAGGCCGTGGGATATTAATGTTAAAATAAGTAAACGTGACTATAAACCTGCGTCTCGTGGTCCATCGGAGGAAAGCAACCATGTATCGTTTATGTTTCGGCTGTTACATATTTGTACCAAACATCAACACATAGTAATTTAGTCAGAACATACCTGCTACCTTAATTGTCAGCTGCTGTTTGAGGATTAACTGAGGATTCTTACTATCAGCTTGTGTAGGTTTTTAGCTAAATTTAGTCACGGATGTTTTGAATACTTGTGTGTTTGATAATTCAGCTTTTAGGTAACTTTTAGGCCGTTGCAGCTTACAATAATATTTATTGTCCTGACCTAGTGACTTAAAAATTCTGAGAGTTGTAGTTACTTTTAAAATTTTTAATAGACATAGATTAATAAATTGGATTACGAAACTGAAAGAAGATAATCTAAAAATCAACTAAAATACAGAAAATGGAACAAAAGCTAAAAATCAACTTGTTGGGGGAAAATATCTCATCTTCGGGTTATTGCCGAAGCAACATAAAGGCAGACAGCGGATTCGAAGGTTCCCAGACGATCATCTTCGAAGATACCCGGAACCAAGTTCGAAGTACGAAGATAGGCATTGGTTCGAAGTACATCTTCGAACTAAGGCCCTCCAAGATCTTTTCTGCCAGCTAAGATGGAAGACTTATCTTCTTTCTCATTAGATTAGTCGTTTACCATTTTAGCCCTATTAAGGGAACCGAATAGTTTCCACTATGTCGGTTGTAATAGAGGGGTAAATAGGTCTTTTCCTTAATGTTTGGGCCTATAAATACCCCCCATTTCACCCTGTAATAGGGACCGAATACAAGTTATTCAATACACACATTCGAACTATTCTAAGTTATTATCCTTTCGGAGGCTTAGAACAGTTTGCTTCACAAACACTTCGTTTGTTAGTTTCTTTTTCACAGAAACCTGTTAGCGTAATCTTTTACGCCAACAGTTGGCGCCGTCCGTGGGGAACCTAGTCCGAAAAACTTCGTTCTCTACCAACTTCTTACATCATGCCTCCTAAGCGGAGCGCACCCCGCAATCCCACTCGGAGGTCCTCTCGGATCTCCGGAGAAATACCCTTCGACACAGTTGAAGTCGGAGGTCCTTCGACATTCCCTCCACAAACTCCGGAAGGGGCTTCCATCCCTCGAACATACGAAGCTTCTCCGCCAACCCCTTCTATACTCCGACCGCCCGGAGTCCCTTCTCCACCCTCCATCCCGATTCGAACTGATCCGACCAGTTCTCAAGACCCGAAAGATCCTCCCGGAAGAGATGAAAATAATCTTGGAGATATGGCCACTCAAATGGCCAACCTTCAAGCTGAAGTGACAAGGTGGCGACAGGAAGCTGCGAGCAGGCTTCGCTCTCAAGCACCCCAACCATCCCAGAAGTGCCCGAAGACGATGATCTTGATTATCCCGAAGCCCCGGAGAACGCCTCCTTCGACAATGAGTCTCCGCTGCATCCTGAGCTACAGAAGGTTCGCTTTGATCCAAAGTTTAAAACTTCGAAGCTCTGTAAGTATGCCGGAGATGAAGATCCCAGAGAGTTCGTTCGGTCTTATGCCCTAGCAATTGAGGCTAGCGGCGGAGTTAGAGACACTATGGCGAAGTGCTTCCCTTTAGCTCTTCAAGGAGTGGCATTGAGATGGTTCTGGTCTTTGAAGCCAGGATCAATCAATTCATGGTCGCAGCTGAAGAGGAAGTTTATAAGCAACTTTTAGGGCACCTTCGTGCCTCCTATGTCAACAGGAAGCCTTTTCCAGGTGAAACAGCTCCCCGGAGAAACATTGAGGCAGTACTTTAAGCGCTTCGCTCATACGAAGTCGCAAATTCGGGGGCTGTCCACATCTTCAGTGGTTGATGCAGCTCGGGAAGGCGTCAGTCATCAAGGCCTTCTGGATAAACTGCATTGGAAGAGCATCTCCTCAGTCTCTCAGTTAATGTCATACTTCGAGGAGTATGCGAGGTCAGAAGAGGGTTGGCTTCGGAGGACTGCTGCTACTACTTCGTCTATATTGCAAGAAGTCAAAGTAGAAGTGAAGACTTCGGCGCAGCCGCAGGAACCAGTCTTCGAAGTGCAACATGATCGGAGAAGAGGGCAAAAGCACCCTCGTTCTGAAGTTATGAATATTGCACCCCCACAGAAGTTTACACCAAGAGCTCCACAGTCTACGGGAACAAGGCCAACGGCTGGAGGCCGCCAGGGAAAACGGCTGGCAAGGGCCAGACCCTTTTCTGCTGCATTCACGGAGAAAATCGAAGCCATGCAACTGACACTTGCAAGGCTATACTTACTCTAAGGGGAGAGTACTTAGAGAGAACTTCGGGTCGAGGCAGTACCGACCGAGTTCCAGCTACAACGCGCCTAGATCCGGTCCAGGCTGTGGCGCGAATAGAAAATTTTGATGCTGCAAGGCACCCTCCGGTGGCCAATGTTATGCCACCTCCGAAGCAAGAAGAAGGGCAAGATAGAGGAAAAAGAGTAGTTCTCCCTATGTCCGGAGGAGGTACCCTCGGAAGCATGTCCAAGAGACAGCGAAGAGAGTACGTTCGGGAAGTAGGTCATATTGGGACTTCGTCATCTGCAGCTGCAATGCCGGAGTGGTCTCACGTTCTGATATCTTTCTCTGCGGAGGATGCAGCTGGTATTAAGTTCCCGCACGCAGATCCATTGGTTATCACTGCTGATATTGCGGGCACTGAAGTCCGAAGGGTGTTAATTGACGGAGGTAGCTCGGCAGATATCATTTTTGTTCAAGCCTTCGATCAGTTATGCATTTCCAGGAAGCATCTTTTTCCAGCGGCTCGTCCTTTGCAAGGCTTCGCAGGACCCCCGCTTGATGCACTTGGTCAGATAGGCCTGGAAGTTACCTTCGGAGAAAGTTTATTAGCCCGGACTGAAGAAGTAATTTTCGATGTGATAGATGCCCCGTATGCTTATAACGTCATCTTCGGAAGGGGCATGCTGAACCAGTTCGGAGCTGTGGCGCATCACAATTACTTGTGCATGAAGATGCCCATACAAGCGGGAGTCCTTACAATCTTCGGAGATCAAGCCATTGCTCGGAGGGCGGAATATGGTCATGGTCCCCCTCTTGATCCGAGGAAAGTAAACAGTGTGCAAAATAATGAAGAAATTTTTTCAGCCTCCTCCGAAGCTTCGAAGAAGTCTTTTCCGAGACCAAGTCCTGAAGGAGAGATTGCAACGAAGGTCATTGTTAAAAATGGTAAAGAGTACACTTTTCAATTTGGTAAAGATTTACCTCCTGAAGTTGCAACCTCCTTGGAAAAGGTGGTGGAAGAAAATTTGGATGTCTTCGCTTGGTCTGACGAAGATATCACCAGAGTCGATCGGGATATCATTGAACACAGTTTACTTGTAAACCCGAAGGCCCGACCTGTTCGACAAGGACTCCGGAAGATGTTCGCAGAGAGAGCTGCTCTAGCTAAGGACGAAGTTGAAAAATTGTTGAAGGCTGGAATTATCAGAGAAGTGGCTCACACAGAATGGTTAGCCAACCCAGTCTTCGTCAGAAAGAAGTCCTCCGGAAAGTGGCGCATGTGCATTGATTTCACATCCTTGAATAAAGCATGCCCACGTGACCCCTACCCCATGCCCCGAATTGATCAACTGGTTGACTCCACCGCAGGTTCAGAGTTACTAAGCTTCCTCGACGCGTATTCTGGTTATCATCAAATATGGTTGAAGCGCGAAGATGAAATCAAGACAAGCTTCGTAACTCCTTCGGGAATCTTCTGCTATGTAAGAATGCCCTTCGGCCTAAGAAACACCGGGGCTACTTTTTCGAGATTAGTTGCTAAGGCTCTAGGTCATCAACTAGGTCGCAATGTGGAGGCCTATATGGATGATATTGTAATAAAGAGTGCTTTAAAGCACCAACATAGCCTAGACTTAGCAGAAACATTCAATAGCCTTAGGGCATGTGGGATCCGTCTTAACCCCGAAAAATGTATATTCGGAGCTAAGGCTGGAAAATTGTTAGGGTATTTAGCTTCAAGCAGGGGAATTGAAGCTAGCCCTACTCAAATAACTGCGCTGCAGAAGATGGCTCCTCCGGAGAATTTAAAGCAAGTGCAAAAGCTGACTGGGCGTCTGGCCGCACTTAGCAGGTTTTTATCAAGGTCTGCGGAGAGGAGCTTGCCAATATTCAAAGCTTTGAAAGGGTCCGAAGATTTTGCATGGACACCGGAGTGTCAGAGAAGCTTCGAAGATATTAAAGATTATCTCAGTAATCTTGCTACACTCACGGTGCCTACTGCGGACGGAACCCTACTCCTGTACCTTGCAGCTACAGGTTCAGCTGTCAGCGCAATCCTTATCAGAGAAGTGGATTTCAACTGGAAGCAAAGATTCCACTGGAAGGATTGGAAAGTGGGCAGTCGAGCTAGCACCCTTCGGCATATCTTTCTTGGCAAGGACAGCTATCAAATCCCAAGTCCTAGCAGACTTCGTAGCAGAGTGGACTCCACCTGCGAATTTGACTCCGGAGAAATCAAGTGACGGAGTTTGGACTGTTTACTCCGATGGGGCTTTCCAAGCATCCGGAGCAGGCATTGGGGCAGTGTTGATTTCACCGTCAGGGCAAAGAGCAATGTACTCCGCAAGACTCAACTTTAAGTCTACCAATAATATAGCGGAGTACGAAGGGATTTTATTGGGACTTCGAAAAGCACGTGCTCTAGGGGCTACAAGAATAATTATAAAAACAGATTCTCAGATAGTAGCAGGGCACGTAGACAAAAGTTTTCAAGTTCGGCATCCACAACTTGCAAAGTACTTAGAAGAAATCCGCAAAATCGAAGCACACTTCAAGGGTATTTCCATTCGGAGTATACCAAGAGCAGAAAACGTGCAAGCGGACATTTTAGTGAAGGCTGCAGCCGGAGCTATGGATGTGCCTGAAGAAGCTTTCTATGAGGAGCTCAATATACCTTCGATGCCACAAATTGCCTCTGCGGAGATTCTTTGCATTCCTAGTGCAGATTGGAAAGATTCGATCATAGAACTCTTGCAAGGAGGAACAAATTTGCCCGAAGAGCCCCAGTTGTCAAGATTAAAGCTCAGAGCCAGAAACTATCAGTTAATCAACGGTATATTATACAAGGCCGGAGTATGTTCCCCTCTACTCCGATGTATATCTCAAGCCGAAGGCCAAGAAATTCTTCGAGAAATTCACGAAGGCCTTTGTGGAAGCCATTTAGCCCCTAGAGCTCTGGCAGGAAAAACACTTCGCCAGGAGCTTTATTGGCCCACAATAACAGCTGATGCGGAGAGCTTGGTCCGCACTTGTCAAGGATGCCAGTGGATGGGTCGACGGAGTCATCGCCCACCAACAGCTCTTCAAGTCATTGCTCCGGTATGGCCTATGGCCAGATGGGGTATGGATCTAATTGGTCCCTTTCCGTTAGCAAAGGGAAATCTGAAGTTCGCAGTGGTAGCTATTGAATATTTTTCTAAGTGGGTGGAAGCAGAACCCTTAACAGCTATCACTTCGAACAATGTGCAGAAATTCTTCTGGAAGAACATTATTTGTCGGTTCGGAGTGCCTAGATACCTCACAGTTGATAATGGAACACAGTTCGACGCAGAACCCTTCAGGAAGTTTTGCGAAGACCTAGGCATTCAGCTATGTTTTGCTGCAGTGAGGCATCCTTAGTCGAATGGAGCCGTAGAACGAGCCAATGGAAATATTTTATCTGGGCTAAATCGAAGAATAGTAGGATTAGCAAAGGGACTGTGGACCGAAGAGCTTCTGAAGATTCTGTGGTCCATTCGGACTACGCAAACAAGGTCCACAGGTTTTACTCCGTTCAGACTACTATTCGGAGATGAAGCTATGAATCCAACGGAGCTCAAAGGGGGATCATTTCGCAGCACCGAACCGGACATTGAAGAAGAAAGACAAGCTTCGTTAGACTTATCAGAAGAAACAAGACTTCGAGCTGTAGCTAATTTATCAAAGTATCATCAGCAGACGAAGGCTTGGTATGACCCGAAGGTTAAGCTCAATGAACTAAGACCGGGTCATCTTGTTCTACGAAGCATTATAGCACCAGGGAAGTTAGGCAATAAATGTGAAGGTCCATACCTAATTGTCCGCTCAGGGCGCCTTGGTTCATTTAAATTAGCTAATTTAGAAGGTGAAGAGTTAGCACATACTTGGCATGCGGAGCACCTAAAGCGATACTTCGCATAAGGGCTCCTTGTAATTCGCTTGTAATCATCTTCTAAATTAATAAAGCATATGACCCTGATAGTTGCCTTCCCCTCATAGACTTCCAGCTTCCAAGTGGACGCACTGGAACCGCGGGGTCGACCGAGAGGGAAGTGTCATTAAGCTGGGTTGTATTTTCGGACTTCGAACCCATAAAGTTCGAAGCATCCGACGTGGGGGCTGACATAATCCGGAGCCCAGGCCACCGGCTTGTAGGCATCCGTAAAAGAGCCCAAAACCACACCCTACGGAGTCCAAGCCATTGGCTGGTAGACTTCCGTAAAAAGAGCCGAAGGTGGCCAAAACCCTACGGAGTCCAGGCTGCAGCTGGTAGACTTCCGTAAAAAGAGCCGAAGGTGGCCAAAATCTGCGAAGTCCAAGCCATTGGCTGGTAGACTTCTGCAAAAAGAGCCGAAGGTGGCCAAAATCTGCGAAGTCCAAGCCATTGGCTGGTAGACTTCTGCAAAAAGAGCCGAAGGTGGCCAAATTATACGGAGTCCAAGCCATTGGCTGGTAGACATCCGTAAAAAGAGTCCAAAGAGACCATTGCAAACTCCGAACCATTGGTTCGTCAGAGATCGCAAAAATAAGCCGAAGGTGGCTAAAGCAAAACAGCATTTGAGCCATGAGCTTCGAATGTCTGTTAACATAGTCCAAAGTGACAATTTTTTTAAGACACTAAAGTGTCCTGAAAGTTATCTTAACTGATTTCTTTCATAAAACAAAGGTACTAAATTACCATTCTTCTGACTACAAATAGTCGAAGACATTTCATAAGATTTTAAAAGATCTTTAAATGACAGAGGGGCTCCGAACCCCCAAAAAATTGTACTCCGAAGTTTTTTCTTTGCGCATAACCATCTTTGAATACATTTTGAAGTTGCTTATACCCAAAGAGGGGCTAGTAAATATGGAGACAATTTTAAATCGGCATTCATTATTGAAATAAATGTGTTTACAGATTACACTATGAAAAATTGGTATCTATACCAAGAAGGAATCGGAGACCTCTTCGGTCCCGAGAGCTAGGGGTGGAACGACTAGTTCCAACATCGGAAGTTCTAAGAACTTTACGTTTAACTCTCTTCCTCCCCTTCGAAGCTCTAAAATCCTTCTGCTCTTGTTGAAGCTCGGCCCAAGTTCGAAGCCGTTCGGGGCTTCTTTCCCAGCTTCTAAGATCTTCAGATCTTTTATTTCGAGCTTCACCTTCGTCTTCAGACCAAATAGTGTCTTCAGAAGACGAGGTGTTTGCGTTAACCTCTTTTTCTTCCTCTTTAATATAAGACAATACGTCTTTGATTACTTCGGGCGCAATTACGACGGAGTCATCTCGAGGAATAAGAAATCGAGGACGCTTATAACTCTTTAGAAGTTCGAAGGTGTTCCATAATGAGCGAAGTTCGTTGTTAAGCTCTAACACTTCGATGTCTTCCATAAGAGGCAAAGCCTAAAAATATAACAAACAAGATTTTCATTGATAAATGTTTACAAGCATGAGCTTTACATAGTCAAAAAATCCTAAATAATTCCTAAACCTGCGGGTTCGGAGGAGGCTGACTGCTCGAAGCTTGGCTCCGAACTTGCTTCTGGCGTTGGCCTTCATCGATCCAAGCCTTGATCGCAGAACGACCTTCGGCTCTCCATGAAGTTTGAAAGGCTCGCCAGGCGGCAGTCACGCCTTCGGAAGGATTCAAAAGCCGCTCGTCGTCGAAGGTAATGGAGCCCTCTGCGCTCGGGGTGATTGTTCGGCCCAAATCCTCGTAGTAACGAAGTAGTCCGAGGGCAGACACTTGTCCGGAGAGTTCTCCATAACGAATGCCTGCCGTCTTCATTTGCTTCGCTGCTCCTTGGATCCTTTTTAGCCGGCACAGCAGAGTCACGTTGTCATCCGAAGGAAGTGATCCAGTAGTACCGAAGTACTCCAGAACACCTAGCATCTGTTCGATGACCTCCGTAGCTACCTTCTCCGACTTAAGCTTTTCTTCAATTAGTGCATCCTTGCTCGAAGTCGTTTCTGCCAAAACTCCGGAAATCCTAGCATTCTCCGTAGTTAAAATATTCTTCTGGTTTAGGAGTTGGCTAGCTTCCTCTTGGAGCCTTACAAGTTCGGACCCAGCACTAGCATGCTCCAACCGCACTTTTTCAATTTCAGCCTGAAGCACGATTCTTTCTGCTTCGAGCTCCTTATTAGCAGCCTCCAAGCCCTGTCTGGCCCTACGCTCCGTTGAAATCACATTATCCATTTGAAGTACTCTAGCTTCGGAGAAAGATAAGTTGCGTTTAAGAGCTTCATTTTCTTCCCGAAGCTGAGCAATTTCATTCTCGCTTGATAAAGTTGCAGCGCGGGCCAAGACTGCTTGCTGAGAAAAGAAAAAACTAAAGTAAGAAATTATTCATGTATAATTTGCTACTGGTTCGAAGATGTACTCCGAACCCAATATAATTCGCTAAAGATATTGGCTCGAAGGTGCTCCGTACCTGGTAGGCCGCTCGTTCCAGGGCAACGTTAAGCTCCGAACTCTTCGCCCTGCTTAATTTTGCTACCAGCTCTGTCTCCCCGACTTTGCGACTCACTCGACCTAAAGGTTTGAGCAGAGTCCGAAGCCCAGTTTGCTCCAAGAAAGGAGTTAAGAGAGGGAGCATTGCCGAAGCCTTTTGGTCATCCCTGCTTGGCGAAGGTCCGGAGCGTTCTCCTGAGGTCCTTGGAACTTCGGAAGATGGCCCCCCCTCAGTTGATTCACTTTCATCTGTTGACTCAGACGAAGTTGATCCTTGAGTAGGGAGAGGCTCTATGTGTCTTTTACCCCTTCCAGGCCCCTGTTGAGTGACCTCTGGATGCGGCTCCGAAGTTGTCGAAGGCCTTTGAATTGTGTATTCGTGATGTACTTCTTCCGAAGGAGGCTCTGCAAAAGCAAAGGTATTAAACATTGTATAATTTTGCAGAAAATAATAAGAGAATTATGCGAAGTTTACCTTCGACATTTTGGGGGCATTCGAGCACCGGACTGCTCGGAGGATCGAAGGTGAGGTCTTCGTCTGAATTCACAGTTAAAATTTCAGCTGTCGGAGTATCTCCGTGAGCAGTCCTCCCTTCATCCACAACTGAAGTTGTAACTTCAACTTCATCTTCGCCCATAGGGGCTTCGATTTGCTCTTCTTCTTGAGCATCCGGAGCTCTCACTTCTTCAATATTAGCTTGAGGCTCCGGCATACCTGCAGTATCTTCAATGTGAATATTTTGTTGAGCTGCATCTTCATCAATCAATCTCACTAATAATATACCTTCATCTTCTTTAGAACCGGAGATTGAGGTTCTTGAGCTCGAAGGCGCAGGATTCGAAGGTGCGAGATTTTTCGGCTTCCGAGCCACCTTCTTCACCGGAGTCTTTGCGGAGCTCGAAGCTCCGGCTTCAGCTATCCTCTTCTTGGGTCCTTTCTCCAAAGGCACCCAGTCCATCAGAGGGGGCGGAGTCAACTCCAACATTCCCCATACTCTATTAAACCTCTCCCAACTCCCGACCAATTTAACTCTCCATTCTTTTTCAGTCGGAGTTGGGGCACCCAAAATCTTCTCCGAAGCCCTTACAATTTGCTCTGAAGTAATAGGGGCTGAAGAAGCTAAAAAATAAATCAAATTAGTCTTTCTTCGAAGTAAATATGTATAATGCATGTTGGTTTCGAAGTTACCTGCAGGGCTCGAAGTTAAGTTGATCTTGCGGAGACCACCTTCCGAATCATCCTCGAAGACGATAGGCCAGTTGGCCATCAGCGGAGAAATTTGCAGTCCGAGGAATTCTTCGGCTAAGTCTCGCATGCTTAACCTTCGGCTAACTTTTTGAAGCAGGTTAAGACGGGCCTCGAGCTGACCTTCGTTGGGTTGCACCAAAGCTTCCTTCCGGAATTGAATTTCTTTAAGGGGCCCAGCCAGAGGACTGCTTGCCCCAACTTCGGCATAGAACCATCTCAGAATACAATCAGTGTACCATCTAGCATTGATGGCTTTGGCAGGAAACTGAAGGGCGTATTCATCTCGAAGCCTGAAGTTGATACTGCCGAAGGATACCACTACTTTTTCACCTCCGGAGCCTACGAAGGTTTTTGGTTGGCAAGTTGCTCTATGTAGTGCAGCGAAGATTTCTGCCCTCCCCTCACAACCTTCGGCTCTCAGCGCCCATTCGAAGATAGCTAATCTAGCTACCGCATTCGGAGATAGTTGGGGGAGGGTTACATGGAACAGATCAAGTACCTCCGCCAGAAAGTCCACTGCAGGGAGGCCCAAGCCAGCTTCGAAGAAAGCTTCGAATACCACTACTTCTCCGGGTCTTGGCGTTGGAATCATCTCTTTGCCTGGCTTCCGAATCATAACTCCATTACTGATTTTTCCTCCCGCTGCAATTGCCAGTGACTCTCTTTTGCAGGTAGAAGACCCCAACTGGAAGGACTGATCCAAATACTTTGTTGACGGTGGGCACAGACCTTGGTCATCGGCGATTTGGGGATTTCTCCCTTCTGCCGCCATGGATGTCCCCGCCGGTATCGAAGATCCCGCCGCCAACGCTGCCGCAGCTGCTGCTGCAGCCGTCTGCTGCCGAGCCAAGGCCGACGAAGGCGCAGATCCCTTAGTCTTCACCATTGCGGCTGCTGAATTGCTTTGAGGAAATGGAGGCTAGGGCTCAAGAACTCGAAGGGCTAAAAAGTTTTTGATTGCGAGAATGCGGTGAAAAGGTAACCGGGTAACTTCTAGGCCTTCTATTTATAGCCTAGATTTCACTTTTTTACCGTTAGTTCGTGTCGTTTCGCATTCCTGCCGTTACTTTTCCCCGAGATTAACGCTTACTACAGTTTCCGTTAGAAATAGAAACTTAACGGCTATTTTCTCTAAGTTAAAAGACTTTCGAACTTCTTGAGTCGGTTCTAAGATAGTTCGAAAAGCAATTACCTTAAGACTGATTCGAAGTTCATATCTTCATGCATTTCGGAGATAAAATAAAAACCAATAACCCCTATGTTTGGTTATCTTTTCCTTCCGTATACTGCTCTCCTAACGTTACAGGTCAAACGGAGAAGCGTATTCGAGGGGCTACTGTTGGGGGAAAATATCTCATCTTCGGGGTTATTGCCGAAGCAACATAAAGGCAGACAGCGGATTCGAAGGTTCCCAGACGATCATCTTCGAAGATACCCGGAACCAAGTTCGAAGTACGAAGATAGGCATTGGTTCGGAGTACATCTTCGAACTAAGGCCCTCCAAGATCTTTTCTGCCAGCTAAGATGGAAGACTTATCTCCTTTCTCATTAGATTAGTCGTTTACCATTTTAGCCCTATTAAGGGAACCGAATAGTTTCCACTATGTCGGTTGTAATAGAGGGGTAAATAGGTCTTTTCCTTAATGTTTGAGCCTATAAATACCCCACATTTCACCCTGTAATAGGGACCGAATACAAGTTATTCAATACACACATTCGAACTATTCTAAGTTATTATCTTTTCGGAGGCTTAGAACAGTTTGCTTCACAAATACTTCGTTTGTTAGTTTCTTTTTCACAGAAACCTGTTAGCGTAATCTTTTACGCCAACACAACTAAAATACAATTAGTTCAAAAGATGAAAAATCAACAGGCCTCATATATCTTCTGGTGCGGTCGTGCCACTGCATGTGGGCCCGCATTTTGCTTGTCGAACTGGTGGGTTTGGAGAGGAACTCAAAGCCTCCATGGCGCCACCCACCTCCGCCGCCGCCGTCGCGGCGGCCGCTCGCGTCGCGCCAACGCCGGCAGCGGCGCTCGCGCTCTTCAAGTCTGCGCTTTCCGCAGATCCGGCGCTCTCGCCGCTCGCCGTGCTTCCGCATCTCGACGCCGCCCCGTCGCTGTCCAACCTCTTGCTCACTGCCTCCGCCGCCGCTCGACCCCACGCCACCTCCCTCCGCCTCTACTCGCGGATCAAGTCCCTCTCCATCCGCATATCGACCGCCTCGCTCCACCCGCTCCTCTCCTCCCTCCCCTCCGCCCCCGCCTTCGCCCTCTTCGCCGACATCTTCCGCCTCCGCCTCCCGCTCTGCACCATCACCTTCAACATAATGCTCCGCCACCTCGTATCCACCGGAAAGCCCGTCCGCGCGCTCGAGCTCCTCCGCCAGATGCCCCGCCCAAACGCTGTCACCTACAACACCGTCATCGCCGGGTTCTGCGCCCGGGGCCGCATCCACACGGCGCTGGAGATCATGCGAGAGATGCGAGAACGCGGAGGTATCGCGCCCAACGAGTACACCTACGGCACGGTGATCTCTGGCTGGTGTAAGATTGGCCGGGTAGATGAGGCAGCCAAGGTGTTCGATGAAATGCTGACAGAGGGAGAGGTGAAGCCAAGTGCTGTGATGTACAACGCTTTGATTGGTGGATACTGTGACCAGGGTAACCTGGAGGTTGCGCTTCTCTACCGTGATAAAATGATGGAGAAAGGGGTTGCCATGACAATCGTGACCTACAATTTGCTTGTGCATGCCTTGTTCATGGATGGGCGTGGAACAGAGGCATATGCATTGGTTGAGGAGATGAGTGAAAAGGGTCTTGTGCCAGATGCATTCACGTACAATATATTGATCAATGGGCACTGCAAAGAGGGCAACGTGAAGAAAGCGCTGGAGTTGTTTGAAGCTATGGCGAGGAAAGGGGTCCGTGCGACAGTAGTGACCTATACATCATTGATATATGCCTTATCCAAGAAGGGGCGAGTTCAGGAGGCAGATAGGTTGTTTGATGAGGCTGTAAGGACAGGTCTTAGGCCTGACCTTGTCTTGTATAATGCTCTCATCAATAGCCATTGCTGTTCTGGAGGTATTGATCGGGGATTCGAGATAATGGGGGAGATGGAGAAGAAAAGGATTGCACCAGATGATGTGACCTACAATACGCTAATGAGGGGTTTGTGTTTACTGGGGCGTGTTGATGAAGCACGTAAGCTCATTGATGAGATGACAAAGAGGGGAATCCAGCCAGACCTCGTCAGTTATAACACGCTGATCAGTGGATACAGTATGAAGGGTGATGTCAAGGATGCTCTGAGAATCAGGGATGAGATGATGGATAAGGGATTCAACCCAACGCTTATGACATACAATGCATTGATACAGGGGCTTTGTAAGACTGGCCAGGGGGATGAAGCTGAGAACCTGATGAAAGAGATGGTGGGGAATGGCATCACCCCTGATGACAGCACCTACATCTCACTGATTGAGGGGCTTACCACTGAAGAAGAACGTGCCATTGAAGATGAGCGACTGCCTCCAGCAGATGCTGCGAGAGCATGAGCCTTCTATGAATCAGAGAGGCATTTGGGACAGCTAGAACAGAATCACAGATCAATTCAAATGCTCTGCAATACCATGCTATGGTGACTGGCCATTTTCTGACAGGAGTGCAAAACAATAATTATTTCGAAGCTTAGTATTGCTGGCGATGAGGGACAGGTGTCATTCTCGCATTCGGTCTCACCGTCGGTCTTGCCCAAGCTGTAGCCTTTGTCAGTGGTTTCATCTTTTATCAGTTAATCGTCGGACATGCGCACCTACTGTTTTGAAGACTCCCAACAACAATCATTTCGATCCGGCTAGATCACAACCCACTCTATTTATTTGGTTATCTCATTGTCATACACTAAGCTTTATACCATCTTGTATTGATCTGATAGAGTAAGGTTAGACAGCTTGTGACTAGCGGCTAAGCATGCCACGTCTTAATGATCTGTGCTGCCCAACAAAGTGGAGACTGGAGACTGGGTAAAGTTAATCTCTTTGGTCAGCTTACTTGTCATTGACAGCATCACAGTGTCTGCACTTTGTGTGGTCCTGGTTCTCATTGCTACCGCAAATATCATCAGAAGATGTAGCAATAAAGATTATTTTTAGCGCATAGAGTAAAGAAGCCCTTTGCTGGTATCTACCTAGTTACTTCTTGAGGTGCTTTTCAGCTTTTGCATCATTGCCGATTTTGATGTCTCTTGTCATAGCCTATTTGCATATGTTGGCTTGTGATTTATGCATCATGATACATGCCATCACTGATTCACTATCCAGCAGTCAATAACATGTCATAGTTAGTGCTGGCCAAAGTGTGCCGTTCTGGCCCACGTGCCAAGGTGGCAGCCTAAGCACGGCATAAGAGAGTAAAGAGACAAACGGACCGCGCTGTGCTGGCCCTAGACACAAAGTGCCACATGAGCCACCTGCACAACGATTCGTTTAGTCTGCAAAAAAGTTTAAAAATTGCAGTGACAGGGAACTGGAAAGAAAAAAATGTTGGCCCATTTGTAACCTTGTGCTGGGTTTATTATGTGGTGTATGTTCTTTTAGTTCAAGGATTAAAGTTTAGTCCATATCTTGTTTGGTTCTATGACTAAAGTCTATAAATATAGTTAAACATATATTATTTTACCTTTACAATGAGAGGTATGGATGTTTCCAACATACTTTAATGAGAGGCATAGGTGTCCAAAGTTTACTTTAGTCCAGTTTAATTCATCTCATGTGGACTAGAGGACTAAAATTTTAGTCTAAATTTTTGGACGTTTAGGGGCTAAAAATGTATAAAAATAGTGGACTAAACTTTAGTCAATATGAACCAAACATGTTGTTGGGGGAAATTACTCCATTTTCAGGACTTAAGGATTAATACTTCAAGGGCTAAGAAAGGCTCCGAAGCTAGCGAGCCTTCGTTCGGAGGTAGAGGCGTCAAGCCGAAGGGTGCAGCGATACGAAGCCTCGGTGAACCCTTCGAATGAGAGATAAAAGTCCCGAAGCTGAAGGACAATATTGACGAGATGTTTGGCCTATCCATCTGCCTTGTAGTATTTTACCTTTTATAACCTTGTTCCTGACACCGAATAGTTTCCACTATGTCGGTTGTAATCTAGGGGCAATTAGGTCCTTTCCTTATGCATTTTTACCTATAAATACCCTCCTCTATACCATGTAAAGGGGATCTCCCCGGTACAAGTTATTCAATACACACGTTCGGACTACTCGAGCTATTATCCTACTCGGAGGTTCGAGTCAGTCCTAAATCACAAACTCGTTGTTTTTTCGTTCTTGATCTCAAAGAACCTGTTGGTGTAACTTTTGCGCCAACAGTTGGCGCCGTTCGTGGGGAACTAGTTCTAGAAGCTTGTTCTCTGCTGCTGACTGCACTTCGAAGACCACTTACGGAGGGAGCCCCGGAGTCTCAGGATTCCGCACACCCTTCAGTTAAGGGCTTTGAGAAACCAAGGGTTGGTTTCGGTGTTTTGTGATGAGTGATTGACAGGTTTTTACCCTCTGTTCGAAGGGTACCTCCGAAGGGGCTTCGGAGGTGGTACCTCCGAAGGGTATTTCGGAGGTGGTCTCACCGAAGGGTGTTCGGTGTTGCTTGCTGCAGCTGGGCAGCGGAGTGTGCTCGTCGGAGGGGTCCGGCAGTACACGTTGACAGGGTTCGTATCGATGGCTTCGGTACTTTGGGCGGTACACCGGAGTGTGTGCCGAAGGTTGCTAACCCGGAGAGGTCTCCGGAGTACTGGATACACTTGTTTGCTTGTCTGTGGTGCGCAGGGACTTCGGAGGCGACGGACAAGGTTCGAGCCAGATGAACCTGGGTCAAGCGGGAGGCTTGATGCCAGGGGAGCGGGGAGCTCCGTCATGGTGGCTGCGAAGGTGGTCCGGGTTGGTCCTCGGGTCGAGGCGCGCCAGGTGAAGGCAGAGAGTGCGGAGCGTGGCTCCGGCTGAAGGTACTCCGAGACAAGTCCTCGGAGGCGAGGCACTTCGAAGGTACTCCGGATGGAGTGACTTCGGAGTTGGAGGGAACAAGTCCTCTGCGGAGGCAAGGAGTTCGAAGTGTGCTCCGGAAGGAGACACTCGAAGGTACCCGACGAAGGTCTCAGAAGTCGAGGCGCATCGAAGGCATGGTCCGGGTGAGGCTCGTCGAGGAGTGTGCTCGGGGAGAGACACTGCGTCGAAGTGCTCATGGAATGCTTCATGCGAAGGCCTTGGACGAAGGAGGGACTTCGAAGGGTGGTACTCCGAAGGTGGGGCTTCGGAGTGAGGATGACTTGAGGTGCTTCGGCCTGCTTGGCTTCGGTACACGGACTAACGGAGTTCGAGCTGGGTGTAGCTGCGAAGCCGTGGTGGTCCACTCCGGAGGTGTTGGTGCGAAGGCCCAAGAGCTTTGACGGCTTCGGCTCAAAACCGTCGCTGTATCGAAGGTCATCTTCGGCGAAGCGAAGGCCACAAGGCTCAAGGCTTCTCGCCGAAGCTACCGCACCCTCGCGTGCGAAGGGAGGCAGCAGAAAGTCAAAGACTGCAAAGGCTGACACTGTCTGTTCTGTAAAAGGCTGACACTGTCCCCTCTGCAAAGCTGACAGAGAAGCCTCCAGAATAAAGGTGGACTACCTTTTGTACCCCTTAGTTCTGTAGAGACAAAATGAATGTAAACCCTAGGGGTAGTGTAGTCAATTCCTTTGGGTGAACTGTGGGCTATAAATATGGGGGCTCGGTAGGTAACATTTAACACTTTGAGCATTTACTGTTGAGCTCCTGTAGCCACATACTTCAATTGAATACATCCAGAGAGTTCATTTTCTGTGTTCCTTGTTCAAGCGGCGAAGCCCTGTTTTCTTGTGCTTTTGCTTGAGCTCGCGTTACATACTTCGCTAGTTTAGTGCACCGGAGCCTGTAGAGGCGAAGGCTGCTTTTGTGCGAGGTGTGTTTTGTCAGTGTGCTTTCGCTCTGTGTAACAGGAGGTGTGACCTCGCTGCTTACTAGCGAAGCCCTGATTGTTGCCCGTTTTGCTTCTTGTGTCGAAGCCCCTAGTGTAGTCTGTTTGTGTGCGTGTAGACCTTCGTGTACGAAGCTCAGCACCAGTTGCTGCTGCCAAGTACTTGGTCGAAGTCCTCAGAGGGCTGTCCACTCTTGCGAAGGGTGAAGTGCGAAGCCTGCTCGAAGCACCCCGTGTGCGGAGCCTGCACTGACTTAGCAGAGTCGATTTCTGAGGGTTGTAAGTGGAGCGAAGTCTTCTTGGCTTCGAACTTTTGCTCCTCCGAAGCCTGTGTTCGAAGGTGTCGAAGTACCTCCGAACCAGACCTTCGAAGGTAGTGTTCGAAGCCTGTTCCGCAGAAGACAGAACTGAAACCGAAGGCTAGTTTTTAGCCCGAAATTTTAAAAGCTCCCATTCACCCCCCCTCTGGTCGCCGTTTCCGGTCCAACAATTGGTATCAGAGCAGGTTAAGATCACCAGTTGACCTTAACCGGTTTTGTGATCTGTTGGCGACATGGATAGAGGCAGTAAAATTCCTCTGTTCGATGGGACAGATTTTGCATACTGGAAGGTGCGCATGGAGGCTTACTTGTTAAGCCAAGGAAATGCAATTTGGGAGATTGTGGACTCACAATACTCCATCCCTGAGACTCGCACCTCTCAGACTGAGAAGGATCAGTATATTGCCAATTCCAAGGCAAGAAACATACTGTTCATCGGTTTGAGTAGAAGTGAGTTCGATAGGGTGCAGCACCTTAGGACTGCTAGGGAGATTTGGACAACACTCACTGTCTTTCATGAGGGCTCTGCTCAGATTAAGGCCAGGCGCCAAAGCACCTACAATCAACAGTATCAGCTGTTTGTGCAGGCACCTGGTGAATCTGTAGATGCCATGTTTTCTCGCTTTGACGCGATAGTGAGTAACTTGCGCTCCAACGGGACGCTTGCTTACAGTGATCATGATAGGGCTATCAAGCTTCTCTATGCTCTTGACCGTGGCATATGGGAAGTGAAGATATCCAGCATTGAGGAGTCCACAGGCTATGACACTCTAACCTGTGATGAACTCTTTAGCAAGCTGAAGTCCACAGAGATTGCCAAGGCATCTCTTGCGGTGCACAGAAGCTCTTTGCCACAGCCATTGTCATTGGTTTCTAGCACTAGCCGTGGCACCACTGCAGAACCAAGCACATCAGACACTTGTGTTCTTGCAGATGGTTTTGCTTTGTCCTCCCTGGTCTCCGTCACAAAGGAGCAGGTGGACACTCTAGCTGATGATGAGCTTGCTCTCATTGCCCGGAGGTTCACCCGCTTTCATCATGAGAGACGGGATCAGAGGAGAAGTGGTTTTAGTGGCTGCTATGAATGTGGCGACACCTCTCACATTAAGGCCAATTGCCCCAAGGTCAAGAAGAGAGATGAGAGTGAGCGCCCCAAATACCACAAAAAGGAGAGGAAGCCCTTTGTGAAGGGCAAGCGCGGCAAGATGGCTAAGAAAGTAGCCAAGGCCGCTTCCAGAGCCTTTGTTGCTGCTCTCAGCGACATCGACACTTCCTCAACTGAGGAGTCGAGCTCTGAGGAGGAGGAGTCCCCAAGGAAGGAGGACAAGAAGGACAAGAAGGGACGTGACTTCACCGGCCTTTGCTTCATGGCCGACAGCGATCACAACGGCGATGAGCTTGACTCATCTGAGGTAAACCTATCATCTGACCAGCTTCTAATTAAATTAGATGAGCTGAATGAAGTAGTGCTTGGTCAGGATAGATTACTTGTGCAAGCCGCTAGAGAAAGAAAAGACCTTAGACTTAGGCTAGAAAATGTTTCTACTGAATATGCCATGCTTAAGTCTAAGTATGATGATGCTGAATGTGAGTCTTGTTCTGTTGTTATGGGTGAGCTTGCTCAGTTGCGTTCTGTTCATGCTCAAACTCTCTCTGAGCTTGAGACTGCACAGAAGCAGCTTTTGGAGGTGGATTCTAGACCTCATGATGTTATTGATTGCATGAACTGCTCTTTATTACGCGATAGCATTAATTTACGTGATAAGCATGTTCATGATTTGGAGGCTAGATTGGAAAGGGCCGGTAGTTCTAAGGATGTGCAGCCTGTGTGTGACACATGTATTACCCTTAAGGACCAGCTAGGCACTGTTAGAGAGCGAGCTGAGAACCTCATGTCAGAAAATGAATACCTCCTGTCCGTGGTTAACAAATGCACTGAGGGAAAGTGTAGGATGGATTTGCTCTTGGCCAAGACCAAGATGTGTGCTGACAGAGCAGGGGTAGCTCTAGGTTTGGGTTTTGAGAGGATACCTTCAGACAGTAAGACCAAAACTGTTTTTACCTCTCCCACCACCCTAGAGAAAGAGAGAGCTCTGTTAGACACCCCACCAGCCAAAAAGCCTACCCATCCACCAAAGAAAACCACTCCTCCTGCCAAGAAAAATCCTCCCAAGAAAACCACTCAGAAGAAACCCAAGGAGCCTGTGAGAGTTGCTCCTGTGACCCATGAGAGTGCCCTAGGAGAGTGTTTCATTGTTCCTATTGTCAGCGGGCGGGTCATTTGGTTGGGTTCTGTTTTCGTCGCATCAAGGATGAGCGACGCGCTCAGGCGATGAGCTATCAGGACATGCATTACCCATCTTTAGGTATGCATGAGTCTGAGTTTTACTCTCGTCCTGTTTTCGAGGCTCCTCGTGCTTCTCGGAGAGGTTTTGCTCCTCGAGGTGTTCACCATATTCCATATGGTGGTAGACCTCGGGCGAGTAGCTTTGTACCTCGTCAGAGTAGGAGACCTCGGCATGATTTTCGTTCTTTGCATGTAGGTAGACCTCGCACTTTGCATTATTCTGATTTTTATGTGCGTAGACCGTCTACTTTTACTGTGCCTACTACTCGTGTCACTCAGTGCTGGATGCCTCGTCATTATTTTACTCACCCCAGCACTGAGCGATCGAGACGTTCTCATCATGTGTAGGCGACAGGTCGAGGCTTGGAGGGCACGTGGATCATGGACTCCGGTTGTTCGCGCCACATGACCGGAGATGCAGCATGGTTCTCCAGCCTCACCACAACCAAGCAAAGGGAACATATCACCTTCGGAAACAATCGAAGGAGTAGAGTGAAAGGTAAAGGTGTGGTAAGAATTAATTCGAACTTCACTCTCAAAGATGTTGCTTTGGTTGAGAACCTGGGATACAATTTGCTGTCTGTATCTCAGTTGCTTGATGAGGGCTTCGAAGTGCGATTTCATCGCGATACTTCGCAAGTACTCAATTCTGATGGCGTTGTGGTGTGTAAGATCTTTAGAGTTGGGAGAGTTTTTGGAGCTGATTTTTCAGAGTCATCTGGTTCTTCTCATTGTCTTGTTGCACATTCGACTTCTGAGCTTTGGAAGTGGCATAGGAGACTAGGGCATATGAGCTTTGAGTTGCTTGCTCGTCTGAGCGCCCTAGATCTGATCCGAGGATTGCCCAAGCTCAAGTTTGAGAAGAATTTAGTTTGCACTCCCTGTCGACATGGAAAAATGATTGCCGCTTCGCATTCGCCAGTCACCACAGTGATGACTGAACAACCCAGAGAACTTCTCCATATGGACACTGTAGGTCCTTCTCGGGTTAGTTCTTTAGGCGGCAAGTGGTATGTTTTAGTTATTGTCGACGATTTCTCTCGCTACTCTTGGGTCTTCTTTCTTGCCAGCAAGGATGAAGTGTTTTCACACTTTCGGAGCTTGGCTTTGAGACTTTTCACTGAACTCCCTGGTGCATTAAAATTCATTCGAAGCGATAATGGCACCGAGTTCAAAAATAGTCTCTTTGTTGACTTTTGCATGGAGCATGACATAGAACATCAATTCTCTGCTCCGCGGGTTCCTCAACAGAATGGTGTTGTTGAGAGGAAAAACCGCACTTTGGTTGAGATAGCTAGGACGATGCTTGATGAGCATAGGACTCCTTGAAAATTCTGGGCTGAGGCCATGAACACTGCATGTTACATCTCAAACCGAATCTTCTTGCGCTCAATTTTAAATTTGACATCCTATGAGCTGCGTTTTGGGAGACAGCCCAAGGTTACTCATCTTCGAGTTTTTGGCTGTCGCTGCTTTATCCTAAAACGTGGTAACTTGGATAAATTTGAGTCGCGATCTTCTGACGGGATCTTTTTGGGTTATACTACTCATGGTCATTCTTATCGTGTTTATAACTTGGAAACTAACACTGTCATCGAGTCATGTGATGTGACTTTTGATGAATCAACCCCCTCTGTTAGTTCTGCTCTTGAACAGGCAAATGAACACGACATGGAACCGACATTATTCGAAGAAGAAGATCCCGGAGAATTCGAGGATGAACCCCTACTACCCTCGACGTCAACCCCCGAAGCTAACCCCGCTTCAACTACTTCGGCACGAGGTCCCGAAGCGACTACCTCAACATCGGTCATCTTGGACCACTCCAACGCACAAGTTGAGGGGGAGACCGCATCCCGCCGCGAGGCTCCACATCATGTCCAAAGGATGCATCCTCCCGAGCAGATCATTGGTGAGCTTGATCAAAGGGTAACACGTTCTCATGCTCATTTCACTAGTGCTGCTTTTGTTGCTTCTTTCGAGCCTTTAGATGTTAGTCATGCACTTTCTGATTCTAGTTGGATCAATGCCATGCATGAGGAACTTGAAAATTTTGAGAGAAACCAAGTCTGGACTTTAGTTGATCCTCCACCAAATGTTCATTTCATTGGGACAAAATGGATTTTCAAAAATAAACAAGGGGAGGATGGGACTATAGTTAGAAACAAGGCTAGACTTGTAGCTCAGGGTTTTTCTCAACTAGAAGGGATTGATTTTACTGAAACTTTTGCACCTGTTGCTCGCCTTGAGGCCATTAGGATTTTGCTTGCCTTTGCGACATCCCGGGGATTCAAACTCTATCAAATGGATGTCAAAAGTGCTTTTCTTAATGGCTTCATAGGTGAAGATGTTTATGTAAAACAACCCCTGGTTTTGAAAACCCCAAGTACCCACATAAAGTCCTTAAACTTCATAAGGCTCTTTATGGACTCAAGCAGGCCCCTCGGGCGTGGTATGATAGACTTAAGTCTTTTCTGCTTGAGCGAGGGTATTTGATGGGCTCTGTTGATAAAACTCTGTTTACTCTCAAGCATGGCAAAGATTTCCTCCTAGTGCAGATTTATGTGGATGATATCATCTTTGGTGGCTCTTCTCATGCTTTAGTTGCCGAGTTTGCAGATACCATGAGCAGGGAGTTTGAAATGTCAATGATGGGTGAACTCACCTTTTTCCTTGGTTTGCAAATCAAGCAAAGCAAACAAGGTACTTTTGTCCACCAGACAAAGTATACCAAGGACCTGCTCAAGAAGTTCGACATGTCCGATGCGAAGCCCCTCGCCACTCCAATGGCTACATCTGTAGCATTGGACCCTAACGAAGATGGAGAAGCCGTAGATCAGAAGGAGTTTCGGAGCATGATCGACTCCCTCCTCTACTTGACTGCCACGAGGCCGGACATACACTTCGCAGTGTGTCTGTGCGCTCGTTTTCAGGCTTCACCACGAGCTTCGCACCGCCAAGCGGTTAAGCGCATCCTAAGGTATCTCAAACACACCCTTGAATTTGACATTTGGTATTCAGCATCTTCATCTTTATGTCTTCGAGGTTATTCTGATGCGGACTTTGCTGGGTGTAGAATTGATAGGAAGAGTACCTCTGGTACTTGTCATTTTCTGGGTACATCTCTGGTTTGCTGGTCTTCCCGCAAACAGTCTAGTGTTGCACAATCGACGGCTGAGGCCGAATATGTTGCTGCAGCTAGCTGTTGCTCTCAGATTTTGTGGATGGTATCCACTTTGTGGGATTTCGGGTTAGATTATAAGAGTGTTCCACTTTTCTGTGATAACACTAGTGCTATTTGTATTGCAAACAACCCGGTTCAGCACTCCAGAACCAAACACATTGATGTACGGTATCATTTTCTCAGAGATCACAATGAGAAGGGTGATATTGAACTTCAATATGTTGATACCCAACACCAGCTTGCCGATATTTTTACAAAACCCTCGATGCTTCTCGATTTGCTTACTTGCGTGGGGAACTTGGTATTTGTCATCCCTACGGCATTTTGTGAGGAGGAGCTGATTTTAATTGTCTTGCATATGCTCATTATGTGTGAAATTGCATTTACATCTTTTGCCATTATATGCCTGCTTTTAATTCAAAGAAATCATGTCAGCTTAGCTCTATGAAATATGTCTGGAATATTGGTTGTGCATGATGTTTTATTTTCTAAAATCAAAACTTGCTTACCGCACAATCGTGTATCTAGCTTGTTTAGGCAGGACTGCTTTTAGCTACCTTTTATCTACTTGACAGCAAGACACTGTTCCTTGGATGCTAAAATTTGCAACTTGAAAAGTGTGTTCTTTATTCATGGATATTCTTCAAAATATTTCATTCACCTGAATCAAAATCAAAAATCCATGAGTTGTCCGGTTTAAATGAAAAGATCCAGGAGGGTTTGTTTGTCGCACTACTCTATTCTAAACTGCTTACCATTGCACTTTGGTTTGAACTGGGATAGTGTAGTGCATGCCAAAATCACCGCCTTAAGCTTCAAATGGCTTTCATGCCTAGGCTTGGCCTGATTGGAAAGTATAAGGTGGACAAACAAATAACCCCTGGCATTAAGAAAAGAACAACAAAATTAATTAATCATCAAGTTTGCTTTCAAAGCTCCTTTTTGAACAAGACTTGTCTATCTAGGGTAGAAATTGTTAGCTTTGCGCAGTCCTTGCCTTCACATGTCTAGCTGCTATGATTAAGTGGTGATGCTTTTATCTCAAAATGACAAAATCACATGCCATCATCTTGTTTCACAGAATGTTAAATTGAGCTGAGCACATGAACATTGGTATTACTATTGGCATATTTTTGCATTATATGTCTTTGCAATTCTATTCATTTCGAAGCTTTGCACTTTTTGACTGCTCCTTGATGCTTGCATTGCCAAAGGGGGAGAGATTTGCTTTGTTCTCTGCCGCAAGAAGGCATAATTTCGAAAGGGGGAGAGATTTTTGACATAAAGGGGGAGAAAAAATTTGCTTAACTCAGGGGGAGTTCTTATCAAGGGGAGATTTGCCAAAGGGGCCTTTTACTCTTTTACAAAGGGGGAGAAAAATTCTTTTATCAAGTGTCATGCTTTGGCTCTTTTCTGAGTTTTTATGGTCACTTGTGTGCTGAAATTTTTTTACATTTTCTTGAACTTCGATTTGGTTGTCAATGCACTCATCAAGGGGGAGATTGAGAAACCAAGGGTTGGTTTCGGTGTTTTGTGATGAGTGATTGACAGGTTTTTACCCTCTGTTCGTAGGGTACCTCCGAAGGGGCTTCGGAGGTGGTACCTCCGAAGGGTATTTCGGAGGTGGTCTCACCGAAGGGTGTTCGGTGTTGCTTGCTGCAGCTGGGCAGCGGAGTGTGCTCGTCGGAGGGGTCCGGCAGTACACGTTGACAGGGTTCGTACCGATGGCTTCGGTACTTTGGGCGGTACACCGGAGTGTGTGCCGAAGGTTGATAACCCGGAGAGGTCTCCGGAGTACTGGATACACTTGTTTGCGTACTAGATACACTTGTTTGCTTGTCTGTGGTGCGCAGGGACTTCGGAGGCGACGGACAAGGTTCGAGCCAGATGAACCTGGGTCAAGCGGGAGGCTTGATGCCAGGGGAGCGGGGAGCTCCGTCATGGTGGCTGCGAAGGTGGTCCGGGTTGGTCCTCGGGTCGAGGCGCGCCAGGTGAAGGCAGAGAGTGCGGAGCGTGGCTCTGGCTAAAGGTACTCCGAGACAAGTCCTCGGAGGCGAGGCACTTCGAAGGTACTCTGGATGGAGTGACTTCGGAGTTGGAGGGAACAAGTCCTCTGCGGAGGCAAGGAGTTCGAAGTGTGCTCCGGAAGGAGACACTCGAAGGTACCCGACGAAGGTCTCAGAAGTCGAGGCGCATCGAAGGCATGGTCCGGGTGAGGCTCGTCGAGGAGTGTGCTCGGGGAGAGACACTGCGTCGAAGTGCTCATGGAATGCTTCATGCGAAGGCCTTGGACGAAGGAGGGACTTCGAAGGGTGGTACTCCGAAGGTGGGGCTTCGGAGTGAGGATGACTTGAGGTGCTTCGGCCTGCATGGCTTCGGTACAAGGACTGACGGAGTTCGAGCTGGGTGTAGCTGCGAAGCCGTGGTGGTCCACTCCGGAGGTGTTGGTGCGAAGGCCCAAGAGCTTTGACGGCTTCGGCTCAAAACCGTCGCTGTATCGAAGGTCATCTTCGGCGAAGCGAAGGCCACAAGGCTCAAGGCTTCTCGTCGAAGCTACCGCACCCTCGCGTGCGAAGGGAGGCAGCAGAAAGTCAAAGACTGCAAAGGCTGACACTGTCTGTTCTGTAAAAGGCTGACACTATCCCCTCTGCAAAGCTGACAGAGAAGCCTCCAGAATAAAGGTGGACTACCTTTTGTACCCCTTAGTTCTGTAGAGACAAAATGAATGTAAACCCTAGGGGTAGTGTAGTCAATTCCTTTGGGTGAACTGTGGGTTATAAATATGGGGGCTCGGTAGGTAACATTTAACACTTTGAGCATTTACTGTTGAGCTCCTGTAGCCACATACTTCAATTGAATACATCCAGAGAGTTCATTTTCTGTGTTCCTTGTTCAAGCGGCGAAGCCCTGTTTTCCTGTGCTTTTGCTTGAGCTCGCGTTGCATACTTCGCTAGTTTAGTGCACCGGAGCCTGTAGAGGCGAAGGCTGCTTTTGTGCGAGGTGTGTTTTGTCAGTGTGCTTTCGCTCTGTGTAACAGGAGGTGTGACCTCGCTGCTTACTAGCGAAGCCCTGATTGTTGCCCGTTTTGCTTCTTGTGTCGAAGCCCCTAGTGTAGTCTGTTTGTGTGCGTGTAGACCTTCGTGTACGAAGCTCAGCACCAGTTGCTGCTGCCAAGTACTTGGTCGAAGTCCTCAGAGGGCTGTCCACTCTTGCGAAGGGTGAAGTGCGAAGCCTGCTCGAAGCACCCCGTGTGCGGAGCCTGCATTGACTTAGCAGAGTCGATTTCTGAGGGTTGTAAGTGGAGCGAAGTCTTCTTGGCTTCGAACTTTTGCTCCTCCGAAGCCTGTGTTCGAAGGTGTCGAAGTACCTCCGAACCAGACCTTCGAAGGTAGTGTTCGAAGCCTGTTCCGCAGAAGACAGAACTGAAACCGAAGGCTAGTTTTTAGCCCGAAATTTTAAAAGCTCCCATTCACCCCCCCTCTGGTCGCCGTTTTCGGTCCAACAGGCTTCTTAGTGCAGCCCGAAGGCCTTCACTCGACTTCCCGAGTCGTTCGAAGTCCTCCGTCTCCAAGATCTCTTCGTGGCTAGCTATGCCTCCGAAGCGGAGTCAAACTTCGGGTCCTCTCCGAAGGTCCCCTCGAACCACAGGAGCCGGACCCTCAACTACTCCGGTGATTCCCGCCGAGGCCACTGGGCGTCGAGTACACAGGGGTCCTCGAGCTCCTCCTACGGTGCTTCAGACTGATTACATTAGCTCCCAAGACCCGGAGCTACCTTCAGAAGAAGACGAAGGCCTTCCTGGAACCGAGGCTACTCAATTAGCCAGGCTTCAGGAGGAAGTAGCTAGGTGGAGGCAGGAGGCTGCCGATCGCCTCTGCACTCAAGCCTCCACCGAGACTCCCGAAGGGCCTCAAGACGGTGGTGCTCACAACCCCCCAGAAGTTTTCCAAGTCTCGGAGGAAGCCGAAAATGCATCTTTCGATGAGGAGTCCCCATTGCACCCGGACCTGCAAAGAGTACCCTTTGATCCCAGGTTCAAGGTGTTGGACCGGAAACGGCGACCAGAGGGGGGGTGAATGGGAGCTTTTAAAAATACTGGCTAAAAACTAGCCTTCGGTTTCAGTTCTGTCTTCTGCGGAACAGGCTTCGAACACTACCTTCGAAGGTCTGGTTCAGAGGTACTTCGACACCTTCGAACACAGGCTTCGGAGGAGCAAAAGTTCGAAGCCAAGAAGACTTCGCTCCACTTACAACCCTCAAAAATCTACTCTGCTTAGTCAGTGCAGGCTCCGCACAGAGGGTGCTTCGAGCAGGCTTCGCACTTCACCCTTCGCAAGAGTGGACTGCCCTCTGAGGACTTCGACCAGGAACTTGGCAGCAGCAACTGGTGCTGCGCTTCGTACACGAAGGTCTACACGCACACGCAAATGGACTACGCTAAGGGCTTCGACACAAGAAGCAAAACGGGCCTCGGTCAGGGCTACGCTAGTAAGCAGCGAGGTCTCGCCTCCTGTTACACAGAGCGAACGCACACTGACAAAACACACCTCGCACCAAAAACAGCCTTCGCCTCAACAGGCTTCGGTGCACTACAACAGGCGAGGTATGTAACGCGAGCTCAAGCAAAAAGCACAAAGAAGCAGGGCTTCGCCGCTTGAACAAGGAACACAAAAATGAACTCTCTGGATGTATTACAATCGAAGTATGTGGCTATAGGAGCTCAACAGTAAATGCTCAAAGTGTTAAATGTTACCTACCGAGCCCTCATATTTATAGCCCACAGTTCACCCAAAGGAAGTGACTACTTTACCCCTAGGGTTTACAAAGGATTTGACTCTACAGAACTAAGGGGTACAAAAAGTAGTCCACCTTTATTTTGGAGGCTTCTCTGTCAGCTTTGCAGAGGGGACAGAGTCAGCCTTTTACAGAACAGACAGTGTCAGCCTTTGCAGTCTTTGACCTTCTGGAGTCCTCCCTTCGCACGCGAGGGTGCGGTAGCTTCGGTGAGAAGCCTGAAGCCAGATGGCCTTCACTCCACCGAAGTCAGTCTCCGATACACTGACGGTTTTGAGCTGAAGCCGTCAAAGCTCTTGGGCCTTCGCACCAACACCTCCGGAGTGGACCACCACGACTTCGCAGCTACTCCCAGCTCGAACTCCGTCCGTGTACCGAAGCCATGCAGGCCGAAGCACCTCAAGTCATCCTTACTCCGAAGCCCCACCTTCGGCGTACCACCCTTCGAAGTCTCTCCTTCGTCCAAGGCCTCCGCATGAAGCATTCCACGAGCCCTTCGTCGCAGTGCCTCTCCCCGAGCACACTCCTCGACGAGCCTCACCCGGACCATGCCTTCGATGCGCCTCGACTTCTGAGATCTTCGTCGGGTACATTCGAGTGTCTCCCTCCGGAGCACACTTCGAACACCTTGCCTCCGCAGAGGACTTCTTCCAACCAACTCCGAAGTCACTCTATTCGGAGTACCTTCGAAGTGCCTCACCACCGAGGACTTTGTCTCGGAGTACCTTCAGTCGGAGCCACGCTCCGCACTCTCTGCCTTCACCTGGCATGTCTCGACCCGAGGACCGACCCGGACCACCTTCGCAGCCACGGTGACGGAGCTCCCCGCTCCCCTGGCATCAGGCCTCCCGCTTGACCCAGGTTTACCTGCTGCGAACCTTGTCCGTCGCCTCCGAAGTCCCTGCGCACCACCGACAAGCAAACAAGTGTATCCAGTACTCCGGAGACCTCTCCGGGTTAGCAACCTCCGGTACACACTCCGGTGTACCGCACAAAGTACCGAACCCTTCGGTACGAACCCAGTCATTGCGTACAGTCGGACCCCTCCGACGAGCACACTCCGCTGCACAGCTGCAGCAAGCAAACACCGAACACCCTTCGGTGAAACCACCTCCGAACACCCTTCGGAGGTACCACCTCCGAAGCCCCTTCGGAGGTACCCTTCGAACAGAGGGTAAAATCATGTAAATCACTCATCACAAAACACCGAAACCAACCCTTGGTTTCTCAATCTCCCCCTTGATGAGTGCATTGACAACCAAATCGAAGTTCAAGAAAATGTAAAAATTTTCAGCACACAAGTGACCATAAAAACTCAGAAAAGAGCCAAATCATGTCACTTGATAAAAGAATTTTCTCCCCCTTTCTTACACGATTGAAAAGCCCCCTTCGGCAATAAAACTCCCCCTGAGTTAAATTTTCCTTTTGGCAATAAAGAACCATCTCCCCCTTTATGTCAAATGTTCTCCCCCTTGAAAATTATACCCCTTGCGGCAGAGAACGAAGCAAATCTCTTCGGAATTTCTCCCCCTTTGGCAATGCAAGCATCAAGGAGCATGTAAAAGATGCAAAGCTTCGAATTGAGCAGAATAGCAAAGACATATGAAGCAAAAATATGCCAACAGTAACATCAATGATCATGGGCTCAGCTCAAATTAATATTCTCTAAAAGCATGATGAAGCATGTGATTTGATCAATTTTTGAAAATAAAAAGCATCACCACTTAGTCAAAGAAACTAGACAAGTATAACAAGGATTGCGCAAAGCTAGTCAATTTCTACTCTAGACAGACAAGTCCAATTCAAATAGAGCTTGAAAAGCAAACTTGATAATTAATGAATTTTGTTGTTCTTTTCTTAGTGCCAGGGGTTATTTGTTTGTCCACCTTATACTTTCCAATCCGGCCAAGCCTAGGCATGAAAGCCATAAGAAGCTTAAGGCAAAGATTTTGGCATACACTACGCTATTCCAGTTTAGACCAATGTGCAATGGTAAGCAGTCTAGAATAGAGTAGTGCGACAAACAAACCCACCTTGATCTTTAACTTAAAGCATGCAAATCATGGAATTTTTGATTTTAACCAAGTGAACCAATTGTTTGGTATTTATGAGTATCCATGAAGATGAGAACAATTTTCCAAGTTGCATTTTTGAGCATCCGAAGAACAGTGTCTTGCTATCAAGCAGATAAAAGATAGCCAAAAGCAATCCTGCCTAAACATGCTAGATTCAAGACTAAGCAGTGAGCACGGTTTGATTTTGAAAATAAAACATCATGCACATGAATGTTCCAGATGAATTAACAAGAGCTGAGCTGACATGATTTCATGAATTATAAGCAGGCATATAAGTGCAAAATATGTAAATGCAATTTCAACACAATTAGACAAAGACACATCCATCTAAAACAGCTCCCCCTCACAAAATGCCGTAAGGGTGACAAATGCCAAGTTCCCCACGCAAGTAAGCAAATCGAGAAGCATCGAGGGGTTTTGTAAAAATATCGGCAAGCTGGTGTTGGGTATCAACATATTGAAGTTCAATATTACCCTTCTCATTGTGATCTCTGAGAAAATGATACCGTACGTCAATGTGTTTGGTTCTGGAGTGCTGAACCGGGTTGTTTGCAATACAAATAGCACTAGTGTTATCACAGAAAAGTGGAACACTCTTATAATCTAACCCGAAATCCCGCAAAGTGGAAACCATCCACAAAATCTGAGAACAACAGCTAGCTGCAGCAACATATTCGGCCTCAGCCGTTGATTGTGCAACACTAGACTGTTTGCGGGAAGACCAGCAAACCAGTGAAGTACCCAGAAAATGACAAGTACCAGAGGTACTCTTCCTATCAATTCTACACCCAGCAAAGTCCGCATCAGAATAACCTCGAAGACATAAAGAAGAAGACGCTGAATACCATATGCCAAACTCAAGGGTGTGTTTGAGATACCTTAGGATGCGCTTAACCGCTTGGCGGTGCGAAGCTCGTGGTGAAGCCTGAAAACGAGCGCACAGACACACAGCAAAGTGTATGTCCGGCCTCGTGGCAGTCAAGTAGAGGAGGGAGCCGATCATGCTCCGGAACTCCTTTTGATCTACGGCTTCTCCATCTTCGTCAGGGTCCAATGCTACAGATGTAGCCATTGGAGTGGCGAGGGGCTTCGCATCGGACATGTCAAACTTCTTGAGCAGGTCCTTGGTGTACTTTGTCTGGTGGATAAAAGTACCTTGTTTGCTTTGCTTGATTTGCAAACCAAGGAAGAAGGTGAGTTCACCCATCATTGACATTTCAAATTCCCTGCTCATGGTATCTACAAACTCGGCAACTAAAGCATGAGAAGAGCCACCAAAGATGATATCATCCACATAAATCTGAACCAGGAGGAAATCTTTGCCATGCTTGAGAGTAAACAAAGTTTTATCAACAGAGCCCATCAAATACCCTCGCTCAAGCATAAAAGACTTAAGTTTATCATACCACGCCCGAGGGGCCTGCTTGAGTCCATAAAGAGCCTTATGAAGTTTAAGGACTTTATGTGGGTACTTGGGGTTTTCAAAACCAGGGGGTTGTTTTACATAAACATCTTCACCTATGAAGCCATTAAGAAAAGCACTTTTGACATCCATTTGATAGAGTTTGAATCCCCGGGATGTCGCAAAGGCAAGCAAAATCCTAATGGCCTCAAGGCGAGCAACAGGTGCAAAAGTTTCAGTAAAATCAATCCCTTCTAGTTGAGAAAAGCCCTGAGCTACAAGTCTAGCCTTATTTCTAACTATAGTCCCATCCTCCCCTTGTTTGTTTTTGAAAATCCATTTTGTTCCAATGAAATGAACATTTGGTGGAGGATCAACTAAAGTCCAGACTTGGTTTCTCTCAAAATTTTCAAGTTCCTCATGCATGGCATTGATCCAACTAGAATCAAAAAGTACATGACTAACATCTAAAGGCTCGAAAGAAGCAACAAAAGCAGCATTAGTGAAATGGGCATGAGAACGTGTTACCCTTTGATCAAGCTCACCAATAATCTGCTCGGGAGGATGCATCCTTTGAACATGGTGTGGAGCCTCGCGGCGGGATGCAGTCTCCCCCTCAACTTGTGCGTTGGAGTGGTCCAAGATGACCGATGTTGAGGTAGTCGCTTCGGGACCTCGTGCCGAAGTAGTTGAAGCGGGGTCAGCTTCGGGGGTCGAAGTCGAGGGTAGTAGGGGATCATCCTCGAATTCTCCGGGATCTTCGTCTTCGAATAAGGTCTGTTCCATGTCGTGTTCATTTGCCTGTTCAAAAGCAGAACTAACAGAGGGGGTTGATTCATCAAAAGTCACATCACATGACTCGATGACAGTGTTAGTCTCTAAATTATAAACACGATAAGAATGACCATGTGTAGTATAACCCAAAAAGATCCCGTCAGAAGATCGCGACTCAAATTTATCCAAGTTACCACGTTTTAGGATAAAGCAGCGACAGCCAAAAACTCGAAGATGAGTAACCTTGGGCTGTCTCCCAAAACGCAGCTCATAAGATGTCAAATTTAAAATTGAGCGCAAGAAGATTCGGTTTGAGATGTAACAAGCAGTGTTCATGGCCTCAGCCCAGAATTTTCTAGGAGTCCTATGCTCATCAAGCATCGTCCTAGCCATCTCAACCAAAGTGCGGTTTTTCCTCTCAACAACACCGTTCTGTTGAGGAACCCGCGGAGCAGAGAATTGATGTTCTATGCCATGCTCCATGCAAAAGTCAACAAAGAGACTATTTTTGAACTCGGTGCCATTATCACTTCGAATGAATTTTAATGCACCAGGGAGTTCAGTGAAAAGTCTCAAAGCCATGCTCCGAAAGTGTGAAAACACTTCATCCTTGCTGGCAAGAAAGAAGACCCAAGAGTAGCGAGAGAAATCGTCGACAATTACTAGAACATACCACTTGCCGCCTAAAGAACTAACCCGAGAAGGACCTACAGTGTCCATATGGAGAAGTTCTCCGGGTTGTTCAGTCATCACTGTGGTGACTGGCGAATGCGAAGCGGCAATCATTTTTCCATGTCGACAAGGAGCGCAAACTAAATTCTTCTCAAACTTGAGCTTGGGCAATCCTCGGATCAGACCTAGGGCGCTCAGACGAGCGAGCAATTCAAAGCTCATATGCCCTAGTCTCCTATGCCACTTCCAAAGCTCAGAAGTCGAATGTGCAACAAGACAATGAGAAGAACCAGATGACTCTGAAAAATCAGCTCCAAAGACTCTCCCAACCCTAAAGATCTTACACACCATAACACCATCAGAATTGAGCACTTGCGAAGTATCGCGATGAAATCGCACTTCGAAGCCCTCATCAAGCAACTGAGATACAGACAACAAATTGTATCCCAGGTTTTCAACCAAAGCAACATCTTTGAGAGTGAAGTTCGAATTAATTCTTACCACACCTTTACCTTTCACTCTACTCCTTCGATTGTTTCCGAAGGTGATATGTTCCCTTTGCTTGGTTGTGGTGAGGCTGGAGAACCATGCTGCATCTCCGGTCATGTGGCGCGAACAACCGGAGTCCATGATCCACGTGCCCTCCAAGCCTCGACCTGTCGCCTACACACGATAAGAATGTCTCAATCGCTCAGTGCTGGGGTGAGTGAAATAATGACGAGGCATCCAGCACTGAGTGACACGAGTAGTAGGCGCAGTAAAAGTAGACGGTCTATGCACATAATAATCAGAATGATGCAAAGTGCGAGGTCTACCTACATGCTGTGAAAGAACAACATGACGAGGTCTCCTACTCTGACGAGGTAAAAAACTACTCGCCCGAGGTCTACCACCATATGGAACATGGTGAACACCTCGAGGAGCAAAACCTCTCCGAGAAGCACGAGGAGCCTCAAAAGCAGGACGATAGTAAAACTCAGACTCATGCATACCTAAAGATGGGTAATGCATGTCCTGGTACCTCATCGCCTGAGAGCGTCGCTCATCCTTGATGCGACGAAAACAAAACCCAACCAAATGACCCGCCCGCTGACAGTAGGAACAGTGAAAAACTCTCCTGGGGGCACTCTCATGGGTCATAGGAGCAACTCTCACAGGCTCCTTGGGTTTTCTCTGAGTGGTTTTCTTGGAAGGATTTTTCTTGGCAGGAGGAGTGGTTTTCTTAGGAGGATGGGTAGGCTTTTTGGCTGATGGGGTGTCCAACAGAGCTCTCTCTTTTTCTAGGGTGGTGGGAGAGGTAAAAACAGTTTTGGTCTTACTGTCTGAAGGTATCCTCTCAAAACCCAAACCTAGAGCTACCCCTGCTCTGTCAGCACACAACTTGGTCTTGGCCAAGAGCAAATCCATCCTACCCTTTCCCTCAGTGCATTTATTAACCACGGAAAGAAGGTATTCATTTTCGGACATGAGGTTTTCAGCTCGCTCTCTAACGGTGCCTAGCTGGTCCTTAAGGGTAATGCATGTGTCACACACAGGCTGCACATCCTTAGAACTACCGGCCCTCTCCAATATAGCCTCCAAATCATGAACATGCTTATCACGTAAATTAATGCTATCGCGTAATAAAGAGCAGTTCATGCAATCAATAATATCATGAGGTCTAGAATCCACCTCCAAAAGCTGCTTCTGTGCAGTCTCAAGCTCAGAAAGAGTTTGAGCATGAACAGATCGCAACTGAGCAAGCTCACTCATGACAACAGAACAAGACTCACATTCAGCATCATCATATTTAGACTTAAGCATGGCATATTCAGTAGATACATTTTCTAGCCTAAGTCTAAGGTCTTTTCTTTCTCTAGCGGCTTGCACAAGTAATCTATCCTGACCAAGCACTACTTCATTCAGCTCATCTAATTTAATTAGTAGCTGGTCAGATGATAGGTTTACCTCAGATGAGTCAAGCTCATCGCCGCTGTGATCGCTGTCGGCCATGAAGCAAAGGCCGGTGAAATCACGTCCCTTCTTGTCCTTCTTGTCCTCCTTCTTTGGGGACTCCTCCTCCTCAGAGCTCGACTCCTCAGTTGAGGATGTGTCGATGTCGCTGAGAGCAGCAACAAAGGCTCTGGAAGCGGCCTTGGCTACTTTCTTAGCCATCTTGCCGCGCTTGCCCTTCACAAAGGGCTTCCTCTCCTTTTTGTGGTATTTGGAGCGGTCACTCTCATCTCTCTTCTTGATCTTGGGGCAATTGGCCTTAATATGAGAGGTGTCGCCACATTCATAACAACCACTAAAACCACTTCTCCTCTGATCCCGTCTCTCATGATGAAAGCGGGTGAACCTCCGGGCAATGAGAGCAAGCTCATCATCAGCTAGAGTGTCCACCTGCTCCTTTGTGACGGAGACCAGGGAGGACAAAGCAAAACCATCTGCAAGAACACAAGTGCCTGATGTGCTTGGTTCTGCAGTGGTGCCACGGCTAGTGCTAGAAACCAATGCCAATGGCTGTGGCAAAGAGCTTCTGTGCACAGCAAGAGATGCCTTGGCAATCTCTGTGGACTTCAGCTTGATAAAGAGTTCGTCACAGGTCAATGTGTCATAGCCTGTGGACTCCTCAATGCTGGATATCTTCACTTCCCATATGCTACGGTCAAGAGCATAGAGAAGCTTGATAGCCCTATCATGATCACTGTAAGCAAGCGTCCCGTTGGATCCCAAGTTACTCACTATCGCGTCAAAGCGAGAAAACATGGCATCTATAGATTCACCAGGTGCCTGCACAAACAGCTGATACTGTTGATTGTAGGTGCTTTGGCGCCTGGCCTTAATCTGAGTAGAGCCCTCATGAAAAACAGTGAGCGTTGTCCAAATCTCCCTAGCAGTCCTAAGGTGCTGCACCCTATCGAACTCACTTCTACTCAAACCGATGAACAGTATATTTCTTGCCTTGGAATTGGCATTATACTGATCCTTCTCAGTCTGAGAGGTGCGAGTCTCAGGGATGGAGTATTGTGAGTCCACAATCTCCCAAATTGCATTTCCTTGGCTTAATAAGTAAGCCTCCATGCGCACCTTCCAGTATGCAAAGTCTGTCCCATCGAACAGAGGAATTTTACTGCCTCTATCCATGTCGCCAACAGATCACAAAACCGGTTAAGGTCAACTGGTGATCTTAACCTTCTCTGATACCAATTGTTGGACCGGAAACGGCGACCAGAGGGGGGGTGAATGGGAACTTTTAAAAATTCTGGCTAAAAACTAGCCTTCGGTTTCAGTTCTGTCTTCTGCGGAACAGGCTTCGAACACTACCTTCGAAGGTCTGGTTCGGAGGTACTTCGACACCTTCGAACACAGGCTTCGGAGGAGCAAAAGTTCGAAGCCAAGAAGACTTCGCTCCACTTACAACCCTCGAAAATCTACTCTGCTTAGTCAGTGCAGGCTCCGCACAGAGGGTGCTTCGAGCAGGCTTCGCACTTCACCCTTCGCAAGAGTGGACTGCCCTCTGAGGACTTCGACCAAGTACTTGGCAGCAGCAACTGGTGCTGAGCTTCGTACACGAAGGTCTACACGCACACAAACAAACTACACTAGGGGCTTCGACACAAGAAGCAAAACGGGCAACAATCAGGGCTTCGCTAGTAAGCAGTGAGGTCACGCCTCCTGTTACACAGAGCGAATGCACACTGACAAAACACACCTCGCACGAAAAAAAAACCTTCGCCTCAACAGGCTTCGGTGCACTACTACAGGCGAGGTATGCAAAGCGAGCTCAAGCAAAAGCACAGGAAACAGGGCTTCGCCGCTTGAACAAGGAACACAGAAAATGAACTCTCTGGATGTATTATAATCGAAGTGTGTGGCTACAGGAGCTCAACAGTAAATGCTCAAAGTGTTAAATGTTACCTACCGAGCCCCCATATTTATAGCCCACAGTTCACCCAAAGGAAGTGACTACATTACCCCTAGGGTTTACAAAAGATTTGACTCTACAGAACTAAGGGGTACAAAAGGTAGTCCACCTTTATTCTGGAGGCTTGTCTGTCAGCTTTGCAGAGGGGACAGTGTCAGCCTTTCACAGAACAGACAGTGTCAGCCTTTGCAGTCTTTGACTTTCTGCAGCCTCCCATCGCACGCGAGGGTGCGGTAGCTTCGGTGACAAGCAGGCAAGTGTATCCAGTGCTCCGGAGACCTCTCCGGGTTAGCAACCTCCGGCACACTCTCCGGTGTACCGCCCAAAGTACCGAACCCTTCGGTACAAACCCAGTCATTGCGTACAGTCGGACCCCTCCGACGAGCACACTCCGCTGCACGGCTGCAGCAAGCAAACACCGAACACCCTTCGGTGAAACCACCTCCGAACACTCTTCGGAGGTACCACCTCCGAAGCCCCTTGGGAGGTACCCTTCGAACAGAGGGTAAAATCCTGTCAATCACTCATCACAAAACACCGAAACCAACCCTTGGTTTCTCAGATTGCAAGGCAGTGTTGGCCCTTCGGGGCGACTACCTTGAGCGAAGTACCGGGCGGGGTGCTTCGGACCAAGCCCCACCATCAATACGGTCGGAGCCTGTGCAAACTGTGGCCCGAGCCGGTGCCCTTGAAGCCCCCATGCGGTTACCGGTGGCCAATATTATGCCACCACCAAAGCAGGAAGACCCGCAAGACCGCGGCAAGCGAGTGGTCCTGCCCATCTCCGGAGGGGGGACCCTCGGGGTCATGTCCAAAAGGCAGCGGCACGAGTACGTCCGAGAGGTCGGGCACATTGGGACCTCGAGTTCCGCCGAAGCAATGCCAAAGTGGTCTCATGTGCCCATCTCGTTTACCGCCAGCGATGCCGCGGGGGTGAAGTTCCCCCACGCTGACCCCTTGGTCATTTCTGCTGATATAGCAGGAGTGGAGGTCTGAAGGATCCTAGTAGATGGCGGGAGCTCCACAGACATACTCTTCGTCCAGGCCTTCGATCAGATGTGCATACCTCGGAAGCATCTACTTCCAGCAGCCCGGCCACTTCAAGGGTTCTCAGGATCGCCTCTCGATGCCCTCGGCCAGATAGGCCTCGAGGTTGCCTTCGGAGAGGGGCCTTTGGCCCAGGTAGAAGAGGTGATCTTCGACGTGGTCGACGCCCCATATGCTTACAACACAATCTTCGACCGAGGGATGCTGAACCAGTTCGGGACCATAGCGCATCATAATTACCTTTGTCTCAAAATGCCCACGCAAGGTGGAGTGCTTACCATTTCAGGAGACCAAGCTGTAGCCCGGAGGACAGAGTATGGCCATGGGCAGCCGTTGGATCCCCGACAAGTGCACAACGTGGCGAAAAGCATCGAAGAAGTGCCAGAGGCCTCGAACCTTCGGGGTTCGAAGGGGCCCTCTCTCAAGCCAAGCCTGGAGGGTGATGTTGAGACAAGAATGATTTCGAAAGATGGCAAAGAGTACCCAGTACAGTTCGGCAAAGGGCTATCCCCGGAAATAGCTGCCTCGTTAGAAGAAGTCGTCAAGAAAAATCTGGACGTCTTTGCTTGGACTGACGAAGACATCACCGGGGTCGATCGAAGCATCATCGAGCATAGTTTGCTCGTCAACCCTAAGGCCAGGCCAGTGCGCCAGGGGCTCCGCAAGCTGTCAGCAGAAAGAGCAAGCCTCGCCAAAGCCGAAGTAGAAATATTGTTAAGAGCTGGCATCATCAGGGAGGTAGCCCATACCGAGTGGTTGGCTAGCCCTGTTTTTGTAAGGAAGAAGGACTCGAACAAGTGGCGCATGTGTATTGACTTTACTTCATTAAATAAAGCATGCCCGCGAGACCCCTACCCAATGCCCCAAATAGATCAGCTGGTAGATTCCACAGCCGGCTCCGAGTTGCTAAGTTTCCTTGACGCTTATTCCGGATATCATCAAGTATGGCTGAAACGCGAAGACGAAGCCAAGCTTTATAACTTCTTCCGGAGTATTCTGTTATGTAAGGATGCCTTTTGGTTTGTGGAATGCCGGAGTCACCTTTTCACGATTAATAGCTAAAGCTCTAGGTCATCAGATAGGCCAGAATGTCGAGGCCTATATGGATGATATTGTAATAAAAAGTGCTCAAAAGCACCAGCATAGCTTAGACCTAGCTGAAACATTTGAGAGCCTCCGAGCATGTGGAGTACGCCTCAACCTGGAAAAATGTATATTCGGGGCACAAGCAGGAAAGATACTAGGATACTTAATTCGAGCAGGGGAATCGAAGCTAGCCCAACACAGATAAGCGCACTATAAAGGATGGCTCCACCAGAGAATTTGAAACAAGTGCAGAAGCTAGCAGGAAGGCTCGCAGCACTTAGCACGTTCCTGGCCAGGTCAGTAGAGCGGAGCCTCCCAATTTTCAAAGCATTAAAGGGGTCCGAAAGCTTTAGTTGGACACCGGAGTGTCAGAAGAGCTTCGATGATATAAAAGCATACCTCGGAAGATTATCAACTTTGACCGTTCCCCTCCCAAAAGAAACACTGCTCCTATATCTTGCAGTAACAGGTTCTGCAGTAAGTGCAGTATTGGTCCGGGAAGTTGAGCTTAAAGGAAAGCTGGTGCAGAACCCAGTTTAATTTGTGTCGGAGGCATTGTCTGGAGCTAAAGTCAGATACTCCGAGCTCGAGAAGTTTGCTTATGCCCTAGTAATGGCCTCACGCAAGCTAAGGCATTATTTCTTGGCGCATAACCTGATCGTCCCTACATCGTATCCTCTTGGAGACATGCTCCGAAACAAAGATTCTATAGGCAGGATTAGAAAGTGGGTTGTTGAGCTAGCCCCATTCGGAATCTCCTTCACAGCAAGAACAAACATTAAATCCCAAATCATAGCCGATGTCGTAGCAGAGTGGACTTCATCCGCTATTTGGGCCCCGGAAGAACCCTCCGAAGGTTTGTGGACTATATTTTCAGACGGAGCATATCAAGCATCTGGTGTCGGAGCAGGGGCCGTCATCATATCACCATCAGGGCAGAAAGCCATGTATTCTGCGAGGCTCAACTTCAGAACCACTAATAACATCGCCGAGTACGAAGGAATCCTGCTAGGCCTCCGAAAGGCTAAAGCGCTCGGAGCCGCAAGGATAATGATTAAGACAGATTCCCAAGTCGTCGCAGGGCATGTTGATAAAAGCTTTCAAGCAAAAAATCCACATCTAGCACAATACCTTGAAGAAATTCGCAAGACCGAAGCAGCATTCGGAGGATTTACAGTTCGGAGTATCCCTCGTGCAGAGAATCAACTCGCAGATATTCTTGCAAAGGCCGCAGCAGGGCGGTGGAACTTCCGGAGGGTGCTTTCTACGAAGAACTAGCACAGCCAGCAGCTGTTCAGTTACCCTTTTCGGAAGCACTGTGCATTCCAATTGCAGATTGGAGGGCTCCGATTATGAACATGTTGCAAAGTAGCATAGACCCTCTCGAAGGTCCAGAAGCCCGAAGGATGCAGGCAAGAGCTCGAAATTATAAGCTTATCGATGGAGTATTATACAAAGCTGGAGTGTGTTCACCTCTACTTCGATGCATCTCCCAGCCTGAAGGTCAGGACATACTTCGAGACATCCACGAAGGCTTGTGCGGAAGTCATTTAGCCCCCCGTGCACTAGCTGGCAAGACGCTTCGGCAAGGGTTTTATTGGCCAACTATAGTAAGAGGTGCAGAGGACCTGGTTCGAACATGCTAAGGCTGCCAATGGATGGGCAGGCGAAGCCATCGCCCGCCAGCCTAGCTTCAAGTTATTGCCCCAGTATGGCCAATGGCTAGATGGGGCATGGACCTCATAGGCCCTTTCCCAATGGCAAAAGGCGGCTTGAAGTTTGCGGTAGTAGCAATCAAGTATTTCTCAAAGTGGGTTGAAGCGGAGCCATTGACAGCTATCACCTCGAGGAATGTGCAAAAAAATTTCTGGCAGAACATTATATGCAGGTTCGGAGTGCCAAGGGAGTCGACGGTGGATAATGGAACCCAATTCGAAGCTGACACCTTCCAAGCATTTTGTGAAGATTTGGGCATTAACTTATGCTTCGCTGCGGTGCGCCATCCACAATCCAACGGAGCCGTTGAGCGAGCCAACGGGAACATTCTCTCCGGGCTTAATCGTCGAATCGTTGGCTTGGCCAAGGGGCTGTGGGTTGAAGAGCTCCCTAAAATCTTGTGGTCCATTCGAACCACTCAAACCAGGTCCACAGGTTTTACCCCATTTAGATTACTATTCGGAGATGAGGCCATGACTCCGACGGAGCTCAAAGGTGGATCCCTTCGAGTAGTTCAACCTGGAGATGAAGGTGACAAGAACACTTCGCTGGATTTGTCAGAAGAAACAAGGCTTCGAGCTGTCGCCAATCTGACTAAGTACCAGGACCACACAAAGACATGGTATGACCCGAAGATAAAACTAAATGAGCTAAAACCTAGTCATCTAGTGTTGCGAAGTGTAATAGCTCCGGGGAAGCTAGGAAGCAAATGGGAAGGACCATATGTTATCTTACGCTCAGGGCGCCCCGGGTCGTTTAAATTAGCTAATTTAGAAGGGGAAGAGTTGAAGCATGCATGGCATGCAGAGCACCTTAAGCGTTATTACGCTTAGGGGCTCCTTGTAAGCGCTTGTAAAATTTTCCTTTCTATGAATAAAGATAAGGGTCGAATTTTGTTTGCTCTTCGAATATCCCTTACTCCTGATGGACGCATCGGGAGGACGGAGATGCTTGTAGAGTCAAGCATTTTTCCCAAGACCCAGGCGGCTGCCTGCGAACCATCGGTTCAGAGGCTCCATGGTCACCCTACGGATTCCAGGCTCCGTCTTGTTAGGATTCGTAGAAGAGTCTAAGGACTTTAAAAAGAAACAGACTTTCGGCCTCCGTGTACGAAGTGTCTGCAAAAGAGCCGAAGGTGGCCACCCTACGGATTCCAGGCTCCGGCTTGTTAGGATCCGTAGAAGAGTCTAAGGACTTTAAAAAGAAACAGACTTTCGGTCTCCGGGTACGAAGTGTCTGCAAAAGAGCCGAAGGTGGCCACCCTACGGATTCCAGGCTCCGGCTTGTTAGGATTCGTAGAAGAGTCTAAGGACTTTAAAAAGAAAAAGACTTTTGGTCTCCGGGTACGAAGTGTCTGCAAAAGAGCCGAAGGTGGCCACCCTACGGATTCCAGGCTCCGGCTTGTTAGGATCCGTAGAAGAGTCTAAGGACTTTAAAAGAAACAGACTTTCGGTCTCCGGGTACGAAGTGTCTGCAAAAGAGCCGAAGGTGGCCACCCTACGGATTCCAAGCTCCGGCTTGTTAGGATTCGTAGAAGAGTCTAAGGACTTTAAAAAGAAAAAGACTTTCGGTCTCCGGGTACAAAGTGTCTGCAAAAGAGCCGAAGGTGGCCACCCTACGGATTCCAGGCTCCGTCTTGTTAGGATACGTAGAAGAGTATAAGGACTTTAAAAAGAAACAGACTTTCGGCCTCCGGGTACGAAGTGTTTGCAAAAGAGCCGAAGGTGGCCACCCTACGGATTCCCGGCTCCGACTTGTTGGGATCCGTAGAAGAGTCTAAGGACTTTAAAAATGATAGGTGTAATTCGAAGCGTCCGGTTGTTCGGAGCATCATTGTGCCTAGCAAACCCTTTTCTACAGTAAAGGATCCACCACCCACAAGGGGGGTTGGAGGATAGGAACCACACGGCATACTTTAATTTCACATTAAATCATTATACTTTTACATCAAGAAAAGTTTTGGTCCAAGCCTAGAAAAAATCGAAGACCCTGTCGGCATCTAGAGCTACCTCTCCGGCTACTCTGCCCTTCGGAGCTCGAAGCTGTTGGCTTGGCCCTCTTCGTTCGAACGCTTCTCTTCTTCTTAGAGGCTCGTAGTTTCTTTTGCTCTTCTTGAAGCTCCACCCACGTCAAGAGCCTTTCGGAGTCAGCCTCCGCAGGGTCTTCGGCCCGGTACTCCGAGTCGGACCAGTCCGTAGGTTCGGAAGATGAAGATACCTTCTCCTTCTCTTCCTCTTTAATATAAGCTAAGACATCTTGGCAAACTTCAAAGGTTATCTCCCCTCCATCTCCACGAGGAACAGAGAAGCGAGAGCGACGGTAAGGCCTTAAGCCTTCAAGGTTTGCCCACTCCTTTCGGAGCTCGTCAGTAATTTCCAATAATTCGAGGTCAGGGCTCGAAGGGCATGACAAAACCTAAAAAAAGAACAGAACACCCAAGACAAGTTTCTCGTTTATAGCTTTTCCATTAATAAAAAGGGCTTTACAAGACTTCGCATACATAATAACCCTAAAAAGCTAGACCTGCGGATCGGTTGGAGGAGCAGGAATGACAGGGGCTGGCGAGGCAGGAAGTGGTGGCCTTGTTTGCGCCTGCTTCTGCTGGCGAGCTTCGTCAATCCAAGCCTTGGCCGCATCCTTGTGGTCCGTCTACCAAATTGATCGGAAGGCTTCCCAGGCCAAGGCCACATCTGAGGATGTGTGCAGCAAGTCGTCGGAGGCAAAGCTGTCAGGGCTCGAACCTCTGACTGAGCCGAGGGGGACCTGAAGGGACGCGAGGTGGCTGAGAACCCCGATGCCAGCACACTGCCCGGAGATTTCTCCGTACCGAACGCCGGAGTTCATCATCAACGACGAAGCCACCTGGATCCTTCTCAGCTTCCGATTGAGGGGTTCGTGGATCGCAGCAGAAGACGAGGGGCACATAGTACCGAAGTACTCCAAGGTACCCTGAAGGGCTTCCAAGGTATGGTCCGCCATACTAGCGTTCCTCTTCTCGGCCGCTTCTAGCCCTGCAGCAGTTGCAGATACCTCGGCCACCTGGAGTATTAAGGAGCTTTTTTGGGCCATGGCCTGGTTAAGAGCTCCTTGGAGCTTGTCGCGCCCCGATTTAATAAATCAGGACTTTATTGAAATTCCATAGAAAATCAATAAAACAAGACGTTCATCATGCGACCACGTACAATACGGACAATCATTCACGGTTCGTAGACCGCATTAATACAAAAGTGAATAAAGGTGAAGAGAAACTAATAAAACAAGGGTCCTAGATGAACGCCTCCTTCCAGTCTCGCCTTGACTGGGTCGCTACTCCAGACCTTCATCCTCCTCGTAGCAGACTGGCTCTGATGTTGTAAGTCAACGGGGTGAGTACAGATGTACTCAGCAAGCCACCGAATGCAAATATAATGCAAGGTAATAACAAGGGAGATAGTGGCTAATTCAGCGGAAGCAGCATAATTATAAAGCTTTAAATGTGAGCAAATTAATTAGTACGGAAAAGTAAACATGTGTGTGTGCATCATCATCTTCTAACTCGAGGGGTACAGTCAGCCCCACCTCGCTCAACAGTCCTTACGTGCCATGAATAACTTGAACATCCAAACAATGGTAAACTAACTGCGAGTAGTCACACAACCCGCCCTTGACCGTGGGCTCGGCTTTTCGAAAAGATTAGTTTACTCTGATCAGAGATGTACCACTGTACCCACAAGGCACGCACTCATCACCTACACCGAAGTGTAACGAGATGACCCATCACACGGGAACTCGTGCCAAAACCTTCCATATAGTCCTCCCCGACCCAATAGCACCCTCTTATGGGTTTCATATGGTGTCCCGACGCATCGGAGCCCCACCATACCCCCCCTTGAGCCTCGTCGGTACAAGTCGCCCGCAGGCTAGCCCCTTGCCCCCTCCTCTATGGTGCATCGAGCCGGAGCATTCCATACTTCCAGTTAGGACTTACCCATTAGACTTGTGGTTGGTACGGAAGTGCTTTGCAACAGATCCCGTAGACCGGTCCTTATAGTGCCCCGGGTGCGACAAACCAGTGCCCGAGCTTGCACCCGGAACCCACCATACTTATAACCTAGCCAACTCCAACAGAGTCCAGAGACGAGAATAACAGGGAAATTCATATACAGAAATCCAGCTATCTACGACTCGTTCTTTTTAACCTATAGCAGTTGTGCCGGTACATTGGGCACTAGCTAATATTTTTATAGTAGAGTGACAAGGAGTTAAGGCTCAATAAGCATGGCTTGGGTTTGCACACAAGGACGGGGATCTAATAAATATAAGTGTAAGGCTTGAATATTGGACTAATGCAATATTAACCTATGTGTTATAGCGATAATTTATTAAAACATGGGCTCAATTATGATCAACTGTTTCCACAGGGGTGGTCGATGACTTGCCTTGCTCAGCAAAGGGTGAAGGTGGAACCTCGGGATAGAACTCCTGCTCCTCGACGAACTCGTAGTCTTCTCGATACGGAAAATAAACAATACATTCACATTCAATAAAACAGATAAAATTCACCAGATAAAAGAACATACACTGTTGTGGGTGAAGTAATATTTATTATTCTGAGTCTTTACATATAACAGTGAATTTTAACCTTTTTAGGATTTTTCATAATTTATTTTGTTGGAGTAGTGATTTATCCTAAAGGGGTTTTATTCATTTATTTATTAATAATATTTTGGGCAATAGAAACATACTGTTTCTATGACATTAATGTGTAGGAAATAATATTCTGGTTCTAACAAAATTTGAATGGTGAAATTTGGAGTTAAAATGAGCAAGATATGAATTTTTGAAGTTTAAACAATTTTCTGGAATTTTATTTAAACTAAAAACAGTCTCTGGTCCACGGTGAACCAGGTTCACCGTGAACCCGTGACTATTCTCGTGGACCGA